>OZ020547.1:14074994-14172494 GCA_963971435.1 Lasius platythorax
GACAGATCGTGCACGTCGATGCGACCGTTGCCGTCGAGGTCGAGGTGCTGGAACAGCCGCTCCAGCCGTTCCTCGTCCTGGGCCGGCAGCTCGTGCAGGTAGTGCGCCGGCGGCGGCGTCGCGACCACGCGCGCCGCCGGCGACGCGCTCACGCGCGCACCGCCGCCGTTCCCCGGCATATTACCTACGTATCCACCTACCTGCCTACGCGCGACGCTACGCTACGCACGACGCGAAAACCAGATAAGCCGAAGGGAAGCACCCTCGCAATAGCGAGGTGAAGCAATGCCGTGTGGTAAGGTGTATGTGTGCGCGCGTACGGGTGTGTATGTACATGTCTCTACTACGGACATCGCGCGCACGCATCAGCCGCACTGCTGCTGGAGGAGGATGTGCGCGCGCGCGCGCGTGTACGCAACACGACGCCGACGCTGACAAGTCTCGCGAATTTAGAGCGCCGTGAGCGTGAGCTGTCAGTGAGCTGCATGGTTGAGCGATAATACGGAGGGAGCGTTGTTACCATGCGTGGTATCGTGAATACGTAAGGGGGAAACGCCAGAAACGTCATATTGCGTATGACAGTTCGTTCTTTTCAAGCTACAGTGGAAAGTACACGTAACTTTTGAGTTGCGTTCGAAAATCTACTTCTCGGAATAAGTGTAGAGTTCAATCGACCAATCGGGACAATGGAATCTTTGCTCCTGTCATTTCGATTGGTCAATCGAGAACGCTGCTCTAATCAGCGAGCAGATTTTCGAACGCAACTCCAAAGCTACGTACACTTTCTGCACTTTAAGTAGCGCCGCGGTGCGGCGTACGGCGGAACTATCGAGCAGCTTTCCGTCGTGTCGTCGTCTCACATGTTGATAACCTATGGTGCGATAAAGGTTGATTAGAGATCCGTGCTACTACGAACTACGAATCGCGCAAAACTGCGCGAGAGAGGAGTGATGCGCAAAAGGTGTAATCGATGTGATGTTTCGCTGTAACGAGGTGGGTGATGATGCTAACGGTGGATTTTATTATCGTCGATTAATTTACGGTGTCTCCCGGATTCCGAAACTTAAGCTGTCATGATATCGAGGACATCGCGATAGAGGCAGGTTTTCGTCAGCAAGATAGTGCTAGACTATATTGTCGAATTTTTTTTTATAAATTCGACAGGAAATTTTTACGATTATTCTCTACAATATGCGACGACAATCGATCTATTTGAGTCAGGATGATTTCGTCGTGATCTCCATCTAGAGACCCCAGCGAAAAATATGGTTCTGAAGTTAAAATTTACCGAGTTTATTCTCCCTACACTGCACTTTCTATACTCTTACCACTACTTTCCCCTTCGCAATCTGTGTACTTACATAAATTTTATACCCTTAGAATCATTTCCTGCAACTTTCTACATTTTCTCTTATACTTTATACTTCTCATTTATATTTGATCTACACTTCCTATGCTTTTCTATTTTCACGAATTTCATTGTTCAATAAAATTCATAGTTATAAACAATTAAAATGGTATTTTTTTTAAATAACAAATACATTTATATAAAATATTTACTATTCGTTATTAATTACGATTTTTTAATGCTGAAAAGCCATGCAAATTGCTTGACTAAACAGAACTTTTCTATTTATTCTGTCAAATAAACCTCTGTTAATACGAAATAATAGTCTATGAAGCCTATTATCCGAGATGTAACATTATACACATAAACAAATTGCAAGGATATGAGTGTTATAAAATATTTCTCAAAATTCTTGAAATACTTGGTGGAATTTTGCGAGTGATTATATATTTATTTTTCTTTCTATATGTATATAATTTTGTCTTTTTTTCCCTCTATTCCATAGAATGCCGATACAGGCACCACAGTGGACTGAATTCCTGTCATGTCCAATCTGCTGTCATGACTTTGACGTGGCCATACGGGGTCCTATATCGCTTGGTTGCGGCCACACGATATGCCGCGCATGTCTCGCCAATCTGCATCGCAAGCAATGCCCTTTCGATCAGGTATGCCAATAATATTAATAATAATATGTGTATAAATATGTTCGTATTGTGTGTATACACACACACACACACACACACACATACACACAATAGTAGGTATATATATACCTTAATACATATGTCACATACATTGTATGACAATATTATTTTATTAGTTGTTTAATTACCTTCTTTTTTTTGCATAGAGCGTTATCAACATCGATGTCGAGAGACTACCGGTGAACGAAGCGCTATTGCAATTACTAGGAAATCCGATTTCTGCTGTTGTTTCATCAGCGTCTGTGTCAAATCAGCAGCAAAATTATCAGAAGCTGTTGCCGGTCGACCAACATGCCAACTATCTGCGGGCTAAAAGTTGCATCGAGGAGCTCGCACTTTATCTCAAGCCATGCCAGACCACTAACACCGCAGGCAAGTACCTATTTTTAAATATCAAATATAAATATAAGTATTAGTATTTAAGGATAAAAATTAAAGTTTATTATACATACAAGAAATTAAATAATATTATATTACTATAGTAGAGATTGCTATAAATTATTGTATTTTCTTGTAAAATATATTGTAAATTATTAATAATATTCATATTATATTATTGTAAACGTACAAATTGTAATAATTGATATTATATAAGTTATGAGAAATTGATATATTTGATATACATATAGGTATCGTAGGTGGGAGCGGAGGGCTAGTGTCCCGACCCATGCAACGTAAACTGGTGACGCTACTAGGTTGCCAGTTAGTGGAACCAGAGGGTAGGGCGCGCGCGCTGCGCGCCGCCCGCAGTCTCGGCGAACGCACTGTTACCGAACTCATACTACAGCATCAAAATCCTCAACAGCTCAGTGCCAATCTCTGGGCGGCTGTGCGCGCTCGCGGTTGCCAGTTTCTCGGACCAGGTAAATTTCATTTATAGGGAATGAAAGTCGCGAATTCGAATGTGCTATATCTTTTTTACTTATTGTTAAAGAAAAAAAGTAGAGGAAAAAGTTAAGTTTAATGATATCTGACTTTCTGTGACATTACTTCTCCCGCAGCTACGATGATGCATCTGTATTTCTTTTTAAATGAAACCATGCGAAATAGAACTATATTTTTTTTAAACACATTGATATCTTTAACTTTAGTTATTCTGTGTTTAAAATAAATCTCTTTATTTCTACAACTACCTTTTTCTTTCTTATTATTGTTTTCAGCGATGCAAGAAGAGGTACTGAAGCTTGTGCTGTTGGCATTAGAAGATGGTTCAGCACTATCGCGCAAAGTGCTGGTGATGTTTGTGGTACAACGTTTGGAGCCACACTTTCCACAAGCCAGCAAGACTAGCATTGGTCATGTGGTTCAGCTTTTGTACCGGGCGAGTTGTTTCAAGGTAATTTACAGTGACAATCACTGTGACAAAAGTACTCGAACGCAGTTAAACCAAATATTATACTCTGAAAAAAAGAATTATATATTAGAATTATATATTTATATATAATTCCTAAAAAATCACTGATATCTTCCTAATAATATAAATTATTTATTCATTTCCTTGTATTAATAGGTGTCGAAGCGCGAGGGTGATTCATCGCTGATGCAGCTAAAAGAAGAGTTTCGCACTTACGAGGCTTTGAGACGCGAGCATGATGCGCAAATTGTACAGATTGCCACAGAGGCGGGGCTGCGCATTGCGCCCGATCAATGGTCGGCTCTGCTCTATGGCGATACCGCACACAAGTCCCATATGCAGAGCATCATTGACAAGTTGCAGACACCACAGTCATTTGCCCAGAGTGTCCAGGAACTTGTGATAGCGTTGCAACGTACTCCGGATCCTGGGCAATTAAGTGGTCTCAGGCCACAATTGGAATTGTTGGCCGCCATTGATCCCAGTCCAGGTATGTATACGCGCGATAGGTTTGTTCGTGTTGACTAAAATCCTCAAAATTTTTTGCACTTAAAACGAAATATATATTCTGGCATTAAAGAGAAAGAGAAAGTGAAGTCTGAGTACAAAAAGTGCAAGCAACACGAACAGACCTTATGTATATATAATTTCTAAAGTTTAAAAAATTTTTCATAATTAGAAAGAAAGAGAGAGAAAAAAGAATTCTTCAGACTCTAGAACTCTTGCATATATAATTTTTAGAGACGGAACCACCAAGTTTGGCCGAGTGTCGGGCGGCTTTAGAGGCCGTAAGAATAGTAGTGGCTGCGTTAGTGGACTTTGTGCGACAGCACGGAGGTGGTGGTGCTAGCAGTGGAAATCGAAAATCAGCGACGCAGGACAGCGGAGGCGGCGGACCTTGTGGGGGTTCGTGCTCTGGTCCGGCAACTGGCAAGTACAAAGTCAGCATGTGCAGGGATCTGGCCCTTCGCGGCACTTGTCCGCGATCTAACAATTGTACCTTCGCCCATAGCGACACCGAGCTTGATAAGTGAGTCTATACATCTAATACATTTATTTATTTATTTATATGTAGAAAAGAGAGGAAAATGATTAAGGATATACAATGTTGAAAAAAGGAATGATGTTCAAATAACAAATTATAAATAATATATAGACATTGTTATCAATTATATTTTGGAAGGGTTAATTATAAATTTGAGTAATAGTTAATTTTTTCACGACTATTTAATGTCAAGTTAATACTTGTTTTATTGCTATACTGCAAGTTTGCAGATTGTATAAATAATATTCTTAGCGGTATAAAAGTATCTCGTTGATTTTGTTAATACTTTTTATATACAGATATAGATCGAAGAATCGCAAGTTAAGTGTCAGGACGAGTTCGAACCAGGTAGAATCAAAGAGCGAGAAAAATAACAAGACTTTTAATAAACAGAATGGCGATTTAACGGCTTATCATTCTGCCAAAGCACACGACAGAGAAAGTGAGTATAATAAATATTTATAATTCCATATGAATGAAATATTTAAAGAGAGATACGCACACGCGCGTATATGCAAATCATTGAAAAGAAAATTTTTCTTATTCTTTATTGTGCACACGCTACGATAGATATATTGGAAGAAAAAAAAAAAAAAAGTGCTGACCATAAGATATTTCCATTGAAGCAGAATAAATTAAGTGAAATATGTGTATATACTGAAATAAAATAAATGTCTGTTATTTTGTCATTTTATCTTAACTGCTCCAGCGGCCGTGCAACATCCGACGCCCATTCCGACCAACTTAGAAAGTAACTTGATCGATTCATTGACGTCGACCTACATGCTGCCGTCAGCACCCCCGCAAAACTTATCGCATCTCGGTCTGTGCTCTGTGAAGGGAGGAGCAATGGTAGACGGCGGGGGATCTCCTGCCGTCCATTGCTCAGGGCATTACATAATGTCGCCAGGATCCGTCGCTACTGTCGATTATGGATCCTCCCCGACGACCACGACAAATCTCGGGATGTGGGACACTCCGCAAATCGTATCGGCAAATCATGTAACAAGCGACAAAAAAGTGAGAGAAAATTTTGTAATAAATAACTCTAACATTTAGAATAATAAAACAAATTTATTTTAATGGTAATAAAATGAAAGATTTATTAGAATAACAAAGTAAAATTTTTTTTTACTGCGCAAATCACATTCTGTTGATTTGGAATTGATAATTTTTCTACTTATAAGGCGGATCTGAGGGGCAAAAACCTTCAATAATAATACATTTTTAAAGTCAGATAGAACAAAAGCTAAGACTTTATCATGAGGCTGGCATATATATTAATTTTAGTAAATAATTATAATAATTATAATTATATAGATAACTTTAATAAATGATGAATAGAGAGAATCGTTTATTTTAATATTATTAATAATTATATAATCTAATAAGAGCAATAATAATAAAGCAATAAAATAATTTTATAGCAACGAACGGCGAAATCTATGTTGGCAATACTACTGCAACGTAGGATGGAGATTCTGAATCAGCTGGAAACAATTATTGGCAAGCAGCAGCAACAGCAACTAATCTCACCACAAATGAAAACGGTAATAAATTATTTTTTGTTTTTTTACATTCAAGTGCTTTGCACGAATTTTAAAAAAATGTATTTTCTTTATTAAATATTATTTTTTAAAGTATATATCTTTTGTTAAGTCTATAATATATTTCTCTGTTATGCAATACACATTATTTTATTTTATACATTATATATTTATTTTGCATTTGTCTTTAGAATTATGAACTTCGACAGGAGGGCGACTTGTCGTTGACTACGTCTAATAATTTCTCGATATGGACCGCCGCAAACAGCTTTCGCTGTCCTGGAACGGACTCGCCACCTTCGGCTTCGCACCTGCTCGACGACGATGCGCCCTATGTGCCTCTATTAGACGTGCCTCCCACCGCCTCTTTGCCACCAGCCAGCAAACAGGGATCTATCTCGAGACTGTCCAAAACTCTGATAAGGTGCGATAATAATAATGATAATATATACAAATAATGTATAAAATTATATTAATAATATATTGCATATATAATAAAGGAAATTATTAATCTTTTAACTGAAACGAAAGAGGGAGAATAAATTTGATTTAAATTGTATCCAAAGTTCAGTAATCCACAGAAGATAAAAAAACTTTTTTTAATTTTTAAAATATAATTACAATATAATTGGAAAGATTTATACGAGATATTATTATAGATTATTATTGTTAATTGTTATATCTTATTATATTTCACTATATTAATGTATTTATATTTAATGTTGTTTATATTTGTTTAATAATATTTAATCTTAATGATAAGATTTTATAATAATTTTTATAATTTAAAAATAACCTATAATTAATAATAATAGATCTCCCTGCAATGGGCCTCTGCAGCACTTTGCAAGTTTCTACAACGAGGGGGTTGGACCCACTTCTGCCCTGTCCACCGCATTCAGGACTCCAAACTCTGTAACTCCCTTGTATTATGGCAATCAACGTGAGTGCAAAATAAGATGTGTGTGTTGTATATAAGAATTATATTAATCACATTTATATTTTTTATATTTTATATATTAATAATAAAAAATTCGATAGATGTGATCTTTATTAATAGATGATGCACACACACACATATATATATATATATATACACACACACACACACATATATATATATAGATATAATTATTAAATTCACATTATTGCAGCATACGTGACAATTGGCGCGAATGGTGGTATACAGTCAATGGCGCCGACAAGCTCCGGCGACGGCGGTGGTGGTAGCGGTTTTATGGGCGAAAATTACATCACTCTCGGCCGTAATATCGTCGCGCCGGAATCGCAATTTCCGAGATCGGAATACATGTCGAAAGAGTGAGTAACAGAACATATTTGCTTATGTGTATGTGTGTGTGTGTGTGTGTGTTATTGCATATATATGTTTCAGTTTGATCCTCGAGTCGCAGAAGGTAAAACAGCAACTCAGACATCTCGAGAAGAAACTCAATGATTTAAAGGTAATTCATCGTGCTTCGCATTCTGTGAAATATGAAAAACATTAGTCAACTCACATCATATATGACATAATATGTTAAGTTATATGATGCTGAAAATTGAAAAACTCGTGACAAATGATAATTTTCTTCGATATCTTTATTAAAGTATAACTGATATCGTGTTTGGCCAAAGAATCTGTTGTTACGAAGTGTAGTAGAAATAACACTGTATGTATTGTTTTCTCTGAAAATAATCTTTAAAAATATTTGACATCAAAAGTTGATATCATTTTCATTATTAATATATTCTTATTCATATATTTTCATTAACGTACCTACGTACATATTGTATGTATCTAAGTACTAAGTATTAATGTATGTACTTATCTTAGTTGGCGACGCAAGGAGCCACCACCTTCTTCACGACGGGTGAACGACTGGCACAAGAATTGCGAATGATTGAAGCGGGTATTAGGGAAAGAGAAAGAGACATGCGAAATTGGAGCTGCAATCCATACGGTACTGGTACTGGTACTACCACTTTTCCATGGATTCAGCAATCATCTAACGATTGGCTGTCAAATCAGGAATACAATCAGGATTATAAAATTGAGGAGGTAAGCTATATGTCATCATATTTGACTTTATTTTAGCATTTATTTAATAAGAGTGCAAAAATAATTCTTACATTTTTATTGAGAGTTAGATTTCTGCTTTGTCGATTTTATTAAATTATTTTTCTGATTTATGTAAGTGATACGGATTTGATTAAAACTGATGTCTTTCTTTATCGCGCTGTTATCTATCAAAATATTAATCGTGACCAATATTACTTAATAAATTGATTATGAATTGATGCATTTAATATGTGATTGACAATAAGAATAATTCCTATATCTATGACATGTTAATTGATTAATCGATGCATGGGCAGGAGGATACGTATGAAGCGGGACTCGCGAATGACATGCGTGAGCTGGAATTGAGGTGGGAATTCGAATTGCGGGAGCAGGAGAAGCACTGGTCCAGTGGAGGTGAGGAGGATATTATTACCACCACTACAACCACTACCACCACTTCCAAGAATAAATAATATTTATTTATTCTACTCTAACATTATATAATCTCTCCACTCCTCTTTCCTATCGACACTTTTTTTTCCTTACATCCATCTCTCCAAAAACATGTATTTTTGCATGTCTAAATCAATCTCCATTTGTATTTCCGTAAACTAATATTGATAGAAAGTAAGAGTAGAATTTCTTCAATTTGTGAAGGGATATATAAAGTACACGCAGACCTGCGAACCTCTCTCTCTCTTCTAAACCTCTTCAAACATTTTTATTTCAATTAATTAAATACAGTATCACATATGATAAAAATGTGGAAATTATATAATTTTCAATAATTTCGTATATAATTTCCAAATTAATAATAATCGTCAATTACACATACACATGTTGAGCACATCAGTTCTCGATTGTTTGAGATTAAACAAGATTTGAGCCACACTTGAATGTATGGCTGCTTGCAATCGAGACAACATGCCAAAATTGATTTAACTCATATCGTTTATTCAGCCAAATAACACTATAATTTCTAATTCTTGAATTAACCATCTTTTCACATAAATCTCTTTAATCTATAATATATTTGACCTATCTTGTCTTCCTGATTTAGGGAAGATATAAAAAGATAAGGTAATAAGATTAACGAAGAAGAGATTTATGGGGCTTGTTAAAAATTTAGCAATAATACATAGTCAGTGTTTTATAAACAATGACTCAATGGAATATGAACGTGTAGTCAAATATATTAGATAACGTATTTAATTATATGCAGATCGTATACTCTCCATTGATGATACGATATCATATGCAAATATAATAAACAATACATTCGAAAAGAATGCTGACTGCACTTGACCTGATCGACAAGGTTACATTATCTCTTACAATGATAATAATAATAACAACGCGTTATTATATTACATATATTGTAGATACATATATGCTAAAAAAGAAACCGCGTTCCTTTGGAGGACGTTCTGTTTATAGAATTTCTATATTCCGAAAAGAGACGAAAAGAGAAGCGAAACCACCCTACCTCGGTATTGACGACGGCTCCTTCTATATAATCGCTTTATTTTGAAATATAATTAATTTTTATAATCAAGTCTCTGAAATCTACAGAAGCGCGCGAAAATAACTTTTATGTTTATTATTAATTAATAAAGTTTGAAATATATTTAATATAATCATAATTAGACACACTATACACACACACACACACACACCATGATAAGATTAATTTATTTCAAATTTTCGCGTATAATATAGGCGATTAATAGATTCTTTTACGTATTTATTATTAATATTAATTAATTTTACTAATTAAATCAATTATTGTTAAAGTATCAAAATTTTTTGGAGCATTTTATATTTCGGGAAAGGAGGTGCGAATATTGAGGAGCCGTCTCGAAGGAGGAGAGTCTGGTTATCTTTTTTAGTAAATCGTGCAATCCAAATCGTCTCTTTTTTTTCTATTTTTATGGAATAACAAAGAGCGATAAGAGAACAATTCCAGTTTTAGTGGAAGCTTTTTTTTTTTTTTTTTTAATGGATGAAGTCTCCCATCGGCTTTATCTTATAAGCCTTCAGAAAAAACTATATTCGAATGAAAGTTATCTTTTTTTCTATTAAAAGAACTATTGATAATTCGAGTCTTTTTCTTTCTAGCAGTAGTATATGTACGTTTATGTAGCATAAAATTAATGCGTTTTTGTGTTATTTTATTTATTAACTATTATTTTATTAATTAACTGGATTATTACTCGAGTTTCTGTCCTTTCAAAAAAGAAAAACTGCTAAATGAAATCGGGAAATTAATACATTAGTTTTTTTCTTAAATTTTATATGAAATTAAAATTTATTTTTTTGCACATTTGTTTTGCAAATTGTATGGCAAGTAGATGAAAAACTAACGCATTAATCTTTTTTTTAAATTTTGGATAATATAAAATTATATATATATTATTTGAAATCTTAATTTTTGATACTTCATGAAAATTAAACTCAAAGTGCTAAATAAAATACAAAAATTAACGTATTAACTTTTTGCACATACATATGTCTTTTCTTTGAACCTCTTATTTAAGAATTTTACATAGCGCTAATTGTGTGGCAATAATTGGATCATTAAGAAAAAAATGAAGAAATATCATTTTGTAATTGGATTGACAATGTTTCTGTTATTAATTACATTTTTATTATTTGACTTGTGATTAATTGTTAACTTTTAATTAAGATTAACACACACACATCAATAATATGTATTTAATCTTAATCATATATATGTACGTGCATATGAATTTCGTATGATATAATTATTTGGAATTACAGCAAAATATCAGTTAACCAGTGCAAATTTTTTACAAAGTTAGCCTGATAAAAGCATTTGGTGCAATTCTTATTCGTTTTTGTTCATTATTATAATGCAATAATAATTGTGCATACGCGCGCGTGATAAGAGTTGTTTATTATCAATTTTATTGTAAATTTTATTTATATATATTTTTTATCTTGCTAATTATGTGCGGTATATAATAATTATATAACGGATGTCATTATAAAAAATTTTATCAAAAAGATTTCTTCTTCAGTATGTATGTACATATAGGAAGTAAATTTATTCTCTTGAATAGGATTTCTTCAATTATTTTCTTTAACACAGAGATATATACTTTAAAACACAGAAATATATTTACAATAAGATAAATAAAATAAGTAAGTAAAATAAACAAACTTATATCTCTTAAAAAAAAATAATTTAAAAAATTAATATTTTCTTATTTAAGAAATTACAATTTCATTTCTTATGGAGAAAAAAAAAATTATATTTTTTATTGAAAGAGAAATTATTAAAAAGATTTTTGGCAGATCACTGCTAATAATTAAAAAAATCTCATTCAGGAGAAAATAACATTTTATATTTACACACACATATACATATATGCACGTATATATGTATATGTATAAAAGCCACCCTTGCCACATAATGTGTGGCAGGAACTATCCGTTATGTATATACATATAGAATCACGTACCGCATATTTCCTCTATTCTTTCTTTTTTTATTATTAGAGTCTATATATAGGAAAAATTAGTTGTAAAAAAGAAATAGAGGAAAAGTGTATAAAAACCGAGGTTCGCGAAATTATCGGATTGATAATGAAACCTTATGCTTACATAATTCGATAATGAATTTTATTAATTATTAAGATATAAAATTTATTTTTTTATGTAATAAAATTAATTTATCAAGTTTATTAAATAAATATAGTAATAAAATTTGAAATTATAATTAATAAGAAGCTATTATTTTTGCTAAGGATCATTCCAGCACAAAAGTGACCCTTACGTTATTAATTTCTTTAAAGAGTCACAGGAAATTAAATTCTATCGAAATTTTGCGGATCCTCAATGTGGAAAAAAAAAAATGAAAAAGAAGGAAACACTCCGGGAAGTAACGAGTGCAACGCGCGATGCTGTGTTTGTGCAGAATGTGCTTCTGATTTACTATAATATTGCATGTTAAACATGTCGCCAGCTCTACCACTGTGTATGTACAGTCGAGATACATACGTGTCGATGATGGTACGATATGATTCTATTTGATATATTAACTTGTTCTTTGTTTGAACATTATAATAATGCGATATTATATAGATAGCGATATCACATATCGGGATATATGACGATATATTATAGTCATTCAATGCACTTGCCACTTATCAGTACAACAGAGACAAACTTATTCGCCAGCAGTAAACCTTCTCTTAACGCTAATAATTATATAATTGCGTATAATATAATTATATTAAATCGTATTATATATAATCATATAATATAATTTAATAATAATTACGAATAATGACGAATTGCAGCATTGTAACAAAAATTCACGGTAGAAATTTATAATTAATGTTAAGAAAAATTTATAATTAATTAATCTATACTCTGTCTCATGAGAGAGAATAATCTCAATTGTCATCTGTCAAATCGATCTCTAGAGAAACTGAGAGTAATTCAATAAATATCGATATTACATAAGATAAGTAGCGATGCCTAAATATCGGTAGATATATGACTTATATTTAAAATGTATCATGTGCATTCGCTATTGAGAATATCACATTAGAAAAGAAGACTCCTATTTCACCCATTTTACTACCAAATGTACAGATCGAAATCATTCTCTCATGAGACAGTGTATATGGTTATAAAATTATAATTATGACTAAAAAAAAGCATTAAGTAAAATTTTATTTTATTATAGAAATAAAATTTTATTCTATTATAATGGATTTATTTTAATTATGTATAAACGAAGTAATTATATAAAAAGCACACTTTTGCGAAAAAGAAGAATTAATTATTATGTTGTGTTGCGATGTATATTTAATAATGATCGGGAGAAGATGGTTGTTTCGTATGGTAAAAATTTTATATTTAAGTATAATATAAAATAGTGTAACACACTTCTCTCTTTTATACTTTACTATAAAATTATTTACTATGAAAAAAATCCATGTATATGCTCACATACTCGCGCACTCTTCATGTATTTTCCAACGACTGTGTACTGTAAGTGTGAAAGTGTAACGTATAAATATATTTATTTACTCAATATAACATATTTGTGTAATAGTATTTTTCCTACTTACGATTTCGAAAATAATTTTCATCACATATTTAAGTATTTTCAATGTAGCGCATGTTTTTCAGATGAAAAACTTAAGCGAGTTGCAGTCTCTTCAGTTTCCACTAATGATGAGCAAAATTTTTTTCTCTGCTAAGTAGATTCAAATCTCCGCTGATTAAATATTTGAAATCTAAACTTTGAATTTGCGCCAAACGAAAGTTTCTCTCTTTATCATAATATGCATGTACAATATATATGCATATTATCGATAATGCAATATCTTTATAATCAATTAAATAAACCGCGTACAACGGATGTACCGGCTTGCTATTCCTTAGGGTGCGTTCGGAAATCCCACTCGTGGGATAGAGTAGCATGAATTGACCAAAAAAATCTTTTGTCCTGATTGGTCAATTGAATTCTACTTTACCCCACGGGTAGGATTTCTGAATGCACCCTTACTGGACAAGTTTTTACACGGCCGACATTTTCTGATAGGCGAACACATTTCCCGCCAATTTGCCTCATGTAAACGAAGCTTGAATCGATGAACAGACCTTATGTTAGTTGTACATTACATACCACGTGTATTCCAAGATGGAATTTGTACAGTCTGCAAATTATTCGGAAAGTTCAGACGAAGAAGACGATGTAAATTGAAATGATTGTATTAAAAAATGATGCACACGTATCTGTGCATTAAAACGTATTATTTCATATAATGTTATTTTTATGAATATATTTTTTTTTATCTTAGATTTCTTAACCCTCTTTGAACGAAGGATATCTGGTCCATAATAGAATTTCGCTTTTACATGTTCTTGAATAAAGGAATACATGTTGGATTTTTATTAGTTTCAGCCAAGGAAGCAAAGAAAGAAAGGGAGTAAAGACTTTGACACTAGCTTCGAATTTATAAGCAGTGCAGCTGAATACAATCACGATCCTTGGAATGATCTGAGCAAATATATTAAACGTAAACCAAAAACGAAATTAGATGATAAGATAAAGAAGATTCGAAAGGAATATACCAGGCAGGTGTGTGATATTGTCATCTATAATATTTGCAAATTATGACATGCAACATAAATTGTATTAAATATATTTAGTATTATTACAATTTGTATTAAATTACTAGAAGGAATTTATTATGTTTGTTAGGATGGAACAGAAGATGATTCTATTAAAGTTGAATCAGAAACAGATCAAAATGATGATACCATTTCCCTATCTGAGGACGAGCTCAAAAAAGGTACATATATTTAATTTTACTTACATAAAAAAAATTTGTAAAAATTATGATTTCCATAGATATTACTTATTATATTACAACAAAATGCTTAATTATATATTTATTATAATATTTATATATCTTTGAGATTATATACATATATATATTTATCTTATTGATTTATTGTAGACACTGTTAAGACTAAAGAAAAGAAAGGAAAAATTAAAAAATCTGTCAAAGAAAATCATGAAGAAGCACTCGATTTTGAGGAATATACAGATTCTCAAACATATTCTACATTTTATCAAATGAATTTGTCTAGGCCTTTGCTAAAGGTATATGCAATATATGTAATAATTAGTAAAGAAATTACTAAAATAATATAGACAAAATGTGTTAAATATGTAACAAAATGATAAACTTGATAAAGAAACGTATGTAAAAGATATTAATTGACTTTTACAAACTTGTAGGCTATAACAGCAATGAATTTTGTACAACCAACTCCCATACAAGCTGCTACCATTCCTGTAGCTTTAATGGGCCGTGACATTTGTGGTTGTGCAGCAACAGGTACTGGCAAGACTGCAGCTTATATGCTCCCCACTTTGGAAAGATTATTATACAGGCCACTGGATGGCCCTGCCATTTCACGTGTTCTTGTACTTGTACCCACCAGAGAGCTGGGAGTACAAGTTTATCAAGTGACAAAACAGCTAACTCAATTTACAACAGTAGAAGTTGGTTTATCTGTAGGTGGATTGGATGTGAAAATACAGGTGAATTATTTTATCTCTTTTGTAAACTTTTTTTTATATAAATTATACCCAATCAAATAACATACCTAATAAATTTACCATATTTTTATAATGCAGGAAAGTGTATTGAGAAAAAATCCAGATATTGTTATAGCAACGCCTGGAAGATTAATTGATCATTTAAAAAATGCACCTACTTTTTCATTGAACAGTATTGAAGTATTAATTCTAGATGAAGCTGATAGGTAAAATAATTAATATAAAAATATATTCTTACATATATATATATACATGCACACCTAATACAATAATAATATTAATTCATTAGATATAATAAAAAATAATTATACATTTAATCATATATACATAATACATTTTTTTTTTATTTAAGAATGTTAGATGAATATTTTGCTGAACAAATGAAATACATTGTGAAGCAATGTGCAAGAACCAGACAAACTATCCTCTTTTCTGCTACTATGACAGAGGAAGTCAAAGATTTAGCAGCAATATCTCTTGACAAACCTATTAAAATATTTGTGGATAGCAATCAAGATGTAGCCTTTAATCTACGCCAAGAATTTATTCGGTAAGTAAATTCCATCTGTTATTATTATTTTGTATATTTTTTATTATCACTTCCTCTTCTCTTACTTTCAACAAATGTGATTTTAGCATACGTAAGGAAAGAGAAGGAGATCGTGAAGCAATCCTAGCAGCATTAGTTTGCCGAACTTTTCATGATCATACCATGATTTTTGTACAAACAAAAAGACAAGCCCATAGATTGCATATTTTATTGGGATTATTAGGCGTGAAAGTAAATAAATCATTAATATTAGTGAAATTAATAATTATATTTATGTACATTATTTCTTTTTTTCTTATACATTATTTCTTTTTTTTTTTTTTTCTTATCTTAACTTAATCAGGTTGGAGAACTTCATGGTAATCTCACACAACCACAGCGACTGGAGAATCTCCAGAAATTTAAAGAGGAAGAAATTGATATTTTGTTAGCAACTGATGTTGCTGCAAGAGGTTTGGATATAAGTGGTGTAAAAACTGTGATTAATTTTGTGATGCCTGCTACTCTACAACATTATATACATAGGTATAATTTCTAATTAACACAATTCATATACCAGAGCTATAATAAAAAATTATATGTAATTATTTATAATTATTAGAGTTGGGAGAACTGCTAGAGCAGGCCGTGGAGGTGTTTCTGTATCGTTAGCTGGTGAACAGGAACGTTCTTTAGTGAAGGAAATTATTAAGCAAGCGAAAAATCCGGTCAAGAATAGGATAATACCACCTGACATAATAGAAAAATACAGTAAGAAATTACAATCGCTGGAAACAGATGTGGAAAGAATTTTACAAGAAGAAAAGAACGAGAAAGAATTGGCTAAAATAGAGAACCAAGCTAATCGTGTTGAGAAGTTACTTAAAGATGACGATGCTAAGGATCAGAGAAGTTGGTTCCAAACTAAAAAAGAAAGAAAGAAAGAAAAAGGTAACAAGAGAATTGATACATTTTAATATATTTTACATTCTACTGGCAGTATAGTATGCAATCATATAAACTATTTAAATTTTTTATATACTTTCAGATAATCTTCGATTAAGTAAAAAACAAGTTGGCAAAAATAAAAAGCGTGGAAAGGAACCTTCCAATATAGTGGAAGAAAAAAAGAAGAAAACGCAAAACGAACCTAAGAAGGATACAGCCGAAGATAGAGCTAAAAGAGAATTAGAGAAGATAGCTGCCTATCAAGCGCGATTAGCCAAAAAGAGCAACAAGCAAAAAAAGATTAGAGTAGTTATGGATGAACATAATCATGACTTCACTAAAAAAGGTATAGTTTTGTATTATTTCATAATATCCCGAAAGAATTTCTCTCTCCTAACTAAATTATTATTTCAGGATCATTGAAACGATCAAGATCATCCTTTGCCACTGATCTAACAGACACAAGCAAAAAAGGTGTCAAAAGAATGCGATATGAGTGAGTATATTTTTTTATCAAAATCCAAAGATATCTTGTATATATAGTATATTAATCATTATTATATATTTTAGGGCAAATGTTAAAAAAAAACAAAATACATCTAAAATGCAACGAAAAAATGTAGCAAGAAAAGGCCAAAAAAAGTTTTTTAAAAAAAGTTAATTTTATAATGTAACATACATAATTCTATAATTAAATACATGGCATATTATTTGATTTGTTTTTTTATTATAGAATGATTATACAATACGCCATACGTCTCACAGATTGACAGATGAATAGCACTGATTAGTTGATTGTTTAATCAGATTATATATACTTTTCGTAGTTTATGACCTATTTGAAAAAATTGCAGTACTGTGCAAGTAAATAATTGTATACTTGCAAAGATATCATTTCAATAGAGTCAGTAGAGTAGATAAAGATATCTGTTGATAGAAATATATACATAGTGAAAAAAATGATATGAAAAAATATATATTAACGACAATGTAAATAAAAATAACATATAAATATTTCTATATTTTCATAAATTTGAAAAATTATGCAGTGGTTAAACATTGCATTGTACTGTAATTTCTACGAAAAGGTAATAAATATACGTTAAATCTAATTAATGTGATTTCAATCATTCATCATCATTCATTGAATTCGTCCGCAATTTTCATTCGTCTTTAGATCTAATGTAGTTGAATGCTTAAATTTTATAATTCTAATATTGAGAACTTAAGCTTTCTCAAAACCTAGGCCCACTTGATTTAAACTTCATGCTTGAAATTCATATTCAAAATTTTTTTTTCTATTCGAATATTTAGCATATTTAATAAATAAAATCGAAACAATTATATTCTTTTTACACATGTGTCGTAAAATTGCATGTACATTAATATAAATTAAGGTATTACACAATGATCTTTTGCAATCGGTATAATTTTAATTTTATGTTTATTTATAAATACAAAAGTTGAAGGTTTTCGCACAAACTCTCGCAATATTCATTATTACACATCTAGATCATACTTAATGTGTATTAATCATAATAATCGCGATTAAATTGTAGCGATAATCGTATTGTTAAAAACCAACAACTTTGGATCACAAAGCCAATAAACACACAACTTCTTATTTAATATATATTGTTTACGCAACAAAACTATAGTATTTTCTTTTGCTGTTTATAAAGTGACGATATATTTGATATATCTGGATATATTTCTTTTACAGAAAATGGATTTGTATGTGCTTAATTCATTTATTAATAATGTTGACAATATTATTTATATGTACTTGGTGTTTAAACTGAATACTATTTTTCAAGTAAAACAATGTGACGTAAGTAGATGTTTGCAAAGTAGAAAAAAACAAAGAACGATCTTTATCCCATAGTGTAAAAATGAATGCAATAATGGTCAAATGCGAAATAAGAAAGAATACATCTCAATTCAAGAAAAATACATTATATAATTTATAAAAAGTTTTCATGCTCACAGTATTTTTTCGTTAATAGAAAAGATTGCTTGAAATCAATCCTTTTCTGTTAATGAGAAGTAGGACTCTTACTTTTTAGAAATTGTCCCATATATTTTTTCAGCAGCTCGTCAAGAACGAGAGCAAAATCAGAACTAAAAGTGAATAGGACAAGAGTAAAAGAGTGAATCAGAGAAAATAAGAATGAATGATTTTTTTATATCAAAACTTGAGCGCACTGCTATATGTCAAAAAGATGATAAAATAAGATTCGAGATTGACTTACATAAAAAAAAAAAAAAAAAAAAAAAAAAAAAAAAAAAAAAAAAGAAAGAAAGAAAAGAAAAGAGGGACTTTCTTTCTGTTAATAAATCTTAACAAAATCTTTTTTTTTTTTTTTAACGAGGAAATACTGTATATACGACCAAGAAGAATTGTTTATCATAAATTATATGAAACATATTTCTGTAGTTCGTAAAATTAACGAGAAATACAAATATATAATTCAGTATTTTGTTATTAACGCGAAACAAATTCACGGATTCGTGTTTACCTGTGAGGAATTAATATTTTCGTTCTATTTCTTTTTTTTTTCTTTACTCATAAATTGCAAGTCCAAAGAATTCTCTGCATTATAAGTCTGACATTAATGTGTCATAATCTTAATATCTTACACTCTAAAGATACACGAACGACTTAGGTTTATTAATCGTTATACATAACCAAAATATTCTGTTTTCTAATTTATAAAGTATTTTTTAGATCCTTTAATTTTTTTTCTTATTTTCGCATACTCTTTAAGTCTTTCCCCATCCTAATGTTCCCCGGGTATAGTCCAATCACTGAATTATTTATTTACTTTATCCGACTCCCTTAATGCCCTCTTTGCCGGTGGTTCCTCGATCTAAAAATAAGTATAAAAAATGAGATCAGAAAGATGTTTTGTTAATATTTTAAAGAAATTTCGCTTTAAAGCAGAAATTAACTTACCTCCTCCTCCAAACCAGGTAATTGAATTCTGGTTTCTGATGCTTCGGCAGGCTGCAAATAAATTTACTTAAACAATCGAACATGTTCACATCTAAATAGTAAGATATTTAAAAGAAAGGATCTTTATAAGAGCATACATTATTCTAACATTACATCCATCTAAGTTACCTGTGCATCGATACATTCCATTTCTCCAATTTGCAGCTTGAAATCATTAAAATTATACATATCCGAAGAATTAAATGTATGATATTTGTCACAATTAATTTTTTAATCTACCATCTCGTCATATAATTAATAGAAATGTCTATCATGATTTATATCTATATTTAACTACGAGTTAAATTGAGCAAACTAAATATTCAATAAGTAATCGCAGAATTGTTCTAAAAATCATCTTACTCTTGCATCTGTTTCATTAGGTCCAATGCCCACTTCCTTCTGTTGTTTCGACTTAGTTCTGCGCTGTGTTTTCTCATTGACTGTATGTGTATTGTGGAATGATCCCTTTCCTTTTGGATTCGTCATATTCACTTGCAATTCCGCGGGTAAATAATTCTTGGTATTGGCCACCATATCGTCCACTCGTTTGAAGTACATCGTGGGTATTCGTGTCTCGCTTGGAAACTCCTTCATGTCGAAATTGGTAGTCTTTGTGTATATTACATTCATCGCCAAGTCACAAACGGCCCACAATTTCTATGTATGTGTATAAAAATAAAAAGTTAGTTTACCGATAAACTATTTTATTGAAAAAGAGTCAAATCTAATTTATGATAATTACATAATTCATTTCGTTGCTCTCAGGTTTGAACGCGTCCTTATGACTTTTCATACGTTCCACGAGATTTTTGTAAAATCCGTAACAATAATATTCGTTCTTTGTGATGAGGGGTTCCAAAATGAACCAGAGACACTGTTGAATAACTTTTAACTGGCTGACCATTATGTGGCTCGTGAATTCGGGATCATGCGCGAGAATAGGTACTGCGAAAACTAGCATGTAATCCGGCAAAATATGGGGCAATTGACCTGTGAAATTGTAAAAATAACAAGAATTTTTAAAGCAACGAAATAGTAAAAGCAATATTAAATAATTTATTTCGACTATCCCTTACTATTTAATATCTTACCCATAGCCCGCTCGACGGTACCCAATGAAAGTGTCTTCACGTAATCCCTCCTCTTATTTATATCTGTTTGCATATACGTCTTCAGCACACACTTTAATCTTTTGTCTTGTTCTTTGCCGGCCAGAGCGTAATATCCCATAAAATCCAATGGCAAACATTTGTTTGGAATTCCTCTTCCAAGACCTTTGTGCAATTTACTACCGAAAGCTTCTCTGACTTGAGGAACTTCATCCTATATATCGAGTCAATAAATTAAATAAATTTAATTACGATTAAAATTTACTTTTTTTTATTATATTAAACATAAAAAAGATATGAGTTTGTATCAAACGTACCACCATGAGTTGTGAAAGATTGTAGAATTGTTCTGCGGTAAATTGATCTCCGACGCCCTTCTGCTCGCATATTTTCAACATTGAACAACCCGCTTGCAATCGTAACCAACTCATTTCAGCTTTGCTTAGCCGTCCTTGCGACAACAGATCTCCTTTGTTCACCATGAAGGCATTCAGCATTCTGAACGTCTTTTGCGCCGACAACACGTCGCTCTTCAATCCTAACAGCCAACGCGCCATGCACTTCAAACCTTCCAATCTGCATCGTGTCTCTTCAGGTAATTGATCCTCCCTGCACCAATCTCCTTCAATGGTCTCGGAGGTTTGCTCGCTGCTTTCCTTCACTAGTAATTCTTTAACTATCTACAGAAGTGAAGATTGTATCTCATGTATAACAATTGTGTAAAGCGCCCAGAAACTCGTTAGTTATAACTTTGTTTTCACTTACTTTTCTGGAAACCATATTTTTTATTTGTATTTGATATTTGTCTGGCAAATTATATGCTATGTGACCTAACGTAACTATAGACGTTCGATAATATTCCGATGTCGGTGTTAGCGTGTTCTTAATTCTCTCGATGATTTCGGGGAAGATGGTGTCGTGAATGTTGGTCATGTTAACGAATAAACATCTCACGGCCTGTTTTGCCTGCTTTGGTGTTCCCGTCTCGGCGAAGTTTTTGCATATCGGCACCATAAGATTCATGATATCCGGTGCTACATCGCACAAAGGTTTGTATTTTCCCAAAAATGTGAAGATCGAGAGAACTAATGGTGCCACCATCTCGTCCTCTAACTCAAGCAAATTGACCAGTTGCATCAAGATATCGTTATGTAGAAAATGCGGGCCAAATACAAACGACAGCATCTAAAATATTTCAAATAATGTAGGCCTCTAATTACAAAATATTATAATTTTAATTGAAAATTGTTTTAAAATTACTTCATTTAAACACATTTATCTTTAAGGATATAAAATTGTCAATTTACCACTAATAATCTCAACCCCTTCTCTCCGGCATTATTTGGGTTAAGGCCGACCTCTTCTATCACGTTGCCTCCCTTCAAACAATCTAAGACGTATCCGATCAAAACCTAAAAAAAAAATTATGCATATATATATAAAATTATTTATGTGTGTGTGCGTGTGTGAGAATATATATGTTGAGAATATATTCCTTCATAAACAAAAAAAAGATAAAAAATAGACTTTCAAAAATAAAATGCCTACCCTAATTGCCTCTTCATCAATCATAACAGAGCTTACTCTTTCGAGTAGCATCTTAATCGTGTTGTAATATAGATTAGTCATAACAGGTTGTCCTAATTTTTTGAGGACTTTAGTTATTGTATCAGCACATTCTTTGCAGGAGACATTCGGTTGTACAATTGTCTCCATTTCCTGCAATAACCTAGCATCCTTCTTCATGTGATTGCTAAACTTTTGAAGAAACTCTTGCACTTTCATAGGATCTGGCAAAAAGCGCGATATCTGATGAATCTTCGTCACTAATTCGTTTTTAGCATCCGCTTTCTTCACGATGTCTATCCATTCGACTACTGCTCTTCGCACACTGAGTATATATACATAATCAATTTGTATCAAAATGAAAAAATGTTTTTATGGTCAAATATAAACTGAAACAATTAATGTATAACACATACGCAAGCTGATGCTTCTGAAGTTCCACGAAAGCTTTGGAAGCATGATCATCAATTGTACCTAGGAGATGATACAATTTCTTCATTCTTTCCTCAGCTGGTAGTTGATAAGGTACTAAGCATGTATTTAGCAATCTCTCCACTAACAATCTGTCTTCCATGCCCGCCATATAATAACCATGCAATATTTTATCTTTTATCCAAATAACTGCCTTTTTTGTTGCCTGTGGCACATCCGCATCATTCAGATGTTTCTTGTATATCATAGCTAAGCCAGACATCGCCTCTTTTCGTATTTTAAACTAGAAATATAATCATTAATAAGCTCAAGTCATAAGTTGTAGTGTTTAATTTTAAATTTAGAAAACTTCATAGATTTAATATTTTACCTTTTTGTCCAATGTTCTTTCTTTGACAAATTCAAGTAAATCCTCACTATCCGACACGACTTCGAAGTCTCGTCTGGCAGTTGTCACAATAGCCATCACGACTTCATAACGGACACTCTCATCAGCGTCGTGTTGCCTTAACTTCAAAGTATCTGTGATATCCTTTCTCAATTCAGGATGATTTAGCAAGAAATGCATCGAATACTGCACACATTTAATACGAATGGACACGCTAATATCGTTAAATCGTCCTAAAAACGCTCTCCACAACTGTGTATGCTGTACAGCCAATTGTGAACCCTTTTCGGAAAACATTCTCGCTAGCAATGCCACAGCGCCCAATCTTTCAGTCTCAGAGGAGGATTTCAATTTGCATTCTAATTGCGGGAGGACGGACAGCAAGACACTTGGACATATATGATTCAACTCGTAAATCAGATCATACACCTTCTTGCAAATCTGCAAGCTCTTCTCCTCCTTGCCCAGTATCAAGACATGATTGAAGAACTGTAAAACGCGTAATATATGTTTAGCGTATTATATGTTTCTACGGGAATGCGTACATTCGTTTCTTGACGGAAATCTTTCACGTTCTCGTTACTCACTGCTTGAATGTATGGTTCTAATGTTTCGCTACATTTAATCACCAGCTCTTTAGCAAGCAAATACGCATTCTTTTTCTGCGTTTTGTTTGGCTCTACAATATTCATGAGTATAATGTCCAGAAGTTCGTTGCTGACAATATCCGATTCGGTAATCAGTGGACACAGAACATCCAGCATGAAGCTTTTAACTTTGCCAGAATGTTCATCACTAAAACCAGAGATTGCATTAACCACATTATATTGCAGAAATTTTAACAGTTGTTTTCTTTCTTTTCATTTTCAGATATACTCACTTTACAATTCTAAACATGAGAGAAAATAATGCACAAAAAATCTCTTGGCAATCCTCTAACTCAAAGCACATATTAAATGATTTGACATAAGCCAAATTCTCAAGTAGATAGAAGTACCTCTTAAAGGCAGGATCTTTAGGATCTTTTAAACCTGCCAGTTGTTTAATAAGAAATAGGAATATTGTTTTGACCTAAAAAGTCATATTAAAAACAGCAATATTACACTGCTCCATACAGCTCAATTAATTTAATTTAAATTAAATTTTAATATACTTTATATAAATATAATAAAAATTATTCGATATATTGCTATTAATTATAATTCATATTTTTACCTGATCAGCATCTTTGTAAGGAGCTTCTGGTGCATAAACTCTTAAGACATCTGCAATGCAGCAAGCAATTAGTAATTGCACATCTTTACTCTGATGCATCAGAAAGTGCTCTTCTGCCAAATGTAGCGCAAGTGGAATATATTGTTGGTACATTCCTTCATCTTGTCCCATAGCTTGTAATGTGTGTGCTAATGTCTATACGGTTATTACATTTTAATGTTATATACTTTTGTACATTTATATATATATATATATATATATTGTTTATCATAGCAGCACAAGATATACCGCGCAATTATACCTTGAGTCTTCTGATTAATTCGTCTGGGCCTAAATCTTCACTAACCGATCTGCACCCTGCTGGGTATACTATTTCTGACATGATGGTTACTTGGTAAACCAACCGAATGTAACAAGCACTTTATTTTTAATGTATTCTAAAACACGGTCCAAATTCTGCAATATAATGATACTTATTTGTGCAACATTTTATACAATATATAGTTTAAGTTAAAAAGATTTAAAATACAGAAAAAATATAACTAATATTTTCATTAATTTTATTTCCTTTGCATGGCTCCATATTAAATAATATACCTCTTATTTCATATGTGTGCTCTACTTCTGAAAGTATAATCGTGTTTCAGAAAATATATACAAATGCATATGCATAATGTTTGAAGAAAAAGCAGGTGAAATTTGCATGTATATAAAGTTACCAAAAATTTTACATTATATTTTAAACAGCACTTTCTATACATGTCATATTACAACTTTTCTAACACGTTTATAATACATCTTAAATCAGATCTGTGTACTATAACAGTGTATGTTACCATAAGGTATATTTGTGTGATATGATATTTTGAATATACATGGAATTGGCAAAAGAACGAATTGTGCATTTCCATATATTTTAGGACAAGAGCATCAATGTGACAATGATCTAAATACTAGATGCTGTAACAACTATTGCTAACGCTGTCAATCTTTGCAGACCAAGCCCCTTTATATGATACATTCTTTAATGTATTTTACAGAAGATATTGAGAGAAAAGTTTATTTTATGAATATAGGCGAGTTAAAGTATATTACCAAAAATATATATTAAACTCAATGTCATCATACTAATACATTAATAGACGTACTGATCGTTAAAGAAATCTTTCTTTTTTTTTTTTTTTTTTTTTTTTGTAGAGCACTTCCAACTCGAAAAAGTTATCCGATCGGTTTCGAGGTTATGTGCATTCGCCGTGCACGTATACAAGCCACGACGTAAACAAGATTCTCGCGTAACGAAATTCGTGAGGAGTTCCGGGAGACGAAAATGTCGCGGCGGAAAACAGGACGAGCGATACCGTTAATACGGTTAAACATTACCTGGAGATATGCATAGGCCTGTGACACTCAAAATATCAATAAAGCAAATATATCCGACGAGGGGGACCCACTGCACAGTAGATCGCTTCTTTCGGAGAGTTCACTGTCCGGGCAAGCGAGTCGCCAGTTTTCGATTTTCTTAATTTACTAAGTGCACGTATATCGCCGACGACATAATTTGCGCGACTTTCTCGAAACACTTGGCATGATCAGAACGACTAAAAATGTCAGCGGTAAAACGGTGGCGGAATCGCGGTCTTAATACGCGGTTAAGCGTGTCAAAGGACGCGAATCCTTCGTCTGAAGTTGCCGACCACGATGATGCGATGCGTCGCTACATCACCAAAGGATTGCGTTCGAAAATTGATACTCGCCGGAATAGAATAAAACTTGATCGACCAATCGGGATAAGAGAGGGAAAAATTTCTTTGCCTCGATTGGTCAATCGTACAAAGCTACTTCGTCCCGACAAGTAGATTTTCGAACGTAACCCTATCTCGAGTTGATTCCTCAAATCTTATTGGTCGACGCCCGGCGATCGTATGGCGCGAAGTTGCTGCTGTTTCTCTTACGATTTATCTCGAAGTTTTCTTAGGCCCTGCGCACAATAATGCATTGAATTATTCCTTATTCCTAATTTTCAATGCATTGTGCGTTAGTCCATTTCTTGAATCATATTTCGCGAATAACAATCGTGCATGTTTCACACACATTTTTTTTTATTAATTAAATTAACAAATTCTAATTTTAATTAATTAAATTCAAAATACGTCGCATAATAATAATGGCTGTCCGATATGTATACTCTCCTTTCGTCATAATCGATTTCTCCCCTACCCAGTGTCATGTCAGCGATATATAAACAGTATAACCTCCGGTATTCCGAGATGCTCGGAACAAATCAGTAGAAATGTCAACACGGCAGCGACAGTTGTTCTCAATTTTCTATTCAACGACATAAATCTCTTCGATAGGCAATATTTCCCGGGCAAGTATGGAACTTATGCGAAACCTCATTGGCCACAAGCTGAGACGGTCGCTCCTGAAATCGTCCGCAACACGCTTGCAACACGCGCGTTACATCAGGTAACCGAAACGAGATAAACGAAATTTATTTTATTACCTTGTATTACATCGTTAAGCGTTTCGAGTTCTTGCCTTACCGTAAATAAAAAATTTATCTCAAAGTAAAATTTCACTAATGTCTTATTATAAATTAATTTCCATTTATCCATTTATATTTATATGTAAGACTATAAGAAAAGATAGAAATTTTTGTACTATTCTGATCCATTTTTTCAAATAATTTTTATAAAATGTGAAATATATATCTTTGTTTATAGTGTTTTTTTATGTCTATTAATGTCTATTATAAATTATAATGAAAAGAAAAGAGTATTAAAGTATATTTAATTATGAATTAATATATATGTCAATAATTTTTTTTGTAGATTGGCAGAAGTCGGTAAATTGGAGACGCCAAAGTTACAGGGACAGTACGAGGCGGGTCAATTGATTTTGCACAGGGTCTTCAGTTATCGAGGTGTGATTTTATTTCCATGGCTGGCACGAGTATATGACAGAGATATATCCAATAAAAAGGATGAGTATGTGCAAATATTTATAATTGCACGGATAAATATATCTACTTGCTTTTTTTTATATATAAATATTATAATTTTTTTTATATATAATCTATGCGTTTATTTCTACAGGAAGGATAACAGTTCCAGTAATGTTGACGACAAGGAAGTAAAAGGCAGAACACATACGTTCTATCAAGTTTTAATTGATCAACGCGATTGTCCTTACATAGTAAGTAAAATTTTAAAAATTTTGTAACAATTGATTTCCACATGTGGAAATCATTGATTCCAAAATTTCTGCATATTGTCTAGCGTGCCCAAACAGAAGCAGTAACTTTCCTGGGCAATCATGAGAGTAGTCGCAGCTTATATGCTATTCCTGGGTTAGATTATGTTGCTCATGAAGATGTATTACCGTATACTACAAACGAAAAAACGGCATTGCAACACGAACTGTTTGATAAATTTCTAAATTATCATCCGGGCAAGGAACCATGCTTTGTAGCACAAGAAACCCTTCGGGCATGGCAAAAAAAGAATCATCCATGGCTCGAGTTGTCGGACGTACATAAAGAAACAACTGAAAATGTTCGAATTACTGTTATACCATTTTATATGGGTTGTAGGGAGAGCCAGACTACTTCTGTATACTGGGTAAGTTAATGCAATGTTAAATTTATTTTATATATGGAACAGATGTAGTTTATAAATGTTAATTTTTACCTCTCTCTTGCATTATAGTGGCGCTATTGTATCCGATTAGAAAACTTAGGTGATTTGAGTGTGCAGTTGCGCGAAAGGCACTGGAGAATATTTAGCCTATCAGGTACATTAGAAACTGTTAGAGGAAGAGGTGTAGTGGGTCAAGAACCTGTGCTATCAAAAGCTTCGCCCGCTTTTCAATATAGTAGTCATGTGAGTTTGCAAGCTCCTAGTGGTCACATGTGGTAAGCACTGATTAACTTTGTTATCAATTGTTATCAATATGAGGATACTTCTTGATTATTTATTTAACAATTTAACAATTCTGTTTGTAGGGGAACATTTAGGATGGAAAGAGAAGATGGATACGCGTTTGATTGTAGAATACCACCATTCTCTCTAGAATCAAAAGCGGAAGAACCATCCACGCCTAATGTAGAAATCTGATTCCTCAGAAGAAAACAAAATGAGATAATTATAAGCGATGATTAGCTAGTTAATCATATAACAATTGTTAGGTGATGATACTACAGCTTCAAGTACAATCTGCGAATGGATGAACTTGACTAAGTGTGAATTTTGTGATAATTTTTGAAAACAATTTCCACAAGCCAGATTCAATAAAATTAAAGTGTACATATTTTCTTCCAAAATCCTGTTACAATCTTCCACGTAAAAGATAGAAAACATGATTTTTAGTTATTTATTTTCTAATTATTTTTGAGTGAAATTTTTTAATATGTAAAGAGACTTAAAAAGTTATATAATTATGCACTTTTTAAACATAAAAATGCAATACAGAAAAAATATTTTGTTAACATGTGTTTTGTAATTTGATTGTACATAAAGTCACCTTTATTTTAAAAAATGAGGAAAATATTTAAAAAATGTTAAGCAAAAAAAAATAAGATTCTGAACAACATAATATTAATATGAACTAATGATATTATACAAAAGCAAGAGAAATCTGCACGCTTTGTCTCGCTCGCTCTTCGTATTTTACATTAGGCCGCCGAATATACGATAGATTTTTTTAAATTAGAGAGCTCCCCTGGACTGTCTCTCTCTCTCTCTCTCTCTCTCTCTCTCTTCTCTTCTCTTCTTTCTCTGACGCGAATTTATACGACTCAATATATATAGAACAATCATATTTAAGTAATAAAAAAGTGAAATACAATATATATATAATTAAACACACACACACACACATATATATATATATATATATATCTCACAAAGCAGCTTGCTGGCTGATTGGTCAATCCGTAACCGTCAACCGTAACCGTAACCCCAACTGTACCGAGCCCGCAACCCGTAGTGTAGTACGGGCTTTAAGCGCAGCGTGATACATACAATTTCTTGGCGTCACCTAAGTTGCTTGGAGTTGCTTATTATATCCGTTACAATGGTTGTTTGTAAGTTACATACATCATATTACATCAAAAATTCTTCATCGTAGAAAACATTCAATATGAAATATTTATCTAAAGAAAAAGAAACTTGATTAGATGCGAAAACTAATATGTAAGAGAGTGTAACTGACCAGCCTTAACCTTTCCGAATATGCCCGATTTTTTGTGCTCCGGGGAACAAGCCACACCCCTCTGGCGTTATTAATAATTTTAAAATCAGCCTATTTGCATATTCGTTAGTCGTTATTAGATCGCGCGAATATTCACAGTATTTTCGTAACAATAACACGCATCACGTAAATAAATCTTCAAGGTCGTGATAAAGATATGATAAAGATTTTTTTTGTTTGCCGTTACACGGAATTGAGATAATTCAAAATTACATATAGCTAGGTTGCGTAGAATTACTACTGAACATTTTCTTTCTCTTTGAACAGGTCCTCTAACCCACGAGGTTCTTAATCAGCTTCGTGCAAAGTTTTATGCCGACGACCGTAATGTGTTGGCGCAGAATGTCTGCACGAAAACGAATCCTATTGAAGCCTGCGCCTCAAGGAAGATCTTGGAGGAGACTCATCATGTTTTCACCCATAAAATTGAGACTGAAGGCAAGCCTGTAACTAACCAGAAAAACTCTGGAAGATGCTGGTTGTTTGCCATCTTAAATGTCATGAGGACTAGCTTCATGAAGCAACATAATTTAGACGAGTTCGAATTTAGCCAGGCTTACTTGTTCTTTTGGGATAAGGTATATATATTTACAAGACAATATCATATAAGTCTTGTTTTATTATTACATATTCAATTATTACATGCAATAATATTTCTCTTATAGGTAGAACGTTGCAATTATTTTTTGCATAATATCGTGAACACCGCAAAACGCGGCGAACCGGTTGAAGGCCGATTGGTTAACTTTTTATTAACCGATCCGACTTCCGATGGCGGCCAATGGGATATGATTGTGAACCTGATAACTAGATATGGTGTTGTACCAAAAACATGTTTCCCAGAATCGTACAGTTGCGAGGCCAGCGTTCGCATGAACAGCCTGTTGAAGAGTAAACTGAGGGAGTACGCCAAGGCTCTGCGGAACATGATCGACAATGGCGCTTCTGATGAGGAATTGAAAACGCGAATAAACGAGCAGATGACAGTGATTTACCGAATAATCGGCATTTGTCTGGGTATACCCTCTGAGAAGATTACATGGGAGTACTATGATAAATCGAAGAATTATATTTGTGTGGGACCCGTCACGCCATTAGAATTTTATGAGATCTATGTGAAACCATATTACAATGTGGATGATAAAGTATGCTTGGTGACTGATCCTCGACCGGGTAATCCTTATGGGAAACTGTATACTGTGGATTGCCTGGGAAATGTCGTAGGTGGGAAAACTACTCGCTACAATAATCAACCAGTGGAATTACTGATGAAACTGTGCGCCGAGAGTATCACAGATAACGAGCCTGTTTGGTTTGGCTGCGATGTTAACAAAAGATTAATAGATAAGCATGGTATCCACGATATAAAAACTTACAACTTCGAGCTGATGTTTGGCACGGATATTCATCTCGGTCTTTCTAAGGCTGATCGACTGCTTTATGGGGATTCCATGATGGTACATGCAATGGTTTTTACAGCTGTTTCAATAGATGTAAGTATTTTTGCAAATAATTCAAGTAATAATTTTTATTAATAGGTTATTTAATATGTGAATACTACTTTTTTAGCGAGATGGTAAGATAAAGAAATTCCGGATAGAGAATTCATGGGGTGAGGATCATGGACAAAAAGGTTATCAGGCCGTATCCACTGAATGGTTTAGTGAATTCGTCTTTGAGGCGGTCGTAGATAAAAAATACGTACCTGCGGACGTGATTGCTGTATTCAATCAGGAACCCATCGTTTTACCCGCCTGGGATCCCATGGGCACACTCGCTCATTGATGTTAAAGTAGATTTAATTAAACGCAGTGGCAAGCTGTTTCATTTTACAGATGAGAGATTTGAGGCATAATATGAGAAATGAAATATTTAATAAAAATTCCGCATGCAGCGAGTGTACAAAATACAGATATTTTATACCTTACAAGAGAATGTAATAGTATTGCGAAGTGGCTTTGTCATTTGTATGAATTTCAAGTCCATTTCTTTTTTATTACAGTATATACAAGGGCAATGTTTAGTTCAATTATCAAGACTGAGTGTATGAGTTACCATATTTGAAATTATGAATTAAATAATTATTTTTTTTACACGTGCATAAAACTGCAGTTTCATTTGTGTAACATATTTGCTAAAACATATCGATTTGCTCTGTCGTCACATTTTATCTTAATAGGCAATAATATCAATCTTATCAAATATATCAAATGCAATCTATATTATAAATGATCGTTTCAATATTTCGTTTTTAATATAATAAGCTACATCAACCTCTCGTACAACCAAAAATAAATATGTGCAAACAATTTCATATGTTATATTATATACCTACAATTTGAAGAATTTTCATTTAAGTAAGTGCAGTAATGTGTGTATGGTGTAGTATAGAGGCACTTATACCTCTGTATATGTTAATTTTAAAATTACATGCACGTATTACAACATAAAGCAATAGAAGAAGTATAAATATATATGCGCGCGCGTGTGTATAGATATGTCAAATTTATAATAAAGACTTGTCAATAATTGAAAATTTTTGCTCAATAAGCCATTTTGAGTTTATATTACTATCTATTGTTTTTTGTTTGTGTCATAAGAGTAATATATAAGATTTATTTTAATTAAAAAGAGAATGTTCAATGAATTATAGAGAACTGTGTGCTTGCAAGATATAAGTAATATATTATTAACATGCTTAAAAACAAGCATACAAAGTTTAAATTTCCTATGTTTTTGAGGATATATGCAAAGTTTCAAGTGATACAGATTTTTCTTGTTTGTATTGTTTATAACTATATCGCAACTTGGCCCATACACCTCGACACATGTTTTGCAGACGCACATCCTTCTCTTTGAGTGCAAATTTGTAAATTCTCTGTATCATATATTTTGGAGTAGTAAAGCAACCACGTTGAATTAAGCTTAAAGCAGAATATAATCTGCAACGAGCAACAAGAAGAGGATTGTCAAGACGTAATGCTAATTCAAATTGTCTCACTGAAATTTTGCCTGCCATTTCAGCCTATGTGAGAGAAACGTTATAGATTAATTAGAGCATAGTATATGTAACTCGACAAAAGCTCAGCTGCAACTTACACAATGTTCAAATTCTTCCCCCAATGCAGAAAATGCTCCTCCTAATGTGGACAACCAAGACATAGCACAATCAGCTTCTTGCCTTTCTAGAACCATTTGCATTAATCTTTTGTTCCTAAGAAAATATAAATGTAAAAAAAAACTGTAGCTTATATCATACAATTTGAAAATTGTATTATAAGATCACTGATAAAACTTGCCATTTGTAATCTAAAAATTGTTTTTTCGGCATTCTCAATCTTATAAATATTATCTGCAAATATCCTTCGTCAAATGCTAAGTTATCACATGTTTGCAGAAATGCTTTCAACACTTTCATAGCACTTTTACGATAAACAAATGATTTTGACAATGTTACAATGTAAGCTGAAACGAGGTAGGAATTGAGTCCCTTTGCACATAGACAAACTGGCTTTGCTATATTTCTACATATATTTTCAACATCATCCCCTGCAGGTCCTTTGAACCGTTCACCGATATCGTATTTAAATACAGTTTGTAATCTGACAATGATATCGTTGAAAATCATGTTATTTCTGTATATAATCAATCGCAAGCGAACATCCATTTCCCGTCTTAATTTATGTAACTCTATAATATTTTGCAGCGTTATTGCAGTCGGTACCTTCATCACGACATTAAAATTTATTTATTGAATTTATCGAGATGATGGTTCTTTATCTTGATTTTTAGGATTAATTGAAAATTGTTAAGTCCAAAATTTATCTAAAACTGGGCTTTATAAATAAATGTGTGTGTTAGTCCCAGTGTTTTTATATTACATTTGACGATTACTCGAATCGGTTTCTGAAAGAAGGTTATGATATCGTTTAATGTAAAGCGGCGTTTACAATAAGATTTTAAGCCCTAAGCCTTAAGAAATTGACTAATCACAGTCGAGTATTCTCCTCATACTTGACACACGCGTAAACGGCTCTCGGAAGTATCGTAGAATACTACGCACGCGTAAACGGTAAAAAATTACGTACATTAGTCACCGCGTAAACGCATAGCCCCGCTGCATAAACGTAGTAATTGTGCGATAGGCCTATAGTCCGATCTTATTTAAGATCGTTTTAAGTACGGTCTTGAGATGCTATGCGGCCATTTGATTGGTTGAATGGTATCTTAAGCCTTGTGTCCACGATGCTAGAATTCGGTCCGAGATCTTGGTCCGAGAAACGTGTAACCAATAAAATTTCTATTTTTCCGTAAAAATTGCAAATTGATTGGCTACACATTTCTCGGTCCGAGAACTCGGACAGAATTCTAGCATCGTGGACACAAGGATTTAAGACGACCCAAAAGCCATACAAGCCATATACAATACATAGACGGAGCATTAGCTACCGATATAGACAAGGGGGGGTTTAGAGAAAGACGCAAAAGTAGGATGCATCGGCGATTTTGTTCGGCTCGGACTACTTGTTCGATTTCTTTCGGGTAGACTCGGTTCGGCTATATATTTGTGATTGGTGAGTAAGGGTGCTTTCCATTTAGCGACACAAGTCGACACAAGCGTCATTTTGTCTTCTTTATATCGCCAGTGACAACAAAGATAGAATGACGCTTGTGTCGACTTGTGTTGCTAAATGGAAAGCACCCAATATGTTCTCCGAGCCGCGCCGAACTGTCCGACGTACATACACCGAAGTTGGTACCCCCCTTGCCGCTAAATCATTCAACCATCCTGAATAAGCTCCGTCTATGTATTTTATATGTCTATAGACTCTGGCTATATTATTCTAAAGGTAAGACCGCCATTTGTACGCGCCATCTGGCACTCGCGACGACAAAGTATCGAATATATCGTGAATCTACAGTTTCGTTGGGTTTCCTTTCGTCGAAGACGTTGTTGTTGTTATCGTGTTGAGTTGCGACGGATCTCGCGAGCACGTCTTCGGCGTCTTCGGAGTGTTTTGAGGTTGATATTCGTTCTGCTTTGAAAATTAATTTCTCGCAAACCTAACCTCAATTCTTGATTTTCGATTCGATAGTCTATCATTCTACGGAACACTAAATTGAACTTTTTGTCGTACGAAGAATTAGTATTTAATCATAATATTTGATTGTTAATTTTTTTTTTTTTTTTTTTGATAATTTAATTCTAAAACAAAGAAAAAGGAATTATTTTAATGGATATCTCTAAGTGGAGAGGTGTTGTGTTGTGACTGGTTCAAGAACACCTTAGCATTTTTAAAATTTGTAATTAAAGCTTCCAATGAAACGCAAACCCCATTTAGAATCTCTGATTCTTTGTACATATTTATTACACAATAATCTTTACTAACATTGGTATTGAGGATGAAGTGCTCTCTGTAGCAATAGCAATTTTGCTAGAAATTGATTGATTCGAGGTTGTAGTATAAATGAAAAGATGATTATAATAGAAACTAATCAGAATGCATAGCAGCAGAACTGCAGCCAGCACTGAATTTTTCAGCAATTAAGGTATTTTATTCTGCTACGAAGATTTTGTGCAATGGTATAGAATAAAATGTGATGAAATTATAAAAAGAAACTGTCAATTTCGATTATATATATACTTTATATTTGTTGCATAAATGTGTAGAAGTTTTGAACATACATGAACATGATAGATGTTCAACAATATTTTTATTTTCCATTACCTTTAGAATATAAGTAGAAAATAAAGAAAGAGTTGAAAAAAATAGGAGGTTTAATTGCTTAATCCCAAGAAATTAAGATTTTAAATGGGTCCAATATCTAAATATCTTATTTTTATTTTACTTTATATTTATTTTTCTTAAATCTTTATTATTATTGTAAATGTTGTAAATGTCAGAGAGAGAGAGAGAGAGAGAGAGAGAGAGAGAGAGAGAGAGAGAGAGAGAGAGAGAGAGAGAGAAGGAAGGAGAGAATAAAGATGTTATATATTTTACAGTAAAAAATATACAGAAGATATCAGACTAAAATTTGCCACATGCTGGAGAGCAAGTTTAAATGATTCTGAAGAAAATGCCAAACTCTGAAATCAATAAGCGTGACCATAATTATAGTGAATCGGAACCACCTCAGAATGTCAACAATTCCGACAGCATTATCAGCAGGGAATCCAAAATGGCGCCTATTGTTGGCCAGATTAAAGATATCGATGAGCTGAAGAAGATCGCACCACGCGTCCGACTACAAGATGCTAAGAGCTTGAATGAATTGACAAGGATCTCGTCCTTGAGCAATAGTAAATCGCAGCAAAGCAAGTTGTCCATTTCTGAGAGGACTCAGCAAGAATTAAAAAAATATTGTCGTACTTGTGCTGGTCTAAAATTGCCGTTGGTACGTTTTTCTTAAACATTAAAGGATTGTAGTTTTAAAAGATAATTTAAAATAAATGAAGACATTTAAATAAATGTAAAATACATAAAGAGGAATGTATATATTATAGTAGCTAAAGTAAATAAATAGATAAATAATAATTAAAAAAAGATTAATAACAAATTTGATCACCTGTGCTACATTACACTGGTGCACGCTAAAATCTGCTACACATAAAATTATATGAATGTAAAATCATAATATAAACACGTTTGATCAATTAAATATTTAATAATATATTATCATGAAGATTATACATTACTTCATCGTCAAAATGTTTACATTATACTTGTAACTTAGATAACTTCGTATATAGCAGCCTTTAGTATGCATGTATGTTATAGAGTATTAGCATAGTTCTATTCTTATAGTGACTAACTTGAGGTAAACATATTATTGATTGTTATTATCAATTATTGCTACAACTGCTCTTATTATTAATGCATGTTATAGGTGGACATTTTCAGCGAGAAGGGTGTCAAATTGCGACTGAGTCAGCAAATTAAGCATCTGGAAGTGAATCCTTACGATAGCCTTTCTACACAGATGTGCATGGATTGCATCTGTGATCTTAAGATGAGTTACAAATTCTTCATGCAGATCAAAAAGGCCGAGATGAAACTCAAATCCATTCACGTCAACTTGACAACTGATAACGTTGCAAAGAAAGCGGAATCGATTGATGAGTCTTTGATAACAAAACAGGAAGAACAATCATCCTGCATAGGTAATATACATCTTCATATTTTTCATATTCTTTTTGTCATATTTTTTGACTTGTAGTAAATATTTATATATCATATATAGGATTTTCTTTATTATTCATATAAAAGTGATAATGGAAAGGGTGAAGGGGAGAGGATACAACTTTTGCATATACAGAGTGTTACATATATGAATTTTGTATATATATGGTCCATTTTAATGGTAAAATCTCTTATGAGATATCTATATCTATATATCTCATAAACTTGACATTCTACAAAAGAAATATTTTGCAGAAAAGTTGTAAGGTTTGAAGGGAAAAAATGTGTGCTGATATATATTTTTTACTAAAAATCTTAATTATACATTTTAATATAAATCCTAATATTAGTACAATATTAATTTTTTTTTTTCTTTTCAAATCTTACAACTTTTCTCCAAAACATTTTTTATAGAGTGTCAAAGTTTACGAGATATGCAACTGTTTTCACTAAAATAGGACACTCAATAGATTATTTTAAATAAAATACTAAATTAAGATTCTGTTAAAGTAAAATCTACTTGAAATTGTTTGAAGAATTTATTATCCATTAGTAGTTTCAAATTTGGTTTTCAGAAAGCTCTTCATTTTTTATCATTTATACCTGAAAACCTGCTATCTAGTGTCTGTGGACATTTTGGAAATGAACAATTAATACAAAATTGCTCAAAATATCTGCAACTCAGAGAAAATAGTCCATTTTTTATAACTTGCAAATTTGATTTCTAAAACATATAATATTTATTTAAAAAAAGAAAAAGAAACGTTTTACAGGAAAAAAAATTTCCTTTTTTTTAGAAACAAAGCAAGAGCGCGAATCACTTTCCACAATTCAACAAAATCCATCTTTGTCATTAATAAAGCAAGAAAGTCAAATAATTATGAGAAATCAAGAAGACAACTCTGCTCCCAAAATTTGTGCCATCTTTTCGTTGAATAATGAATCGAAGATGGAAGAGGAAGAGGAAGGGGCGAGGGTGGGCGGAGGAATCTTCGAGGAGATAGCAGAGGGAGAGGACGAAGAATCTATTGAGGAATTTGATCCCGAAGACCCGGCTTTCCATGAAGATGAAGAAGAAGAAGAATTTTCAAGGTCTCCAGCTGCTGTTTACAAGTATGACATGTTGGCAAAGTCTTATGTGAGAGTGGAAGGAGGTGAGGAAGTAGTTTCCATGAAATCTGGGATCACTCAGACTTCAGAGGGTGAAGGAGAAAATCAAAGAGAGGGAATGAGACAACCAAATATTCTGAAAAGAAGATTATTGATGTCAACAACAACGACGAAGAGTGGGGAAAAGGATGGGATGCAGAATGAAGTGGAAAGTACTCTGAAGGAGTGCAAGGTGCAAAAATTAGACTTGAATAATCCACTGAGTGTGAACAATGCTCCACATGAGGATGGAATTATGTACGTAACCGTGAAGGGGTCCAAACCAAACGAGATTTTATTGGTGAAGGTGAGCGAATATGTAAGGTAATATCTTATAATAAAAGATATTGATGATTTATTTTAAGTAAAATGTGTTTATGTGTTGAAGATGAGTAAGTTGAAAATTGATTAAAACTCAGTAAAATTTATTTATTTATTTAATTAATATTAACTATTATTATTAGTATTAATTGTTTTAAAATTGTTTTATTATATCTCATTACTTATTTATTTTATTTAATTATTGTTTATAAAATATTTTATAACATTTTGTGTTTTTAAGTATATCACATTTATTATGCCATTAAGTATATCTTTTTTTACTTTTCTTTCTTTTTTTAGTCTCCTTATATTTTTGCATAACTATATTTATTTATTTTTTTTTAAATTAATTTATTTTCTATTCGTTTTAAATGAAAAATTATTTCTTTCTTCTCTTTTTCTTTTAATTTAACTCTTATTTTTTTGCGCACAATTTATGCTACATTTTATGTATTTTATACCTGGTTTTCAATTCCTATTAATTTTATTATTTCAATTTATAAAGATATTTATAAAAATGAGATAATTATTATCTTTTCTTATATCTCGAACTATTCTGCGTTTTTATTTCGTTCTATTTTTTTTTTATCTCGTCCTTTTATCTACTTTTTGTTTCTTTTATTTCTGTATTTTTATTGTTTTTTTTTCTGAAATTTTTATTTTCTTATATTTCCTGTTTTAACTTCTTCTTTACTTCTTTTCTTTATTATTTCTTTTTATTTTAATTCATTTTTAAAATCTAAGAAATCTCGTTATTTTATTTTTTTTGCATATGTGTTTAATTGCATTATTGATATCATAATTACATTTTCTATTTTTCTGATCGATAGGTCAAGAAAATGGACAAACCCATGGAATCAAAACGCATAGTATCCTCCACCGATCTCAAGCCCGTTGAACGTTTCCTCAAACGCTATGAGACCTTGGCATCGCGAGACTCCTCATCTCGACGTCCTGATGCCCGCGAGCAAATAATTGAGGAACAAATCGAAGAATATAAAAAGAAACGCGAGAAAGTCCTCGGAAATCAATCAGCAAAGACCTGTACCGTAAACGAGACGCAAAAAGAAATACAAGAAGAAAATATTTGGGCCACATTAAGTCCCAAAAAGGCGGAAAAAGAAATATTGGTTTCAACAAAAGAAGATGAAGAGAAAGAGAAGGAAGAGGAAACGGAGGAAGGCGAAAAAGTCAATGAAAGTCAAGAGAAAGTTAATGATAGTACGAAGGAATATATTTCAAAATTATCGAGAGAAAAGTTGAAATGGGAAGAGGCAAAGCAGAAGAAAGAAAGTCTGCAGAACCAGGAATCAGACGAGACATATATCGAAGGGAATTTGGAAAAGTTGATGAGAATCTTGGGAGAGAAGGAGAAGAATTTGCAGGTAACTTCTGCATAATTTTAATAGAATTCAATTTCCTCCTGTGCGCGAGAGAATAAATCTTATGAAAATTGTTAAGCATGAGGCTTATTAACGTGTACTTTTTGCATGAGAGCTTAACTCTTGAAAGCACTTATTGAAATTAATGCATGTCAAGATTATGCACTTGTATTTTTTTTTAAGTGCAATATTATGTAGTTTTTTTTTAAACTTCATGAATTAGTTGATATTTTTAGTATTAGGGTAATATAAAATAATTTTAGAAAGATTAATTTGTATCTAATTTTTAAAAAATTTTATCTAATTTGTAAAAATTTTCATGTAATTGTATTATTTAAAAAAATATATAGCAGGGCATTTTGCGAATTTATCATTGCATCTACAAAAAGAATAATATCATAAGAAATTAAACATCATTAAGATCTTCAATTTTTTTTCTTTACCATATTTTGATATCATTAATCGTAAGTGTGGCCTATTTGAATTACGTGTGATTCTGTAAATAAATTTTTATTTATATTTATATTATTTGCTTTTCTCTTTTTTTCAAATTTGTTTTTTCTTTATTACCTATTTTTATTCTCTCTTATAATTATCCCTTTATTCTCTCTTCCTCAATTTTTTTCTTCTTTATATCAGGAATTCCAGGAATACTTGAAGCAGCGCAAGATCGTTCTTACTCGTCTCAAAGACGAGGATGTAATCTCTCTCTATGAAGATCGTTTTTCCATCACGTTGAAATTACCTCCTAAACCCCTGCCGGATCTTATAGACATTCAACCATCTGTTGATTTGCTGCCCATAGAGCGTTATCTGGAATGCGATTACTGCCCGGAGACTTTTTCCAATCGTGATGTCCTCGAAGAACACCTGAAAACTCACGACTACCGCATTCTTCACTATTGCGACGACTGTGAAGAAGAATTTCCAACTAATAAAGCAAAGAGAAATCATAATGTCATTTGTGTAAGAAAGTTAATTTGCAAATATTGCGATCTACTTTTGGATTCCAGAGGGAAAAAACGTCAACATGAGCAGAAACATATTGATGCCCTTTATGGACAACTTTGCGAAGTTTGCGGAGAAAGATTCAAACACCAGGGAACCCTGGATCAGCACTTGAAAACACAACATACGATTTTAGAGAAAATTTATCAGTGTTCAAAGTGTCCAAAAAAATTTGCTTTCAAGCAAAAACTAAGTTTTCATCTAAAATCAGTACATACAACTTTAAGAGCATATCTTTGCGAAGATTGCGGTGCAGATTTTAAGAATCCTGCGAGTTTAAGGCATCACAGAATTAGAAAACATCAACCTGTCGGAAACAAGAGGGAATGTCCCGTTTGCAGGAAATTAGTGCCGTTTTATAGTTTATCCAAACACATGCACACGCACAAAGCTTATAGTATTCAGTGTCCGCATTGTGACAAGATGTTTAAAAATAGTTCGACCTTGAAGCAACACGTGAGGATTCATGAAGATCAAAGACAATATCGTTGTGACACTTGCGGGGTTGGGTTTAATCGAAGGGATGGTTTGAGACTGCACATGAAGGTGCACGAAAAAACGGGTAGTAGGGGCTTAAAAGAGTGTTCTTGCCAAGTTTGTGGAGAAAAATTCCCGAATCATTCGACCTTGGTAATTCATAGGAATAGAGTGCACAAGGATGGCAGGCAATATACATGTCACATTTGTAATAGATCGATGATTTCGACAAGATCGCTCGAATGGCATATGTCACATATTCATAATGAGTCGATGCCAGGTAATGTGCGTTTTGATGTTGAAAATATGAAGTTGACATTCCATATCTTTTTGTATCTTCTGTTTTTTACTTAATCGTTATAAAACATTTTCTAAAATATATCAGAAACTTTAGAACACTTTATAAGAAAGAGCCAGAATTCTATCAAAATTCTAAAAATATGAGATGCTAACTTCCAAACTATTAAAATTAGAATTTATCCAAAATATTCTCTGGGCACTTTCTCTCAAAGTATATTAATTTAATTTTTTGGAAATAAGGAACCTTTGGAAAAGAGAAATCTAAAAGAGAAACCTCTCTATTCGTTTAATAAAAAATACTTTTTGAAAAGATATATACATTTAAAATGTTTTAAACAAATTTTTCAAGTCTTAATGATATAAAATATTTTAAAATGTTTATCTTTAAATATTGTAATCCTTATATTATCCTTAAATATTTTATTATATTATAATTTATTTTTTATTACATTCTCACATTAGTATAGAAAAATATAATTTTATTAAATTATATGGACATTGAGTATTCAATTGTAATTTATTATTTATTCGGTTAATAGTAAAATACAATATATAATATGTAATAATAAAATACAATATATACAGTTAATAATATATAATTATACACACACACACACACACACACACACACACACACACACACACACACACACACACACACACACACACACATACATACATACATAAAATCAATAATATAAACGTTTGCAGATAATAATTTTTCTTGCAGGCGTTACACGCGACGAGTCCGGTCCGCCTGAAAAAAAACGGGTTTCCTGTTATCACTGCAATAAAACCTTCAAGACGGAGATGATACTGCGTACACACATCAAAAACACTCATATGGCAAAAGATCCAATGAAGTGCACTGACTGCGACGAGACTTTCACATCCGAAGTACGTCTACGTCATCATATGATGGTCGCACACAACCGTCTCGAGGGCACTTTGGCGTGTCCTCACTGTCCGAAACGATTCGTGAATCAATTAAGGCTAAAGACTCACATGATTTCTCATTCTGAGGATAGGCCGTACACTTGCGAGATTTGCGGTTTCAACTTGAAGACGAAGATCCAGCTGCTTAAGCATCATCAAAACCGACACAGTGACGAAAGACCTTTACAGTGCAGGTAAATGGATTTGATTAGAGATTAATTTCTTACACTATAGGCGTGTGAGAAAACAGATCTTATAGCAATTAAGAAATTAAGTAAGGATTATTATAGTGTAACTAATTAATTTTACTAATTAGTTACAGATTTTGTTATCGCATCTATTTAATAAATTTGGAAGATTAATTTTTTAATATAGAAATTTGTGTGTTTAATGCACATATTAAATTTAATTTTTTTTTAAATTGGTGGAACTTTAATATTAAATATAAAACATGCTGGGAGAGGGCTGACTTTCCATTCATGCCGCGTGGATCGCATGCGCCTCACGTTGTCAAGTTTTACTTATATATATATATATATATATATATATATATATATATATATAAATATAAAATACATATCTTATATACAATATTTTTTTTATAAGATTGCAAAAATTATTATCATCAAGAGAAAAGTGTAATATAAAATGCTCTACAGAATAAAGCAGAAATTAAGCAAGTAAACAATAAACATGCAAAAAATATGCAAAGTTATAACATGATTTTCATGAAAAATGAACAGAAACAGTCATGTCTGATAATCATAGTGTTTGTTCAACAAATACACATGTGTATATTTATTTTATATACTAGTACATGTCGCATATAGGCCAGTTTTTTTTTCTTTTCATATTTATTTCTATATTTTACACTTAATGCATAAATCTTAGCATACAGTTCTCTAATTATACACATATATTACCATGACTGTAATCAAATGTTGGACTAATGTGACAGTGAATAGAATACAGTAGAACTTCTTTAAATTCGTTTTTTTGCTAATTTTGTTATCTTTCTACATACTTCCACGAATATTAATGTCATGTCCCCACTATGTCATAATAGGTAGATCATAAAACAGACTATGTGACATAAAATTTAAACATAAGATTATTTTAAGATTTCAAATTTTCAGATTGTCTCAAATACCGCATATGAAAGACTATATTAACCAGTTATTGTTATAATTGTATAACAATATACCTATATATATAAGTATATTGTGTATATATATATATATATATATATATATATATATATATATATATATATATATATATATATATATATATGTATATATATATAAATGTTGTAGATTGAATTTTGCAGGTTCTTATAAATTTCAGGATTTAAGCTAATCTATTAAGAATGTTTATATTTAAAAGTTTTTAAGACTTAATTTTACGAAATTTATTAATAGAGTTAAATCTGTAGAATTTAAATATTACAGTCTGTCGCATAAGAATAGTCTATTGCATTAACATACTTAAACATTTACTATTTTTGTAAAGCAAATAAAAATTTTTAAAGTAGATTCTGATTACTCTATTATGCTTTTATATAAATTAAAAAATTCCACAATCTATTGTTATCGAATATGATCTGATAACATCAATTAAAAACAACACAATCGCTCGTATAGCAAAATAGAAAAGTTGAAAAAATGATATTTGTATTGTTATTCATTTATTATTGACTCACCATCTATTTGTCGTTTGTTCAATCTTTCAGATATTGTCCCTGGCGGTGCAAGCAGGTGAGTGCTCTCGTCTGCCATGAGCGCACGCACACCAATGAGCGTCCGTATTCGTGCAGCGTGTGTCGGCAGCGCTTCAAATATCTCGGCGATAAAAACAAGCATGAGCGACGTCACGAGAGCCTTGGTGGTTCAGGCTTCAAACGCATTGTACCTGGAAGGAACATCAAGCCAAAAGTGCGCGCCGACGATTCCTCTGGATCCGAGCAGGAGCAAGACTCAATCAAGGATTCTGTAAATCAGCAGATTGAAGAGCAATATGGAGAGCAACAGGGAGAGCAATATGAACAAGAAGAACAGATTGTCAAATTCGAACAGGTGAAATTTGAGGATCAGGAGGAGTACGAACAAGTATATGAGCAGGTGAGGAACTATTATATTTGTTATAACTTCATTTTTAGATTCCTTTTTGAGTGAAGATGTTGAAAAAAGTAGAAAGTGCAGTTATAACTAGCATATATACAGTATATACAATAAACAATGAATAAGTCAATAAATAAAAAGAAATAAACGTATAATGATAAAATTAGTGAATAATAAGAGATAAATAAATAACAAGTGAACAGTGTATAAATAATGAATATATAGAGTGTTCTGTAATTTGTGTCCATTAATTACATAACGTTATTCCTTGATGGGAAATGTGTCAAAAAATCCGTAAATTATTTTTTTCTGCAGTGCTTAATAAAGGAGGAATTATCAAATAAAATTTACTTAATTCATTTAATTAGAAAAAAATTTATTAGATGTATGCCTGCCTAAGGGCCATTTTGACCAAACTTTGATTAATTTTAATCGTTAATTAATTGGCAGAATACAATATCGAAATTTCTAACAATATAATTAAATGATATAAAAGAAATTTTGAAATTTTACTGTCAATCTTCAAGTTAATCAACGATTAAAATTAATCGAAGTCTCAAAGTGGTCCCTAAGGGATCACTTACTGATTAAGTAAATTTTATTTTAATTCCTTTTTCATTAAACATCGTACAAAATAGTTCAGGACTTTCTGATTCATTTTCCATCAAGGAATAATACTATATAACTAATGGACGCGAATTACAGAACACCCTGTATATTACAAGTCGAGAATGAATAATAATAATATAATAATAAAAGAATTTAACATTAAATAAATGTTAAATAAATAAGTCAATAATAAATATAAGAAATTAATAAACACAGAGAGAGAGAGAAATATAATACATTAATGATATGAAGATAAAATAAGTACATATTAAATAAAACAAATATTGAACTACTAAATAAGAAATTTAAAAAAATAATAAATATAAAAAATTTTTTTTATAGCTCAACATTTTTACTAAAAATGATTGATTTTGCAAGTCGTTTGCAAAAGTTTACAACTCAAAACTTTTACTAAAAATGTAAAACTTTATTTTCTGCAAATGTCAGATTTTTCCTACTCTAAAATATTAATATCTGAACAATGGAAAAATTGAACGAGCGGTTTAGGATTTTATGAAATTAAAAAAGAATTTACGACCGTAAATTTCAAATACCAACACGTTGAGAATGTAGAGTAATATATAGTAAAAATTTGAGATTGAATACTTCTGTCTCTTAATCGCTTTCTTCTTTCATCTCTTAAAGATTTTTAAAGCTGTGCCCTTGAAAGAAGACATTAAATGTCAATTAATTAATAATATAACATATTACAATATTAATTTCAGGCAAGTTTGGGCTGTAATTTGATAATAACATAAAATGTAATCTATTTTAATGATAGTAATATGGTTTTTGTTTCAAATTTTTAGCTTTTTAGTTTTATAGATATTTAAGTTTCCGTGAACAAAATTTGTCAAAATTGGCCGTATTGAAAAAATTACCAAAAAACGGAGAAATAAGTAAAAAGAAAAATTTTTTAAAATTGTGTTTTATTATTGCAGTCAGTATTGCAATTGCAACTCACATAGGAATAATTATGTCAAAAATAAATTTTCAAAAATGTGATATACACACTTATACATACACACACATACATATGTAATTTTTTTATAATTTTATATACAATAATCTTGTTATATAAAGACTAAAAATCTATTCATTTCAATTGCATTTTTTTGCGATACATTCTTTTTTTCGGAGCTATTTCGATATTGTTGCTTTTATAGGAGTATGAAGAAACTTCGAGAGAGGCATCGGAAGCTACAGAAGTGATCATGAACATAGAGGATTCCAATGTGTACACGGAGGAAGTTACGGCCGACAATATGGAGCCCAGTTCTGAAATTATGACAGACGAAATTATGACGAATGATATTCTGCAATCCGGTACCGCTGTAGTGCATCTACAACGTCAGGACGATACGGGGAAGATTCAAGTGATACCCGTGATGCTATCCTTGCCCGATCTGTCCGACACAAATGCCGAAGTCAATCTCGCAACCGCGTCTATCATGTATAATAATTAGATTTAATTTTTTCGGACTATAGAATCCAGTATGAATTGAATGTATTCATAAAAAAAATGGATCCCTAGATCTTTAAGCCTTCACATATTCTGTTTAAGTTTCTCTTCAAGTTCCGAAAGATTGAATTTGTAATTTTTTGGGTGTGATGAGATACATACAGAAACGCTATAAAAAATGTCAGGATTTTCATTTTAGTCTGAATTTCTGAGGTTTATTTATGAGAGAAATCTTATAGAGCCTGAGAAATTCTCCAGGATCTAAAAACATTTTGGTATTTTTCTCAGACTCTAAGATTTCTTCAAACTTTATAAAGTTCTCGTCGGATCTTTTAGAAAATTGCCAAAAGAATTTTCAACTTTTATATACTCCATCAAGTGATTCCATTAAGATCAGGATATAATACAGGATATACAGAATATAGTCATTTAAAATCGGATAAATAATTTTAAATAACCCTGTATAAATAAAAAAATTCAGGTAGGAAACGAGCTAATAAGAGCTAGGCGCAGAAATTAGGCGCAATAAACTTGTTTAAATTCTTCTTTATTTAATTTGAACGTTTCGGTCCTTTCCTTTGGATCATCTTCAGTAGATTGATTAGCAAAAAAATTCATATGTCTTGATCTACATCCCCATCTTACGTCTTTAGTAAGTCCTCAAAGCGATGGAAGACGAGGTGAAGAACAAGGAGCGAACGAACGTCCTGACCTCAGCGATATACAAGACCTACTATCTTATATATCGCTGAGGTCAGAACGTTCGCTCCTTGTTCTTCATCTCGTCTTCGATCGCTTTGAGAACTTACCAAAAACGTAAAACGGGGATATGAATCAAGACATGTGAATTTTTTTTGCTAATCGATCTGCTGAAGATGGTCCAAAGGAAGGACCGAAACGTTTCCTACCTGAATTTGTAAAAAAAATTAAAGAAATCAGTTTAAGATTCCATTTCTTATTGCTAAAAATTAGTTAATTTTGACATATATTGTAAGAAAAAAATTCACAAAATTTCTCACTTCTAATATATGATATTAGTAAAAAACCAGAAGTTTTAGGAAGAAAATTGTGAGAAAATTGCAAGAATAATATGAGAATTTTATAGATTGAAAATTATAAAATGCAAAGAAAGAAAGAAAGAAGACAGAAACCGATAAAGAAAAAAGTTTAAAAAATCGAAAATTCTAAAATGCAAAGAAGAAGAAGAAGAAGACTTAAAAATATTTATTATGCCACAAAAACTTGGCATATAATTGTAGAAAGTTGTATAAAACAGAAAAATATGCGAGACTTGAAGATTGAAAGTTGATGTAAATGAGGAGACAAGTCAAAGATTATCATGAGGACAAAAATTGAAAATTGAACACTATAAAATGCAAAAATTAAAAAACAGAGACTCTCAAAAGCGTTTAGTTTGTAGAATAGCACAGTATGTAAACTATTTTGTATAAATCAGTGAGAAAGTGTAATGTATTCGTGCATGTACGTCGTGTTTGTACGTGCGTGTATGTATGCGCGCGTGCGTATGTCGCATGCCATGTGTGAGTGTTATGTATTAAATAAGTCATTCTACATCATATTATCTTTGTATCATTCTTTATGAACAATGCGTTGCACATTTCTCCCTAACAAACTAGTCTGTTCTTTTTATCTGCATTTTTTCAACTTTCGTTTTTTTAGAATGAAAGACTATTATTATTATCTCATCATAATCATATTATCACTGTTTTAATTTTTGCTCGTTAAACCCATTTTGGAGTCTCTGAATCCATCAATTGGGCATGCGAGCAATATTATTTTATTATTATTAATACTGTTATTAATCTATTATTATTATTATTGTTACCATCACTATATTTTCCTTTATTTTCTTTTTTCTATGTCTAAGCCTATACTTATTTTATTTGAATAAAAAAAGTGCAAAAAAATATAGCTAAAGAAACTTGTGTATATATGTAATTATAAAAGTCTTTATCCATCAGACACACAGAATCTGTTTCTTTTAGCTGTATTTCTTGTATTTTTTCCTTAAATATAAATATTAAAAATATTTTTATCTTTAAGTGCAGAAAATACAACTAAAAAATATAGTTAATAATAAGATCAATATATTTTAACTGCACTTTTTCTCTCCCTATCCTCCATCTCCCTCTCTTCCTACCCTCTCTCTTCGCCTCCGCCCATCTCAAAATTTCGAATTTTTCTGTACGGATATATTTTTCTTTTATTTTAAAATCTAACGTTACAAAAAATATAGTAGCAGCTAGAAGGAACAGACTATATATGCTTTTCAATACTTTATTGATACTTATATTTTACAGATATTATAATCCAGATGGCTATGAGCTGGATTTATATATGTTAAGCCTTAGATAAGATACGACACGAAGATAAGATGTACAAGAAAAGATAATATGTGCTGTTTTTCTAACTTTGCTAATGATTTATAGACACCACTCTCTTTCTCTCTCTCTCTCTCTCTCTCTCTCTCTTATAAAATAAAAACTAAAAATTCTTAAATAAAGCTTTCACGAAAGTTGATATATATTTTACGATAATCTTCATTTCTAACATATGTAAGTATAAAATTGACGGAGGAAAATATAGTTAAAGATAGTGACGGATCTATATTTCTGAGGAGCTGATTATCGACAAAGTTAATTTAAGTCGTTAATTTGTGTCGAAAACTACATTTTAAAGATAGATATATATTGTATAATCAAATATAGTCAACATAATTTATATGTTTTAACATAATTATCATTTACAACAAAATAAAAATTTTAAAATTAAAAAATTGAACATGTTACATTTTTCAAGAACCAATACATGTAGTGTGTATCTGCATCCCGGGAATTTGAAGATTAAACTTCGTTAGCGTATAGAAATAGATCCGTCACTATAGTTAAGGCTCCTGATTTCTAATTCTATAACCATTAGATTATCATATTAGAAACAAAAAAATCATTTGATTTTTTTGCACTAAATCCAAATTAATTAGTTTTTTTGCATGTCAACTCATATTCGATAGAATATATTTATGAAATCAAAGATTTAATTTTCAAGGGAATAGGGGTGAAGGGGACAAGAGATACTGTAGATTAATAACTGTAAACCGTGATTTATTGTTGTAAGATTTATTCTCGCTATAAATATATAGGATACGTAAAGATTGAATTTCTCTATGAGGGACGATTAAAAACGGAGCTTTTCGTTGTTTTGTCAATTTATACTGTTGAAGATGAGTTATGTTAATTAGGCTTATATTGAATAAAAAACTTTAACATTTAAAATACTGGATTTATTGTAAGAAAAACAATTTATAGTGTCTAGCGACTATCTCCAGATAATTCTAATGCCGTGGCTACAGTTTTACCGCATCTGCTTCTTCGATAAATTTAAATTGAAGAAAATGTGAAAGTGTGTTTTAAACAAAATATACAGAACATAAAAAGATAAGACAAAAGAAACGTTTACTTCATATTTTAATAAAGAAAATTATATATATATATATATATATGTGTGTGTGTGTGTGTATAAGAGGGATCAAATAATCTAAAAGAATATAAAAAATATTCGTAGAATATAAAAAATTAAGACAGAATTAAAAAATTAAGATAATACAGGTAAAAAATATAAAACTTTAATTAGATATGAATTTTTTTTCTTATTTCTGGTATCCCCCATATGCTTCAAAAGATAATAACATAATATAATACATAAAATACACATAGATACTAACATAAATAAATATATATGTAACATCTAATATGTAACGTTATGCTACGTAATAGATTACGGCAATGTTATATGCATGTTATATATACACTACAAATGCAATGTGTATATTCAAATTATTATGATTTCGTGATTTTGCAAACGACAGCATTTCACTACAATTCTCTATACAACAATGTTGCAGCAATATTGTAATCTTGTAATAATCTTGCAATAATTTTGCCATTTTCCGAATCGAGATCCCAAATATTCATAGACTAAAAAAATTAAAGAAACTCAAAAGGCTCCTTGAAAAGTTCTATAAATCTATAAATCTAAAAAGAAGAAGATAGAGAAAACAATTTTGAGAAAGATTTTAAGATTTATAAATTTAAGAAGAAATTTGAACACACACACACACATATGTATATGTATATATACATATTTATATAAAGTATTTTATATACAAAAAATTTCGCTTTTACATAATTTGAATAAAATAAATAATATTGTAAATTTTTTAATATTTTAAAAGATTTGCGTATTAGTATTTAAAAGAAATAAATCTCTGATAAATGCTGCATGTTCATGAAGTTAAATCTAAACAAATTTAGAAGAATACAATCCACAAAACATGTCTGTGTATGTAAACGCGAAAAATCTCAAACAATTAGTAGTATAACAAAGTACATATATATATGCACAAAGAGAGAGAGAGAGAGAGAGAGAGAGAGAGAGAGAGAGAGAGAGAGAGAGAGAGAGAGAGAGAGAGAGAGAATTTAAAAATCCTAGAAAATCAGAATCTTTAGCAGATTTAAAAATTTAATTAAAAAGACATATTTGTTTCATCAATGAAAATAAGCAGAACTTCTTATTAATGATTATTTATTAAGGTAGATAAAATAGTAGGTGATTTTTTTTAAGTACTCCATAGTACTATATATATTCTTTTTGTAAAATGTGTATACAATATATATATATATATATATATATATATATATATATATATACATATTTTATTACACACTTATTTTTTTATATTATTTTATATATTTGTATAGAAAATATCAGACTTGTGTGTAGAAAATATCTGTGTACTTTTTATTTGTACAAAATAAAACTATATTTTACATATAAATCATGGTGAATATACCAGATGATGCGTCCAGAAAGGATATAAGAATCTTTCATACAGCACAAAAAGATTGCAAAAATATTGCGAAAATATTTTATATAATAATGCAATGTTGCTATCAGCCCTTCTGGATAATATTAATACATATATAATATTGTCCAGAAAATGATCAAAACATGTACATGAATCATTGTAATGTGTTGATTGATCATAGCGCATGCATACTGAGAAAAAAGTTTAGTTAGTCATGGAAAAGTTATTTGGAATTAATCAAAGGAAACTGGATATATAGTTAACCAAATATACATTCAAACACTTTGTTATTTTCTGCCGATAAGCATCATTATATTTACTGCTATGAAATATGCAGAAAGCGTACACTACCTAACATGCTGATATCAGAATGCTAATTACAGTCTTGTTGAAATTTTGCAATTCTATGTCTTTAATGTCATCACAACATTGCACTGTCTTTACAAAATTGCAATATTGCTGTAATATAGTTGAAAGATTCTGTGCTGTATGGAATCCAAATACATTCAATTTCTTTTATTGTAGAATCGTTAGAATTGAGCATTTTTTCTATTTTTATTATTTTTCTCCTGTTCTCTTATGGGATATATGCAAAATTAAATATCATTGTGTGTTCTTTTACTTGGTTCCTCACTTCAATATCGTAATATGGCAAAAACGAATAGTAGAAGAGTTGAATAATCCTAGATTAGAAGAAAACAGCTGACTTGTAATAAAAAAAAAACTAATTAAGAATAGAGCAATATTAGAGGAGATAAAATCTACTGTATGTGTGTATAGTTTTTGACATTAAATAAGTAGATAAAATTTATTTAAACTTTGATGTAACTCATTCATTCAAATTAATGTCATGTATTTCAGGTAAGATTTTTCTAAGCTTATGCACTTATTTCAACAATACTTTTACCGTTAACAGGACTTTTTAAAACTCTGTTATTCATATGATAGTGATGTTTGTTAAAATTATTTTCAACTCATTAAATATTCATATTATTTCTTAAAACCATATGCATTGTTTTTTCTATTTTTCTACATTTTCCACATTTTAAAATTGGTTACTAATTCCAAGAATTTCTTAAATATTTTGAAATATTTTTCAAATATTTTAAATTAGCAACCAATTTTATTATATATATACACATATTAGTGTTAAAAAAAACGAAATCTCTGATGATTGCTGCAAATGCTTATAAAATTCTAATAAATCTAAAAGAATAAAATTCATAGAACATGTGTGTATGTGTGTATAAAAGCAAATAATTTTAAACAATTTGTAATAATAACAGAATACACACACGTATATATATGTATATACACACACAGAAAGAAGAGTAAGACAAAGGGAGAGAGGCAGAAAAAGAGAAGAGAATTTTTAATGTCTTTCTTTTGCCAAAGTAGAAGAAAATAATAGTTCTACAAATTTAGTTATTAGATAATGTACAAATACACAAATTACTAAAATATAAGATTACTAAAATATAAAATATAATATTCTTTACAAAAAAAAATAAAAAAAAATCAGTCAAATAAATGAATTATATACATATATGTATGTGTGTGTGTGTGTGTGTGTGTGTGTGTGTGTGTGTGTGTGTACAATTTTATAAATATTTTATCTTTTTATATAAAAAAAAAAATCGATAATGTTTTCAATTCTTCCTTACACAGAGTGTTTCAAACATACTTCTTTTGACCTGCAAATTCTTTTTTTGAAAAGCCAATTTTAAATCAACTTTTTCTTATTAAAACTTTGATGGAAAAATAATACTATTTAAAAAAATTTTAATATTAAATATTGCAATAAATGCACTTTAAGTAAGATATCATAAAAGTTCATTTAAAATTGTCTGAAAATCAAAGTCTTATTATTACCCATTAGCAAGTCCAAGTTTATTTCTTGTCTAGACTTTGATAGTATTGCACAAGCACTTGCCACGCTTTAGGTGCCATGAAACCATTGGGGGGATTCTGACCTGTTTTCGCTAATCCTGCAAATACAAAATAATTAATCAAACTATAATATTACATTGTTGCATACAAAATCAATTTTAAAAATTTTAGTTTTCTGGAATTTTTCAATTTTATAAACATCTTCGCGAGTATTGTATATTCGCGTTACAAATATAATGCAATTTTTTACAAAAAAAGTATGCTTGTGTTCTTACGGGATTGAAATTTTGCGAGTTACAATAAATTTGTGATAATGTAAAAAATTGAGAAATTGATCTAACTTTAGTCTAGGAAAATATTGTAAAAGTAGTTTATAATATAAATTTATCAATGTTGCAATAGTTGTTATTACTTGCATAAAATAAAACAATAAAATCAAATTTTTATACACACATATATATATACATACACACATACATACATATATGCATGTAGTGTATACATACATGTGCGTATGTGTATAGAATTTTGCGATCAGTACTCACCTCGCATTTTTGTTCCTGAAATAAACTCAAAGTCTTGCTTTCGTTCTGACTCGTAGAACGCCATCTTGCCATTTTGCGTATCGTAGGCGGCTACCCTGAAAGGGATTATTTCGAGGTTATGAAGACCTCGGGCCATAGAGAGCACCCTGGCACCATGACTGGGATCGTACAGGTTGCCATCAGGAGTAGCATCTTTATTGGGGTGCGGTATACCCGCAGGATCCCTGCCTACAATGTAGAAGTTGGCACCAGCATTCATCCTCGCCTTTGCATGCCACTGCACCTGAAAGATAATTGGAGATTTACTATTATTTAAAGTTTAAAGTTTAGCTGGTGTGTGTGTGTATAAGATGTAGAATACGGAGCTATAGAGTGCAGCAAAAATTGAAGAGATAAAACTAGAGATATAAAACTAAAATTAGAAGCAAGGTCTTAAGAGATAGAAAAAAAATGAAATTAGAAGTAATAAAGCTAAAAATAAAACTATAAATAAAATTAATAAATCTAACGTTAAAGCTCATAAAACTCTTGTTGTTAGAATTTCACCTCAATTGGTCCAGCATACATCATTGGACTGGGGAAGATAGCTAGCAGTGTGGAATTAGCATCTAGCACACCCTCATCTAAAATTGCCTTATGTTGTAGGATCCTGGTATATAGAGGCACGTCATCGTCTTTTGTCCAACCACCTAGTGGGTGAAGTAAGAGCACTGGATTTTTGAAACCCCGTTCCTCCAGCAATCGTCTCCTCGTGTCCTTCATGATGAACAGCAACGTTAGATTTAGGTATTTTTATATATGGTATTAACATATGTGATTTATCATGTAAAGCATGATACACATTTTCTTTTCAAGTTACTATACTAGAAATTCAACGACATACCTGCATAAGCAGCGCATGTCCATTATGAATGGGATTTCTTAATTGAAAGGCAAATACGGCATCAGCCTTCATCTTTCGGCATTTGGTGCGAATCTCGTTCGGCGTTAGCCTGTATTTATCGAGTCCGTCGTACCACTTAATTCTCTCCAGCACTTCGAGATCGCCGCCTATCAGCCAGTCGCCAGAATCGTGAATCATCCTGATATATGGATGACCCAAGTTGTTAGTGCCAAACTGCCAACTGCAACGCTCCTCTTTTCGATGAAAATAAAATTCTGGTCTTCGTAGAATTGCCAAAATTTTGCCTTTGTGTCTCAAGGTTACGGCAAAAGAATCCTCCAAGCGATTTTTATCAGCTGTGTTTATCGCGAGAACGATTGGTATCGATTGGTTTACTTCTTTGCCGTTTTCGAGCAAACATCGCAAGTGTTGAGCCTTGAATGGAGTTAAATTATAATACCTGATTTGATATTCAAGTTTGTAGACAAAATTACTTAACTCACTTAAGCAAACTCGCTTGATTCACTGAGCTCTGATCGCATATACACGATATAACTATACATCGCAGTGTGTACCTGAAGATACTGATGCTCTCTCATGAAACCGGTTAATGGCGTCGCCCATCCTTCCGCAAGAATCTGTAGCCACTGCACATCAAGTTCACTGATCTCTACACATTGCAGAGTTTCTGCTTCTATTTTCGTGGAAGCCAATTTCGAATCCGGCACGAACAGTTCCCTGATCGGGTTTGAAGGTTTTTCAATCTGTGGAATGATATGGTGCTTCTCTAAAAGTTCGATTACAGTCGTGGCGGACTCTTCAGGAGTGCAATCCTCGGTTTTAACTACTAAATCAGATTTTGTAGGCCTCTCGTACATTTGATCAATGCCAGTGAAACCTTTAATGGTGCCTTGCCGGGCTTTTTTATAGAGACCCTTGGTATCACGAGCTTCGCAAACCTGTAAGGGTGTATCTACAAACACCTCGAAGAAGGGCAAGTCAGCTTCTTTATGAATTCGCTTTGCCATCTGTCTATCCTCCTCAAAAGGTGAGACAAAGCTGCAGAGACAAATTTGTCCACTATCGGCGAAGAGTTTCGCTACTTCAGCTACTCTTCTAATATTTTCCTTTCTATCTTGTTTGCTAAAGGTCAAGTTGCAGTTCAGACCGCTTCTGACATTATCGCCGTCTAGGCTGTAAGCTGGAATGCCGTGGTTCACTAAGATAGCCTCCACTTGGAATGAGATGGAAGTCTTGCCAGCACCTGAGAGTCCAGTTAGCCATACTGTGCAACCTCGAAAGCCTCGAATACTGCCGATTGCTTGTCCCCGTTTTGCTCTGGATACATGATGCGCCTGTTCTGATACGTTTGCACAAGTCTAAAACAATTTTTAAATTCATTTTAAGTATTTCAGTTAAATAATTAATTTCATTTTTTTCATTTTAAAATAATAATTTAAAAAATTTTTTTAATTTAAAGAATTTTTTTCTATTTTTTTTTTCCCAGAATAACGGAGGATTTTGTTCGGTTCCGACAGTTCTATAAGTATCTATCTATATATTTCAATTTTATATATTGTATATATTTCAGTTAAATAATGAAATTCATTTATCTAAATTTATTGAAAGTTATTAGAGTATCAAATCTCAAAGGGATTACTTCGAAAGTGATGACAGCAAAATTAATACTTTGAATAAGTTTTCAAAGGGACATTTTTTGTATAGAAAGTTTTATTCTACATTTATTTCCACATTCTATTCCATATATTAGACTTAATTCTTTATAATAATAAATAATGAATAGTAGATAAAAACATTAAATAATAATCCATAATAATAATAGTAATAACAAAACAATAAATTTTTTATTATGTCACACAAATAATGAACCATAGAATATACATACACACACAAATATATATGTATATATATATATACATACATATATATATATATAATTAAACATTAAATGTAGATAAATATATAAATATATCTGTTCTTTCCGATTATCCTAATTTCATACCGTGTTACAGTTGAAACAATAATAAAAATTTGAAATAAGCATCTCCCCTCTCTTAAATCTGTTTATTTTTACTTGGACCTACTGTAGTTTCTTGTATTTTTCTTATTTAAAACGAAATATTTAGACTTTGGAGGAAAAAAATAGAAGAAATAGACATATATATATATATATATGTGGATAAAAAGAGAGAGAAATGCAGCAAGACAACTAAAGTGAACAGATCTAGAAAGAGAGAGAAAGCATTAAATATTGCGTCTATATGTATTTATATACATATATAAAGGCAAATAAATTATTTCTTTCATCCTCTTATATCAATTGAATTTTATATTATATGGTGGTAGAAGTGATATTGCGTGACATACGTACCATTAATTTTTTATTTGGCGGTGGCGTGGCGTCTTCATTGCTCAATGACATGACTGCAGTTGATTATATACGTGGCACTCGCGTAAAGCGCGATCGAAAGTAATACTAAATGATGCTCCCTCGTCGATCGACGGTGGCTTACTAAACTATACTAAACCGCGTAAACACATATACATATTGCGACTTGCGACAGGAGCGGCGCAAAGCGCGTGTCACAGGACAAGAGGGTAGTGGGGTGTCTAAACCTATTTGAAATAGAAAATGCAAAATAGTTGGAACCTTTCCATTTGAAAATGCAAAATGCTTCTTAGACACCCATTTAAAATAGGAAATGGAAAATAGGCATTTTTTAAATGGATTTTAAAATAAAAGTGGTTTTTTAAATATTTACATTTTTATATTTATTTATATTAAGTATATATTAAATTCTTATTTTTATTATCTATATTTCTTATTATTATTTCTTATACTTAAATTCTTATATCTTTTAATATAAACTTGAATTACTTAAAAATTGAACATAAGCATTTATGGGATTACAAAAAATGTTTACTGACATTGTCTATATTTAGTTATTCTTTTAAAATAACATTTTGATTGCAATGCTCTTTAGAAGTGGAACGTGCTTTCAGAAGAACAAGTATTTCAAAAAGGGGAAAAAAACGCCAAATTACACAAAAAGTCAATATAAAGCCTGCGTGTTTCCCTGTTAGAGATGCCAGATTACAGAAACAGCGTATTACGCAATAATTAAACAACGCGTACTTATACATGCGCGCTTAGAACCAGTGATACCAGAATGAGGAAGTGGAACTAGTGGCATCACTACGTTGTACATACATATTGATATCTCGAATAATTTTTAGTTTGCAAGAAAAATGTTTAAATATTTAAAATAGAAAATGGATAATGAAAACCATTTAAATGGAAATGTAAAATAGTTTAAAAAAATGTATTTCAAATGCAAAATACAAAATAGGCATTTTACATTTTGTATTTCCATTTTAAATGCATCTATTTCAAATAATGCACATCTTTGGTCTTAAACTAAGCACTGTATTTGTGGAAATAAATAAATATCTATTAAAAAATATTTTATTATAATATTATAAATTTTTACATGTTTGATATAAAATAGATTACAATATAGTAAGGTTTGGAATGTTAAAACCAAAATAGATATATAATATACTTTATATTTAATTTTTTCCTTATTTATCATATTAATGGACGGCTGTGCGATATGTAACAATCTTATTTTGTAAAAAGTATTCATTATATATTAACATACATTTATACTTTTATATATATATAATAATTCTATTTATATATTATATATATGTATGCAAACACATGTTTATATTAATGTAATATTTATATGTTATATGTAAGTGACATTAAAGTACACTTTTGAGATAATGTAAAACATGTTATCAAAATATAAATACATTAAAAAATGTTAAAAAGTATTATTTAATTTGGTATATCTAATGAATACAATTATTTATATATATATATAAAATACAGCTTGACATTTTAATAGTAGAAATTTTATCTTCTCAAAGTATCTAAACAATCTGCTGCAAGTTATTTTGAAGTTATTATTTATATGTTAGACATTGTGCATGCTTTATGCAAGATGTCTATCATATAAATAATAACTTGAGAGAAGAACTTGCAATAGATTGTTTAAGTACTTTGAGAAGATACAATTTCGGATATTAAAATATCAAGCTGTATAATACTTTTCAAATGGCAAGTTAATAAAATTCATAATAATAGCTAAAGTTTGTCGATACAATGCAATACACAATATACAGATAAAGACATGTGTCACTTTTTTTTTATCATACAGAAGTTACATATATTATTATTAAGAACAACCTATTAATAAATAGTTCAGCAAGCAGTGATTGAATGTATACAACAAACTTTATGAGAATTTATAAGAGCTCAATAAAATTGTAATATGTAAATGAAATGTGACAGCTTATTTCTCATATATATCATAACAATATTATATTTATAATATATTTATATAGAGGTTATAAACTTAACTGTTACATTTAAATAAATATATAATTAACCATTTACTTAAATATAATCAGTGAAGATAAATCTGTATTGTCATTGTATATGTAATTTTTAATGGTAATATTGGAAAAAAGATGCCACGGTGCGCGCTTTTATTACTACATTGTAACATACCTAACTCTATAAACTTTAGCTACTATTATTTGTTAACTTTATTATTTATTTTATTTATTATTAGTTGCTTCCTATTTGAAAAGTTTCATAATCTCGACATATTAAAATTTTCACATCCAAATTAAAGAATATCATTATAATTATCTGTCATTATAATGCAATGACAGATAATAATAGGTGTATCTTATAAATTCTTCCATAAGGTTTTTTCAAAGTACTTTTGAACATTTTGCGAGATATTGTACAATAATCTCAAGATATGAAATATTCTATAGCAATTATTAAACTTACAAGCAATATTGAAACAGTTGTATTCTTTGCACTGTTACATCTATGATCAAAGTAACAGAAACACCAAGTTACTTCATCGTAATAATCACGGTGGATATCTAATTGATGAATACTATTATTAACATAATGACCTAATCGTACATCTTTAGCAGCAGGTCTACAACCCTCATAATGGTCTGCAGGAATATCTGTTCTAAAGCTACGTACAGAGCTTAGGCATTCACGTGTAATGATTGTCTCAGCTGAAAGTTTCACAATTATATATGTATGTGTTTCAAAATTATATATATATTTAGTGTTTATATATTTTATATAATCTCAAAATTAAATAGAAATATTTAAAAATTATTCTGTAAATAACATTAATAGTTACCTCCTTTCCGTTCAATTATCTTCACACATTTGTCATCATATTCTGGACAAGTTTCTCCCCAATACCATAACCAATTTAAAGGTGTTCCACATCCAGGATGGTTACTGTTACATCTATAACAGTACAGGCTATCGCCTGCAATTAAAATCTTATTATTTCAAATCAATGAAGAAATCTAAAATCTAAATGATAACCACGCCCTTTTATAACAAGGTAAAATACTGCACCTTGACTTGCCAAAATAAAAAAGAAAATTGTAAAGAGAACTTTTCTCATCATTAGTGCGCTAATAAGAAATTTATGCGATTTTATATTTTGTACAATGCTTGTTTATAAATGATATATGTGACAAGCCCGTGTTGCGTGTACATAGACATAAATATAGACGAGCATTAACTGCCGATATCAGCAAGAGGGGTTTGACAGATGCGATATTACTCGGATTTCTTCGGGTAGGCTCGGTTCGGCTTATATCATGGAGCTAAGAAGATCTGGGGCCTAGCCATAGACATAGTAAGTATAGACCGAGCATCCATTGTATAAGCGGTGATGCATACGATGAGAGAGAGAAAAGATGTAAGATCAGTTTCTCTCTCTTTTCAATGCCGGAGAAGTGGGGAGCACTTCTTAAAGCCAACGGCACACGGTACGATTTTTCGTACTGGATCTGCTAATATTTAGTAAGATACTAGAAATGCTGCATTCTAATTGGTGTATTCTTAATATATTACCAAATATTAGCAGATCCAGTACGAAAAATCGTACCGTGTGCCGTTGGCTTAAGACCGTACTCGCGAGTATATTACGAGTGGAACGCACTCTATGTTAAACAACAGAGAAAGAGAGGAAGAGTAAATCTTTTCTCTTCGGGTCCGTTCCGAGTTGCGCATGAAACGCATAGACTGCATTAAAGCCCGTATCAGACTACGCATTGAAGATTGACGATTGAAGATTAAAGATTGGAATTTAACCAATCAGAACAGAAAGAGCTAAAATTTCTTTGTTCTGATTGGTTACATTTCAATCTTTAATCTTCAATCTTAATATTTAATGCGTAGTCTGATACGGGCTTTACTGTTGCGCAGCACTTTGAAATCGTTCCGTTTTGTCAATGCGCATGAAGCGCTTTAGTTATTCGGAACCACGGTCTTACATACAGGTCTGGAAACGAAGGTGGTGGGGGTGGTCGTCTTAACGTCCGAGAATTAGTTTGGCAAGGGCGGCGCTGCGAATTATGGTACGGATAGCGCAAGCGCCCTGTGCATGAAATCCTAACCTATTTATATATATATATATATGTATGATATACAAAATCGTGTGATTAAATTGAAATTAAATTATTACATTATTACAATATTAAATTATTACAATATTAAATTATTACAATCACAGAATCGTGGTATTAATATCAGTTATGTGAGGTATTCTAACCAGTACCATAATTCGCAGCGCCGCCCTTGCCAAACTAATTCTCGGACGTTAAGGCGACTACCCCCACCACCAAATATTGGCTTCGTTTCCAGACCTGTATGTAAGACCGTGTTCGGAACGGTTACCTGCGCACTAATGCGAATTGAAAATGGACGCCGTGCAAAACGTCAACAAACGAATTGTAATTGATAAATTGGTTAATTAATATTGGTTTGCTTTATATGGAAGTACCAGTAAAGTTATTCAAATACTAGAGGACTTGATAAGTACGCAAAAATAGGGTCACAAAGGACACGCAAACACGTCCGTTCACGTTCACGAATCACGAATGACAACGGACTTTCGTTCCGAATTACGCAAGAAGCGCATAGAGTGCATAAACGCATCAGACGCATCAATTGCCTCAAGTCGAAATAGAAGCAGTCAATGCGCTGGAAGGAGTGCTAAGAATTCAGTACACTGCCCGACATTAATTCGTTCCATCTCCCTAGCAAATTTCTATAAGATATGTGACATATCCTATAGAAATTTGCTAGGGATATGGAACGAATTAATGTCGGGCAGTGTACGATTAGTACAATCTAGGGAATTCTCAGCGCTACCAAAGCGCTTCCAATGCGCGCATTGGTTAAATCGGAACGACTTTCTATGCAGTCTACGCACTTCATGCGTAACTCGGAACGGACCCTTCATCTGCATTCTCTTTCATTTTTTACTTTTTTTTCTCTTCAATATTTAAAGTTTGTTTATTTATTATCTGTTTTATGTGCAGAAAGTCTAGTACGCAGTTTTTGTGCAGTCAAACTGATAGTGCATATAATATGTATATATATATACATTCTACATCGTATATATTTATTTTCTACAAATGATATACATTGTGTTATGATTTCAACATGTTTTTCAATGTTTCTCGAAATACAATATTCGATGTCTCGTCACTTTTCCGTCTTTCTGAATGTTTTGTTCATTCTTTTTCAAAGTACGTTCATTTTCTGTATATAGTAGTTTGTCGCAAATCTTGTTGATTCGTTTCTCACATTTTGCAAAATATTCTCTATTCAAATATGCGTGCATTGAAGATAAATATATTTAACAAAAAATTATTCAACTGAATTATGAAATAAGAAATAGTCTGTATAAGATCTTATTTTTTGGATATTATAATTGAAGGTTAAATTAATTAAAAGTTTTAATTAATATACATTTTAAATTATAACGATATCAGTAATATAGTAATAACAATAATTGTATTAATATAATTGTTAATACAATTATTGTAATAAATATATATATATAAATAACATTTTTTATAATTACAATATAATGGTAATAGAAATAATAATAAAATTTTGCTTATTTATATTTAAATCATAATAATAATTACAAGTATAAGAGCAAGAACAAAAAAATTGCCAAGTATTTAAGCAAAAGTATTTAAGTGCAAACACAATGTTTGCATTTTTTGTGAACATGGTAATGAATCTAATAAATTTTTCATTTTTAGTGAATCACTGTACAATACCGCAAGCTAGTCAGGAAGATCTACTTCACTCATTTAAGAGCTATTCTGATGTGGCAATGTTTCATTATACTGTACCAAAAAATGTGTTTCGAGCTACGTGGCATTTTGCCGCATTTATGGACGATCCTACATGTCAACCACGGAAAGTTTATATGTAAATAATTTTTTAAATAATTTTTACCTAAAACTCTCTACGCTAATATAATTTTTGCACACAAACTATATAAAAACTTTTTTTTTTTATAAAATTTATTAAAAAGCGACCTGACTGGCCAATACAAAAATTTTTAACACGACGTTTCGGCCCTAGGGTACGGGCCCTTATCAAGTGTTGCTATAAAAATTAATGAAAAATTGTATATTAACAATGAGAAACGAATCGCAATTTAGGATGTAATGTACAGAATAATTATAAGAGCGTTACCTTTCAAGCTGTCAAAGTGAAAGCCGTGATATGACTAATGTCGAAACAGAAGACATGTATGTAAAAGCTCTTATAATTATTCTGTACATTACATCCTAAATTGCGGTTCGTTTCTCATTGTTAATATACAATTTTTCATTAATTTTTATAGCAACACTTGATAAGGGCCCGTACCTTAGGGCCGAAACGTCGTGTTAAAAATTTTTATATTGGCCAGTCAGGTCGCTTTTTAATAAATTTTATATTTTTACTCATCACTGGCGACTTCATTTTAATTTTTTCTTTTAATACTTTTTTTTATCGAGCAAAGTTTTTGGAAAATTGTGATTTTTAAAATTTTGCTTTATAGTATATGTATATATATATATATATATATATGTATAAAAGACATGTAGTTTGTGCAATAAGTTTGAATTAGTTTTAAAAATTTACAGAATAATATGCTAATAAATTCTACCTCTCTTTTTGATATTACTTTTGATAAATTAATTGGTAAAAGTTGTTTAGCTTTATTATACAATAGCTTTAAACATTTTATCTTATATAATAGCTTTAAACATTCTCTATAATTTATAACTAAAAGTTACATTAACTTAAATTTATACAGTTTATATATAACTCTTATCTAATAAAATGCAATTAGTTTACAAATATGTGTTTTTAGGATATAAAATAATTATTATTATAATTATTTTCTAGTTTAGACAAAATTATTTTACTAGAGGGTTGTAATTAAGAAGAAATAATAGCTGAAAAAATAATATAAGATATTAATTAATTGACTCTAGTACAAATTCTTTAGTAAGATATAGTAATAATTAAGAAAATAATGGATATATAAATAATTAAATTGATGATTGGAGTAAATTGCTAAAGAATTATAATTAAAAGGGTAAAATAATATAGAATAATAATAAATTAATTAGAATAAATTGTTCTAAGAAAAAAAAAGATACACTCAGAGATATCTAATTACAATTTCAGACATTTGAAAGTCGGTAGTTATCCAATAATAACTACAAATAATGGAATATTCTTATCGAGTGTGTACAACAAACACGATGATAGTATCATAGTCACTACTACTACAACATATCAATCAAAAAATGCAACCATCGTTCCAATTTATGGACCACAATCCGGGGATTGGTTTGTCGCAGCTTATATGTCTTATTGGGATGAGAGAGTACAACAGCAGGTATATAATTTTATCTTTTTAATGTGTGATGTAGGTAATTGCAACTAGTATTATTATTGTTATTATATAAATGTGTTATTTTAATGCAAAGAACATACTCATCAAATAATAGTAATCTCTATTGAAACTCATATATTAAGAAAATTACATGAAAGTATACAAAATATACAGTTGAGCTTTAATATTTTTTACTCTCATTGGAACTGAGCAGCTCCTCTACCTCTGATATTCTTTTTAATTTTCGCCATAGACATAATAAGCATAAATCACTGAACTCTATATGTAAAATCCAAATAAGCTTGTTTCAGATTATTTTATTATTTTTCCAATCATATATTTTTAGTATTTTTTCTGTATTCCTTTTACTCATATGTATTTTCCCCAACACTAATGTCATGCTATCTCCATGTTATAATAGATAGAATGAGGCAGAACACGTAATGACTTAATTGCACTTGCTAATCTGGCATGTTTAAGCGTGAGTGTAAGACCCATAGCACACAAAATAATATAAGCAATAAGCAAATAAAAAATGATGATTTGCTTACATTTTTCTAACATTTTTCTAATGTGCCATTGGCCTAACTCTTCGCGCGAGATGGAAGCATTCTCTCTTTTAAAGAGAAAAGAAAACCAAGTGCATGGCAATTGGGCAGCTAATGGCGGGAAAGCTGGATAACTTTTTTTTCAAAAATTTTCACTTATCCCATTGCCAAAATTATTTGAATTTTATTGTAATATAATGGAAAAACAGCGTAAGAGGAGAAATTAAGTGGCTAGGGAATATGGTTGGGGAAAATAAAGAAACCAGTCTTGAAAAGAGAAGGATATATAAAAATTCAACTATAATAAATTAGATAATAATTGAATAGTGAATATATATATATATATATAATATGTAGTAAATTAGATTCTCAACAATTAGAATTTTTGAAATCAATATCATTTAATATTTTCCTTAATTCCTCTATTTGTGTGTTTTATTTTATTTTTCTTGCCACTTGTATCTCAGGGACTTGGACACAAATGTCGATACAGCATAGGTACAGTAGCACTATGGTCACAAATAGATAATATTGAGAATATTTGCATTGGTTGTCAAATGACATTGCAAACAAGCACAACGACAACATATTACAAGTAAGATTGTCACTATTCATGAGAAAACAGAGTATTTAACAACATATATTATACATATATATAAAATTATACATATATATAAAATTATATAATATAATTTATTATTTATTATATTTATTATTTTTTATTTCTTTCTCCAGATAAGAAGAACAAATAATTGTGTGTGTGTGTGTGTGTGTGTGTATGTGCGCGCGCGCGAAGGTGTGTGTGTGTGTAATGCTTATTTGTCATATGTATATATATATAATTTGATTCAACGTGATTCATGTCAATCATTTTTTCTATTTAGAATATATATTCCATCTGGAGTGTGGAGTTTTCGTTTGTCAGTGTGGAACTGCAATTTCTTATTACATAATCTTCAAGATGTTCACGAACTGTGTATCGAGGCTATGTCTTTAAAAGGACGTGCTTTGCCAATATTTAATCATCTTTATCCCATGAAATCCAAATATCTGACTACAAATGCTAGTTACACTTTCACAGAATCTTCTCCTTATGAAGATAGTTATTATTATTTATTAGTCGTTTCGAAAAGCGTTATCGAGTTCAGCGTCAAGGTTGACATATTAGGTAATTTTTTACTAATAAATATTATTTACTTTTAATCTTAATCTATATATAAATTTATTCCGAAAAATAAGCGTGAATGTGCAATACATATACAAATATGCGAATTATTGACACATATATTCTTCAATTCTAATATAGTGGGGAATGTTTTTATGAACTTGTTGTGGACAGAAAAGTTGCAACACTTTTCTTCGACGAGTTTCAATATGCACAAGAATATTAAATTTGTACAATAATCGATTATAAATCGAGAAAGTGAATGTAAAATATAAAACGCTAGGAGATATTAAACTTTGATGCGTTGCAATCTTCGCGGATCGTGACGCCTTTTAAAAATTAATTTTTAATATGCAATCTGATATTTCACAGCTCTTTATTTTAATATTCTTGAAAACGGGAATTTTCTCTATTCTAAATTTCTCTCTCTCTCCCCCCCCTTCCCCTCCTTCTTCCTCTCTCTTTCTTCCTCTCTCTTTCTATATAATCTCTACTCTTATTTTTATTATGACATATGCATGAGATGAAAATGTTGCTTGTGTGATTAATTTAGAATGGAAAAACGAGCAAAGGCAAAAAATATGCGTATCCATATCTTCACATGGTCATTTGATCACTTATCAAATTATGCATAGGACAACATAAAAGGAGAAATTCAGTTTAGAGAAAAACAATTAATTCATAGTAGAGATTAATAGTAGAGATTCAGCATAAGAGTTTAGAATAAAGGTTGCTGTAGTTGATCATATTGTAGCAATTATGTAGCTATTTTATTTTATATATACTAATGGATTATCTTGCTCAATGTAATGAAATAAATAATTTCAGGATGTCCAATCAGATTAACAGATATATCATCTACAAGAAAATATATCGATACTTTTTTAAGCTTTAATTCCGTAACGGAATCAAATACCAAAGATGTATTAAAATACGAATGGTCTTATGAAGAAAATAACGCTAGCAGATTTTACAATAGAAGCAAGTTTTACCAAAAAAACGAAGAATATGAGACTGATAATGAATGTATCCAAAGGTATCAATTGGTGCGCGTGAAACACATGGAGACATTTTCAACTGTTTATCTCTTGCAGGTAATATTTTCCAAAATATATAATAACGAGAATTATGAAACGCGCGCGTGCGTGTATCAATTATCCTTTCTCTTATACATCGACTATACTTTCTCTGCAGATTTCTTAATCAATTTATAATAAAAATTTTTTTCTTATCCATGATTTGATGGAAAATAATGTCGTCTATTAAAATTTTCAATGTTAGCTATTTTGCTAAACAAATTTTAAATTATAATTTTATTAAAGTTTACTCGAAATTGTCTGCAGAATATATTTTCATTACTTATTAAGATTTCAAAATTAAATTTTCATAAAGATTTTTACTTTTGACACTAAGCTTGTTCATTTAGTGTCTTGACATTTTTTAAGAGAAAAATTGTAAATTATGATTAATAAATTAAGATGTACACAATATTCTCTGTGTAGATTCTAACTATAAGAGAAATATGTCGTTTGAAATAAATTATTGTATAAGAAAATTATTTCTCAAGCCAAATTTATAATATCAATATTTATATTTATAGTGCATTATCGACATTTTTCAGAGAAAAGAGTTAAATTCGCAGTTAATATTAACTGACTCAGTTCCGATAATGACGCAGTTTGATATTTTGCCAATAATCGATATTGGTGGCACACTTGATATCGATGTACATTTAGAAGTAGAAAAGGTAAAAAAATATCTGTAGGTTTTATTTTTGAATTTCTTTATTAAAAGTTTGTTTTGTTTTACATTATTATGTTTTAATATTTATTTTATTTATTTTTTTATATACTGTTTTTTATATTTTAAAATATTAGATTTTTTAAAACTTTTTTCCTTACTTTTAAGCCTTTTATGTAATTACGTGATTGTCCCACATACAAAGTTTAAAAGTCTCTTTATCCTAAATTCACCAAATATTTCCTTTATTGTTAGTCTGAACTCTCTCCTTTTGCGCCATTCACTGTTTACTGTTGTTTATTCGTATTTGCTATATGACTTAAAATAACAAAATGTGAGAAAGAAAGAAAATATTATGCTAGATATATTGTCTGTCTTTTATTCTTTCATTCTATGCATAGTCATGTAATTACGCAAATGTGAAATAGCGGAATAGCGGCGCAAGAGGAGAAGTGGTAAGCAATAAGAAATCTGGAAGTAATAATGATCCCTCTGTACTGTAATTAATATTGGACATTGCATATATTTCTGTAATTTTGTAGCTGCCATCAGCACAATCGGTTTTGGTAACAATGTGCATTCAAAGGGGTCGTATACCTAAACTAGGAAAACTCCATTCTTGTCAAAATGAAACTTTATCAATGAACCTGTCATCATTAAACAAGCACGATACGAATTTGTTAATAGTATATCCGCAACCAGACACATGGTATATTATTATCTATGCAACATGTTATAACCGGAATGGGTAAGCATTGAACTTCTGTATATACAGTTGCGTCTCCTCTATACTGGAATCATTGAAACCGAGTTGTTTCGTTACTCTGGAATTGCTTCTTAATTTCCATTCCCTTCTAATAGAGCATGCATAGAACAAAAGCTTTTTATCTTTTATTTGCTTTTTTATTTTATATATCATGTAGTCATATAGCAAATGTTTACATTTAATTCTATACATATATTAGGAGAAGCTTTGAAATTTTAAATGCGGTCTGAAGGAACATCAAGTTTTAATGTCTCCCTTAATACAGTCTAATCAGAAAGTTTATTTTATATCCTATAGAGAGAGATATATATTTAGTTTACGCTTATTTATAATGACATTTCCTAAATTTTTCATGTTTTTCAGAAGAAAAAATTATTTTTATTAAATATAAGAAGTTTAAAAATAAAAAGCATTAAAAAAAGATATATATATCTTATATATATCTTTTTTTATATATATATATATTATATATATATATATATATTTAAAGATAAGAATTTATATGTATATATATACACACACACACATATATATATATATTTTTTTTATTTCTTCTCTCTCTCTTTCTCTTTATCTATCTATCTATCTATCTATCTATCTATCTATCTATCTATCTATCTATCTATCTATCTATCTATCTCTATCTATCTCTATCTATCTCTATCTCTCTATCTATCTGTGTGGGTGTGTGTGTGTGTGTGTGTTTGTGTTTGTGTGTATACGTAGAGGGTATTTTTAGCATAAGTAGCTATCCCATTTTCTTTGATTTACTTTGATCAATTTTAAGTTGATTTTTCCCTTATAAAATTGTCTTGGCGGCAATATAATGCAAACTATAAATGATTAAAAATAAAGAATTTTTTGAAAACTAAGCTTTGGAATTGCCAACAGGTAACAAAGTTTATTTTTCAGACAATTTCAAGTTTTAAGGATTTTGACAAAATCTTAATTTAAGGTTTTATTATATTGTATGATTGAAGAACATTAAAAATTGTAAAAATTGTGGAAAGAATGATGGTACACATCCCATCAAACTTGAAATAACTTGAGATACAAAAATTGACACAAGTTTGGCTAATTTATAAGGTCATAGAAAATGCTTTTGATTTGCATACTCCATCACAATATAGTATTATATTCAATATAGTAAACCTGTACACTGCCAATATGGGAAGGTTTCAATACTAATGAATATACGTATCAAAAAGTGCGTACTTTCTGACCAAAGTCCTTGCGGTAATCATGGCGTTTGCCAAGAAATTCAGAAGAACATTCTCCATTATGCAACATGCAATTGTTTTAAAGGTAATATCAGCAATAAAGCAACTTTTATTAATAAATTTTTATCGATATAGAATAATTTTGTGATTAGAAATATTTTTGAATATCTAATCTCAAAAATATAATCATATAGAAAAATTAAAATCATACATTTTATATGTATCCTATTTTGTATACGGTATTGTATATAAATATAATATCAACTTACATTAGAAATTTTGTATGAGTTTAAATCAAAGCAAATTTTATTTTTGGAATAAAATATTCTTCTCAAATTAACGTAATGTAAGATACATGTGCATCGAATCACAAAATTGTCTGAAAATTATAATATTTTAATTACTCAGGTTACACGGGATGGGATTGCACTGACATTTCGAATACTATCACTGCTATCTCTTCTTTCATGAGTGCCATGCTGCTCATTTTGAGCAATGCATTTTTTATACCAGCTATATGTATAGCTATAAAACGGAAATTATATGCAGAAGGGCTAGTGTACTTAGCCACCATGCTGTTCTCATCGCTTTATCATGCCTGTGATCAAAATGGTGGGCAATTCTGTATTGCCAAGTACGAAGTATGTCACATTGAACTATTTTGTTCATTTTTAATCTTTCAAAATTAAGAATTCGATTTTTCGGCCCAAAACCAAAGCTCTTGGAATATCTTAATTTCTTCCTGGATTATCACTTTGGCATGTATTCAAATTTCTAAGTCAATAACTTAAAAGTCGTCGAAAAATCCATCTGATCATTTAAAAGTTTTATATATTACATGTTAAATATCGAATTTATACTCTATTACATTCTGTAAGATTCAAATTCTATAGTATTAAATTGATTTTATTAAATTGAAATTAAATAGTTTTATTATGATTGATAAAGAATAATAACAAAGAAATTAATACAAATTTAATAAATTTAATTCAATGAAACAACTTTAATACCATTTTAATTAATAAAATTATTAATCGAAATTTCTTCCTTCCCCACCCTTTCTCTTTCCTCTTTTTCCTTCTCTCTCTCTCTCTCTCTCTCTCTCTCTCTCTCTCTCTCTCTCTCTCTCTCTCTCTTCTCTCTCTCTACACACACAGACACACACACACACTTTACGATATAATATTTTTGTATTTGATACAGGTTTTACAGTATAATGATTTTTTCTCAAGTATTTTGGCGTTCTGGGTTACGTTAGTAGCAATGGCAGAGTTACCAATTGATTTTGTACCATTGTGCCATATGACAGGAGTTTTTGTTATCACTTTTGGGGTGCAAGTTGACAGGATGTGTTTGATCAGCATTTTGGCACCATTGTCGATGGGTATTGTTATACCGGTAAATCTATGATATATATATGTAAAAGGCAGAGTGTTATGTTGTATAATATAATAACTTTAATCTAATTCATGATGTTCCTGGCAGGCATCAAATTAAAACAAAATTAATTATATGTATATACGTAGTAAAAACTTAATTAAATGTATGTAAAATTTCTAAAAGTATGGAAGAGGATGTAGAAATTAATAAGCAAATATTCAAAAGTAATTATGAAATTATTGATAAATATTTTGGAAAAACTGTGTTATTTAATTCTAATTTATCAACAATTTAATTTAATGATATTAATGTTAACGTTAACAGCTGCATAGCTTTCCAGTAATACAATATTTGGAATGAATTCCTAATTAATTCTTTATTACGTTCACAAAAATATTACACTTTGCTTTTCAATATCATGAATATTTATTTGGAATACAATAGATAGTAAAGAAAGACGCGCGCGCGTCATATATATAATCCTTATTATTGTATCAGCTAATTTTAGTAGATTATTATAAATATTACATATGAGTAAATAAAAATGTATTATATTTTCTCTCGTTTATAAATATAAAATAATATATTTGTTATTTAAGGATATTTTTATTATTGGAAGAAAATTTTATATATATATATATATAAAGAGCTATAATTATATACAAAAAGAAATGTTAAAGAGTAATTATACGTAGAAATAATAATTAGCTATAGATTTTCAGCGATATTTAAAAATATTCCATCAAGTATTGATGAAAGACTGGGATATTCTGTTGTAGATTTTCACATATATCTATCGCATTGTTAAATCTAAAAAGTGCAAGAAACCGAGCCGGAAAATACTACTAGGTTTGCTCTTCGCTATTGCAGGATTATTACTTTATTCTTTCATTGAAACGGAGGAAAACTATCAAGTACGTGTTTGTCTCTCTCTCTCACACATACACATACACACACAAGCGCGCGCGCACATAGATTTTATAAATTATTTTTTTAGTCTCAATTTTGTAATCTATTTAGAATTTAATAATTTATAATAATTTCATGGAGTATATGCATGTGTTCTCATACATAAGACATGGGACTATATATACAATCTTTATTTTTCGACTAATTTGAATAGATTATTATGAATAAATAAAAACGTGTTATGCTCTTTCTCCTATATATGTAGAAATAATATATTTGTTTAAAGAAGTTTTTGTTATTGAAAATTACTTATATAAATAACTATAATTATAGTATATAAACAACTATAATTATAGTATACAAAGAAATGTTACATCATTAAGTAATTACATACATATATAGAAATAGTCACAACTATAGACACTTCGATATTTGAAGGAGCAATTTTCATTTTTTATATATTTTGTTGCAGTATGTTCATAGTGTATGGCATATTGTCATGGCGATGTCATTAATATTTTTGCTGCCGCCAGCAAGATCGAAACAAACTACATCGTCGAGAAATATTTTTGTTACTAATGATGGCGAGTCGTCATGGAGTTACAAAGAATCTTACGAAATCCCTACATTCACAATAACCGATCAGGAGAATCAAACAATTCTGTCAAGTTAAAAATTATATTTATGGAGTATTGTTAATTTATAAATAGTTTTATGAGTTCTTTCTATTCTTTTTCTTCTCTCTCTCTCTCTCTCTCTCTCTCTCTCTCTCTCTCTCTCTCTCTCTCTCTCTATCTCTATCTCTATCTCTATCTCTATCTCTATCTCTATCTCTTTTACATAAAATATATATTTATAGAAATTAAATATATATTACATAAACGGAAAAACAAGATCTAGTTGTAAAATCTTCAATTTGTACCAGTGACTGGAAATTCTCTATATTATATTTTTATTTTTATATTTCAATTTGTTAACATTAAAGAACATAACAATATGTCTACGCGTTGAAACATGTGAAATGCTGTCAATCGCACAATCGAATGTCATTTATTGGTCTCCATCACAATAACATCTCCTAAGTAGAGGTCAAAAGAACTTTACTCGGTAAATATTCATGTTATAAAAAAAATTACTTGCTCAATACCGACACTTAATCGGCTCATTCAACGCCTTCATTCAATGCCTGATTTAATTCAATTTCATCTTCTTGCTCGTTCTATGTTTGTAATCAAGAAACATTATGATCTTATATATATATATATTACACTTTATCAATATGTATTATACGTATTCAGAGAAATTTCAATTCAAAAGTCCTTCGAGTAAGTTTCTTTTACCTCCTTTAATCTTTAAGATAACGATATGTAGAGTATATTATAAAAGAAATTATATACAATTGGGAAATATTTGATAATTTTATATCAAAGTAAATTTTTATTTGCATAACATATTTTACTTACAAAAAATTCATCTTGAAAATAGATTTTACATTGTTTTTTTATCAAGATTTTATCAATGTCAGTCAAGTTTTATGGATTTTTATTAGTTTTATTGTTTTTTATTTTTTCATCTTTTCAGTGGATGAGATATATATATATAAATATATAAACTTTTCAAGATATGAAAATGTGTGGTTTCTTATATATTTAGAATCTTCTTTAAAATCAGTATATTTTTTCTTTTTGAAAAGTATGTATACACTCTCGAGTTTGAAATAATTTTATTAAAGTATTTCAAACTTCAACGAAAAATATACACGAAAATAATACTTATTTTACTTACTTGATTAGTTTATTAATTTCAGAAAATGGGAACTATTGAAATTATATTTAATATTTTTTGAATTCTTGATTTATAAAGTATTTTGTACGAAACGAAGCAAAGAACACGTGTCACGTGTCACGTGTGTGCAAGACCACGTTAGTTTGCAATTTTCCACGAGAGGTCTCCATAGTCTCCTTTCAACCCTTAACGCCCATAACAGCTGCGGCGTATTTACTGGTATTTACGTTTCGGCAGTCGTCGTGAATAGTCGCGAAAGAAGGATCGACTGAAAATACTGTCTGTGAGTTGTGTCCACACTTTTCTTCTTTCTCTCTCTTTCTAGCTTGTCTCGCATTTGTTTCTCATTCTCGATAATCTATCGTAAATAAAGAATCACGCGCGATTATCAATTAAACATTTATACAGTTTCGGCAAATTCGGGTTTCCGGATGCTCTACATGGAATAAACCTTATTCAAATTTTCTCGAAAAATCTTAAAGATCATTTTTTTTGCATTTACAAGTGCTCCAAAATTACTTGATTTTTTCAGAGAAAAAATCGAAGTATGAATTAAAAGCTTCCATAAAGATTTCCGATTTTCTTATGCCGAAGGTCGCGCAAAAATGATCCTTATGCGTTTTTAATAGGCCCGAGAGTGCACTTTCGTGCAATAATAAAATATGAGAACTTAAACCTCTCTAATCGAACTTGTTCCAGAACCGGCGATTATCCTCGATATGCAATCTTTAATCGACGTCATCATTAACCAGAATGTTCGAATTCACATTCAATATCACACACTCCGATAGTTTTCAGGCCGGCAACTAGCAAGTTTCAATTTGTGCGCTTGGATCTCATTCTTGTACTACATTCGTGGAGATGGCGAGTTTGAAGGTGCGCGTGAATTCACCGACGGTGCGCTACTCAGAGGATTTCATCGAGGCGGAGTACGAATACCGGACAACTAGCGTGGCCGAGGGCGACGAGAACGATGATACGTATATGGTGAGAATCCATACATCTGTCGACCATTCATTCACCAATTATTTTAAGTATGTCATTGATGCTTATTGCGCCGGCTAGTCAATAACAAGTGTGTTCGTTTAGGCTATACACTTTTGTTGATTAAACAGCGAATTTTTTTCGTTATTGCTACCGTTATGTATGACGAATATAAATTAAGGATATTCCAAAAAGATACGATATTCTTTTAATGGAAGACTTTTATTAATTTGGAGTCGATTATTTCCTTAGCGAAAGTTGAAACACCAATAGTTTTATATCATAAACGATTGAATAAACGATTGGAAAGGAAAAGCTTTTCGCGAAATAATTTTAAGAAGCCAAATCTATGACAGACTACAATCTTCAACTAATATCAGATATCAGGAGTTTATTTTAATAGAATTTTAATTTGAGATATTAAGTACACTAAGATATAAAAATAAAATTGGAAAGTTTTTTTTATTAAATAATGACCTCTTGTTATTTCTGTTAAAGAAATTACTTATAATCGATGGATAAATTTACCGTTGAGTATACTCTAGATCATTCTAGAAGTCGATAAAGTCGATTGTCGACGAGCTCGCACATGCGTGTTTTCTCATATACACAATATATATATCCATGTTGACATCGCATATTTATCCTACCCAATCTGAATTTCAGAGATCATAATAATTGTCGACGAGCTCGCACATGCGTGTTTTTTCATATACACAATACAAATTTAGTTACATATTATAGACACATGATAATGATCGCTGTGCTTATATTAATTTTTTTCAAGAATCATTTTGAACAAACTTTAATTAACTTAATCAACGATTAATTCAATTAGTAGAATTGCCTACAGCAAAATTTCGAACTATATATACAGTTGTCGTTTCTAATCTATAATTCTTTCTATATATCAAATAAAATTAATAATTCCATATTAACAAAATGCAAATATTATTTGACAGATTAATCGCTGATTAAGTTTACCAAAGTTTGGTCGAAATGATCTTTAAATGCGTTACAATTGAATTTTGAAAACCTCCTTGACGGAGCAGTGAAGATTTTAAATGCTATTTTGAAAAAAAGTAATAAGCAGACGCGCTAAAAACGAAGCACTTTTATTAAAACATTTTGTTCCTAAAGTCACACAATCAAAAGTTAAGGATCATGAAAATTAGAGATTTCTTATACAGCATCGGTTAATTATAAATTAAAAAATTAGATTGTCTTTTTTTTAATGATTTTTTTAAATGTTCAAAAAGTATGCATTAACTTACAAACATTTGTTTAATCCAAGTACAAAATTTTATCCTACATCTGATAACATAACGTTGATTTGGGAAACGTGAGCGATGCAATACGTAGAGGAAAGGAGGCAAATTTGGAATACTGTTGGTAATTTGGAATACCGAAGTATAAAAAAAACTAGTGACGCCAAATAGTTTGAATCACCGCATACAAATAGAATAGCGACCCACTAACTAATGACATTTGCGGTATGGATCGCCATGTTGACAGTATTGTTTTAAATTAGACGAAAATAAAACTAGACATTCGCAAGATTTTTTAAGTGAGTCTGCAATCCGTTTCCACCATGGTTAAAATTTATCAAATATTTGTTGAAATTCGTTTAAATTGTTCCTAGACATGTTAATTTTATGAACTTCTACTGATTTTGCAATGATTTTCGATTTGTGACACGTGATTTAAAAATTGAGATTAACCATGATATGTTGTTAATTTGGAATACTATATATAAAGTTACTTTGGAATATTCCAAATCATATGTGATGACGTGAGGGGAGAACAATGAGTGCAATGCTTCATATGTGAGATGTGGGTACACAGCAAATGCGCTGGCTATGACTCCGAAACTTATATGTGTGATTATTGTTAATAGATGAATCATAAGTACCTAGTAGTTTATAAGAGAAGATTATATAAGACGAAGAAGAAAGATTTATATAAATTTATAAGAGAACAATAGTTTATAAAAGAAGAGATGATTATATAAGACAAAGAAGAACGATTTAGAAAATGTGAATGTAATTCGAAGTACCCTATTCCAAATTACCAGCACATTAACTAAATCACCCTTTTTTGTTATTTTTTAATTAAGCCAAAGTTTCAGGCACTTTTTGTTTTCAAATTCTGTTCATTATTTTTTGATTGATAATATATTAATTGTCCTACGTTTAGAAGTGGTGTTCATTATTCAGCTCCTCACACATAATTTTATATAATTTTTTTTCAAACTGGTATTCCAAATTTGCTTCCTTTCCCCTATTTTTTTTGCTTCATATCTTCGTTGGTTGTTGGAGATGTGAAAAATATCTGTGTGTGTGTGTGTGTATGGATGGGTGGGTATGGTTGTGGGTGTGGGTGTATATACATTTAAATATTTTAGTATAACAAAAGTTACAGTAAATTTTATATTCTCTGAATTTTTTCGCTGGAGTTTCTTACTCGTTCTATAAAGTTAAAAATTATGGATAATATAAATTTTGCATATATATAATACTTTTGTACTTTAAAAACAAAGAAAATTTTAAAGTGTTATTTTTGAATTGCATGAAATTTTTTACAGGTGTCACCCACATTGACGAGGTTGTTGATCAGGACCATGATAAAGGTTCCTAAGCTGGGATTGATGTTGGTGGGATGGGGTGGTAACAATGGCAGCACTATTACAGCAGCTTTAATTGCGAATAAGCTTAAATTAACGTGGGAGACGAAGGAGGGTGAAAAAATCGCAAATTGGTACGTCTTTCAGCATTATTTATTTATTCGTTATGCAGTGTAGACTATTTGAAATATTACATTTATCGCGCGATTTAATTGATCTTGAAAATGTTATATAGAAGATACACACACACACACACGCGCGCGCGCGCGCGCGTGTATGTACTTAAGATTTAGACATATTTATCTTGTATATTTATTATTTGTTATGTATATGAAATTAATATTCTTTCAACAAAGATATCAAAGATCAATAATTTTAACATTTTTTTATTAGTGTTCACTAATATTAATATTATTAACGCATTATTAATATACTATATGTTTTATTATGCAGTATGTTTGTGGTTTAAGTGTAATTGTACATATAATATTAAATAATATATATTTCATGCGTTATTTTGTTTTATTTTCTTATATATAATTATTTCTGGATATATATATATATATCTTTCTACATATATACTAATAACGAGTTACATTATCTTAATCTTACGAGTCTTACATAGTCTAAAGTTTATATATTATTGCATTACTTCTCTCTATCTTTAATTTCTATTTTATTTTTCCCTTTTTACACATTGACTTTATTTTTCTTAATTACTTTGCTTTTTAGGTATGGTTCTTTAACGCAAGCGTCCACTGTAAGATTAGGCAGAAAAAGCAAAGGAGGGGACATTTATGTTCCTATCTCTAGTATGCTGCCCATGGTGAATCCCGATGATATCGAGATTGATGGTTGGGACATTTCGGATGTAAACCTTGCTGACGCCATGACGCGCGCTAAAGTCTTGGATGTAAATCTACAAATACAATTGCAGCCCTACATGATGCATATGCAGCCTAGGAAGAGCATATACTACTCTGATTTCATTGCATCGAACCAGGTAATCATAATTTTAAGAGGATCCAATTTTCTATACAATAGAGCCGTAGAAAAAAAGATAATCTTTGACAATAAATTATAAAATTTAAATTATGTGATATTTTTCGATTTAGATTTTTCAATTTTTTTACATATGATAACTCTTTTCGTTTATCTCCTCTTGAAAATCTAACAATTTTAATTTTTTAATTATTTAATTAATAGTAAATTGCAAAATCTAATTAAGCTATGATTTCCGCCATAATATAAGATTATCACATACATCTTCAGTTTTCTTATGTAATAATTTTTCTACTTTTTTAGAGAACATTTAAACAAATTCATATAAAACAAATATGACAAAATTTTTTTTTTTTTTTACTTTAAAATTTATTTTGTAGATTGTATTTGTGCTAAATTGGTCTTAATTCCTTTAAAAGGCCATAATTTTAATACCAAGAATTTTAAATAAATCAAATTTGATTTTCTTAGATATTAATATAATATATTTGATATTAATATAATTTCACTGATTTTAAATTTGCATACCAATAACACAAAAATAATCTTGATGCTTATTAATGTCAATTAGGATGAGCTATATTTTGCATATGCAGCTTCCGATACCTGACTGTAGCTATATTAGAATATAGTTAGAAATTAGGAATTGATAAATGAATTGATATATGAATTTTCTTCTTGCACTATCATCTTTGTGCAGGAGTCTGGCTAATGTTCTCTATATTGTTTTAATTTTAGTACATGTATTGCCGAAATCAAGTACTTTCTTGCACTATAAAAGTATTCTTTTTTTTATATATATTATAATTGGTATTTGAATAAATTTATGAAATGTGTGTCGCAAAACTCTTTTTTTGCGATTCAATTAAGATACACAGTTGCAAATCGTGATCAAATGTCGTAAGATTCATTATTAAAATTCAAGAACACATTGAATTGATAGATTGAATTATACATTCGTTTATTAATAAAAAATATAAATAAGAAAATAAGTTTTCGGCATATTTTATTAATCTATATAATCACTGATCCCGGCATATTCAAAATGGATATCAAGTTATATATAGTATTCTTTTTTCTTATCATCAAGTTAATTGTAACGCATGACGCATTTGTGTGGAAGACAAGTTTCTTTCTATTATAACAATTATTACAGCCATTGTTAAGAACAAGGATCGATATAATTTCGATAAAGTTTGCTTTATTTAGTGCACGCAAAGATAGCGATTTTGTTTGTTAGAACGCTAAAGATATTGATGGCATGAGGAAACAAATTTATTTCGTTAATGCATAATGCAAGAGGTTTTGTTTGTTGGAACGCAACATTATTATCACACGCATACAGCATGAAACTTTGTGACTCATATGAAAGTAGATAAACATAAAAATTATTCTTGTACCAACAATTCAAATCTAAACTTTGTGAAATTTTACTAATTTTAAATCATAATTGAGACAATTTAATTTATATTTTGCATTTACACATACATACACACACACATTATGGAAGCCTTAATGAATTAAAAAATTCGACTAATGTTATTTAAAAAACAAATTGGAAAAAATAAATTTAAAGAATAGAATATGTAATAAATACATATAACTGTTGAATTTGTTCGAATAGACGAATAATTGCTAGAGAGACAAATGAAGAATTAATTATATATGTAAAAAAATAAAAGATGATAATATATTTTTATATTCTAAAATATATACTCTATATATATATATGAATTTACTAGATTTTATATTTTATTATTAAGTGTAATTAAAAAATTGAACGGATATTGTGTATGTGTGTGTATGTATATTCTTTTTGGTAAAAGGTAGACAAAAGATTATTATATACAAGGAAACTGAAGGTGATAATGCATTTTATGTCGAGATCCATAGATTATATATAATTAGATTTTATAATATATTTTTTATAATTTAAGAAGTTAAAATATATATTATTAGTCTTTCAAGACGGAAAATCATTATATGGCACATAAGAAAACTGAAGGTGACAACGCGTTCCAACTGTGAGAATAAGAGGTATCAATAATTTTAAATGTCTTTTACAATATATATATTTTATAAACACTACTATAAAAAATTACGAATATACTTTCACGTTCTAGCAAAATATGCGAAATTTTTAAAACGAAAGAAAAATGTGTATATACAGGGTGTCCCAAAAGGTATAGTCATAAATTTAAGGGCTTGTTAATTAAGTTATTTGGAGACGATTTTTCCTCAACGAAAATATCCAGGCACCAATAATTTTCGAGTTATAAGTGATTGAAAATGAAGGGATTTTTGCAAACTAAGCTTTATGGAATTAAAATATTAACAAAACTACATTCTTCAGTTAATTTCAGGTCGAGTTTAATTTAATAGAATTTTAATTTAAGACTAATTACAAAGATATATGATGGCAGAAATTGGGAGCTTGTAAAAAATGATGACCTCCCTCGAAATTTTCGTTGAGGAAAAATCGTCTCCAAATAACTTCAGGAATCTCCCATTAACGGGATATGAAGTATTCTGGGACACCTTGTGTATATATGTATATATATATAATGTATTTATACATGCATTCAAAAATGCTTTTTTCGAGTTGTAAACTCTTTTTGTTTACGGCAGTGTTTGGCAAGAATACTTCGTTAAATAAATAGTTGGAAATGATTTCCTTCCACAGCAACGCATGTCTTGCATCGATATCTCATAATTTGTCGAAAACGTTCAAAAATTTATAGTGTTTTGAATTTTATGACACGTAGTAAGAATACATCTATTTCGGTGTATTTTCACAATAGCAACAGGAGTATTATAAACAAAAGAGTCTAGAGATGCCCTCATAAATAAATATCCAGAAGATTTTAATCGAGAAAACGCAAGCCATGCAATTGGTCTTTTTTTTTTGTCAATCCACCGATCGGCATTGTTGTCAAACTTTGTCGTAAACAAAAAGTGTTTGTTTTAATTCGGAAGGAAAGCGTTTATAGGCCCATGTTCATAATACGACTTTTTAAATTCTTACAATGAGTAGAATATAAAAGTTTGGCCACCTTCCGAAACACTCTGTATATTGTATAAGTGATATATTTATTATATCAATTCTTTTAATTTCCTTTAAGCAGTTACATAATTAATTTTTTAATTACATAATATAATTATTTATCGGTGAAATTTTTGCTTACAAAGGGCAAAAGAGCAAATAACGTCATCATGGGCACTAAGGCCGAGCAGCTTAACAAAATTCGTAACGATATCGTGGAATTCAAAACCACGAAAGGTCTGGATCAAGTGATTGTCTTGTGGACTGCTAATACCGAGAGATTTTCGGAAATCATAACGGGCGTTAATGACACGGCCGATAATCTTTTGAAGGCGATCAATGAGGATCATTCGGAGATTAGTCCCAGCACCATGTTCGCTGTGGCGGCGGCTTTAGAAGGAGTAAGATTAAATCTTAATATAATCTTTGTTTTATAATATGGAGAAATTTTTTCAAAATTATTATTTAGCAAAACCGTTAGTTGTTACAATATAACAATTACAAAGAAACAGGTAACACGATTAGATTTCTTGAAAAAAATATTGTAAATGAAAGAAAAGCGATTAATTTGTTATTTAAAAAATACTCTATATACATATATCATTATTTAATATAAATTAGTAAAAAGAGGAGAATACATTTATTATTTAGCAATTGTTAAATATATTTTGGTGAATATATATTTAAATTATATATATATATAAATTAGTAAAAAGAGAATATATTTATTATTTAGAAATTGTTTTCTTTGTAATGAGAAAATAGATAATGTTCATCGAAATTATAATAATCAATAATAATTATCAATAATTGAGAATTGAGAAAATCTTTTTCTACAATTCTCGTTTTTTTTTATAAATTGATTAATAATAAACACACACACACACACACACACCATTTATCTCTATTTAAAATTTATCAGCAATCAAAGAAAGGCCTCTTTGATTTATTTAAACAATTTTTCCAGTGTACTTACATCAATGGATCGCCACAAAATACTTTCGTACCAGGTATCCTTGAGCTAGTCAAAAGGCAGAAAACATTCATTAGTGGCGACGATTTTAAATCTGGCCAGACAAAACTAAAATCCGTGCTCGTAGATTTCCTCGTATCGGCTGGCATCAAACCGGTATCGATCGTTAGTTACAATCATTTAGGAAATAATGATGGATACAATTTATCCGCACCGCAACAATTTCACTCAAAAGAGGTATGCAGTATTAAAGAAAATATGATATACATTGTAGTTTGATGGTGTGTAATCATGTCATTTAGATAAGAGATGTAAAAACAGATAAAAGTTACTTTATTTTTAAATGCCTATACATTTTAAAGAAAGATTCAAAACTTGTAGGACAGATAATAAAAATTAAGTCAAATAAAAAATGCTTGGCGGCAAAAACCGAACAGAATTTGAGCTGATTTTGCTCAATTTTTGATACAAATCTGCTGTTATATCAGCAACCTCTGCCAGCAAAATACTAATTTAATATAGATATAATATAGATATAATTGTTAATGTCAATCTGTTACAATTTTTGCTCAAATTTGCTTAGCAAACTGTGCCAGCATATCGCTAACATTTTGTTCTCTTAATATGTACTTCTTTTATTTGTGTATATTACTATATTTAATTATTGCAATTATGTAAATTGTTATCTATATATATATATATCTTATATAATTGCAATAATTAAATATAGTAATATGTATATAAATATATATACATAAATATATATATATATATATGTATATATATTTCATGTACTTAATATCTCTTCTAATTAGAATAAATAATAATTTGACATTTTATTATACATTATACTGTACATACATCTATTCTATATCATTTGTATTTATTGTTATATTATTTTTATTTTATGTTACAATACATATATATATTATATATATTATATGTATACAGGGTGTTTAAAAAGTGTCGCATACGCTCAGTGCCATTCGATAGAGAATGGAAATCTAAGAAAAGATGTCTAATACTATTTTTTGATGCGATGGATTGTTTCGCCGCAATTAATTTTTGTAATCAGTCAATCAGCGCGGAGCTACAAGAGTAAGCGAGCGGCGGAGCGCGCGAAGTGGGGAAGGAATTATTAATTGCTATTGCTAGGTACTTATTTGAAAAATCATTTAGTTGATGCGATAAGAAAAAAACTATAGAACAGATAGAAATTTACCAATAAACAATTACATATAATCACAGGACTTTTACACGTAAAACGAACTTACTTTATTTATTAGCAAGATGCTAGCAGCATGAAATTTGCTGCAATTATTTTTCTTATTTAATAAAAGTAAAAGTTGTTTCAATGCCTGCAATGTAAACAAGATTGTTATCGATAAAGTAAAGAAAAACTTAATAAATAAATAATTAATTGCGGCGAAACTATCGCATTGAAAAATAGTATTAGACATTTTTTCTTAGATTTTCATTCTCTATCGAATGGCAATAAGCGTATGCGACACTTTTTAAACACCCTGTATATATTATATATATTATATGTATATATACATATATTACTATATATATATATATGTATATAATATACATTTTATATATTTTCTATTGCACATTACTTTTATATATGTATAATTAATGCACAGATCTCTAAGAGCAATGTTATAGACGATATAGTGGAATCCAACAAGATCCTCTACAAACCTGGAGAGAAGCCGGATCATTGTGTCGTTATTAAATACGTTCCCTACGTTGGTAAGTTTTAAAGTAGAATAAATATTATTTAGTTTTGTACAGTAGCTATACTTTATTTTCTCTTTATAATCATAATATATCGGAGTATCACTTTTGAGAAAAAAGAACCTACAAATGTATAATAAGATAAAATTTAACATATCTCTTATTTTGAGATAAGAAAAGCGAAATTTGACTATAGGTCTGAATAAACCTGGTATTAATCGTGCTTGGCGAACAGATATAATTACGATAATTAAAGGCTTTAAATTTCTTAAAATTCTTAAAGCCTATAAAAAAAGAATAAGAATCACAATCCAAAAAGCAGGAAAATAATATTATAAATTTTTTATATTCATTTCTCACAGTATCAGAGATAGATCATAATTCGGTTTGATAGTTGATGTATAAAATCTCAAAGAAACACCATTCATCTGAGGAACTACAGTTTTATACAAGAGGATCTGAGGAACAAGTTTTATTACAAAGCTTTTAAGATTCTTACAGTTCTTGAAACTTCGGAAATTTTTACTTTTTTTTAAAATCCTTAAAAATTCCTTGGAATTCTTAAAATTAAGTTTTATGATTCTCATTGATTTTTTTAAACACATTTCTAAAATATTTTGATTTCTTAGAATTCAACAAGTTTTTGAAGTTCTTAAAAACAATTCTTAAAATTCTCTAAATTCTTAAAAAAAATTTTTTTTTAATCTACATTGTTTTCCTAGGTGATAGTAAGAGAGCCATGGACGAATACATTTCTGAAATCATGCTGGGTGGCCATAATACTATCGTGATTCATAATACGTGTGAGGATTCGCTCCTGGCGGCTCCTATCATTCTTGATCTTGCCATCTTGGCCGAACTCTGTTCTCGGATCACTTTTAAGAGAATGGATTCCGACAACGACGAAGAATTTTCTGGTTTCCACAGCGTGCTCTCCATTTTGTCATATCTCTGCAAGGCTCCTTTAGTGCCACAAGGAACGCCAGTAGTAAATGCCCTCTTCCGACAGCGGATCGCCATTGAAAACATTCTGCGAGCCTGCTTGTCCTTACCACCAGAGAACAACATGTTACTGGAGCACAAGGTCACTTTCGAGATTTAAGGAAGACGCGGTAAAAAGGGAGATAAAAAGGAATGTAACGAATGAAGCGAGCATAAGGCCAAAAAGTGATATAATGAGGATTCTGTTTATTATAAAAAAGAAGACAGTTGATAATATTTTAGAGTTTGATTTCTTTTACTTATACTCAGTAATACTATTTCGAAACTAATTTTATAATTACGATTTTGTAATGGCAAGAAAATGGCGTAATTTTGAAGGCTGACTTTTCAATTTATGAAAAAATTAGTTTTTGTATAAAATTAATTTGATATATATGCATATATTAAAAAATTTATTAGTTGTTTATTAAGATTATTAATATCGTAACGAAATAATTTTTTAACATGGCTCTGAGCATTTTCACACACTTTATACTAGTCAATAACATTGTTAGTTAATTACTGTCATAATTATTGTAGCATAATTTTTTATTCGATGTTATTAGTACATATAACGACACAATAAAGATTCAGTGTTATTTATTTCTAAATCAGCTATTCTTTACTACTTTTGTTCTCGCGCTATCATCACTTTAACATACATGTGTATTTAGCACTATATCTTTTATTTTCCACTCATTTTTCCATTCTACACATAGCAAATAATCAGACAGCTACTGTAAAGTAGAAGGATAGCAGTGAAAAAGAAAAAGTTGGGAAAGAATAATTTCATTCCAGAAGTGAATAATACCGGATCACAATGTAAAATTATTATTATTAGTGCCAAATTGTCAATTATTAATTAAAATTGCTATAATGCTCTAACATATTTTTTTATATATACATATAATAATTTACATGTTTCTTTAACTAAAAGTGTAATTAAGCAATTAATTTATAATAATAAATTATTTTTAATCGATTTATATAAGAATTAGTATATATCAGTATAATTGTCGAATATATTATTGATTTGTATAATTTCTGTTCAGAAAGAAAATTTGTCGAATAAATATATATTTATTAAATATAACACACCCGAATTTTATAAAAAAAAAGTATGATTTAGAACTACAATTATTATATAAATGTAATTTAGATAATTATTTGAAATTTGCAAATAGATAATTAGCACATTGCTAATTAATTCTTAGTATTCTTATATCTTGCGAAAATGAATGTCATTTGTGATTTTGCAAATGTCTTACACATCTTCATTATTTTATATCCTATAACAAACATATGTGTGGAAAATAACTAGTTGATCACGCAAGTATCTATTTGAACATTTACAATATTTGTTGGCATACAATTCTTAAGTTAAGTTCTTGAGCATGAAAGAATAACGATGTGTAAGTGTGACGTCCCGCCATTTTTTCGAACCCCTATTTTCAATAATAACTAAGCAACATTTTTACTTAGAAACTACTTAACAATTATGTAATCTTCGCGCTATTCTTAAATATTAATTATTCTTATTATTGCTTATCTATTATCAATTAGTTGTTATTCTTATCGCATACGCCTACTCTAACTTAAAAATTAAATATAATTTTAGTTATTAATGGAAAATCCAAGATTTCCCCATGACAAGACCAATAAGCGAGCTTTATTTTAAGAACTAGCGACGCGGCCAATCAGGCGCAATCACTAGGCACGACTCTCGCGCGCATAACACTCTAGAACTAACTAGCGGTCAAATTATAGAACAGACCCGCGCGCGGACTCTAACCTTTTGCGAGTTTAGGACTTAAGTAATATTAAGTACTTCGATATAGAATTAAGGAGATATGCGTTATGCCTTTATGAAATCATGAAAAATAATAACTTGTTGAAGCAATTCTTTTTATAAAATAAATAACTAATCGTTTCGACTCCATCCATGAGATAATGTGACGTCCCGCCATTTTTTTGAACCCATATTTACAATAATAATTAAGAAATGCTTTTACTTATAAAATATAGAGCAATTGTGTAATTTACTTGTTCTATTTTCAAATATTAGCGACTTTCATTATTGTTTGTCAATTATTTAATTTTCTTACCTCATACGCTTTTATTGTTAGTTACTAACTCTAAGAAACTAAGATTTCCCTATTTAACCGCACTGCGACCAATCCGGGAGCTCTATTTTGGAACTAGCAACGCAAGCCAATCAAGCGCCGTCCCTAGAACCGAACCACACGCGTGTAGCGCTCTAGAACTAACCAGCGGTTATCTTATAGAACAAACCTGCGTGCGAATCCTACCTCTTTTGCGATTTTAAGAAATTAAATACTTTAATATAGATTCAAGGATATATGCGCTATCCCTTATGGAATTATGGAATATAATAACTCGCTAGAAGCAACTCTTAACAAATAAATAACTATAATTTCTGAATTCATTTTAATTTCTATAAATTCAATTTTTAATAAATAACTAAACCAAAAGCAAGTTATAACGAAATAATTCCATGACTTAAGAAATTAGCAATAAATCATTAATGCTTAAGGTAATGCGCTCCAATATGATATTCAAATATTAATCGAGCTTCTGTTACAATAAATATATGAAATTATGAAGTCATAACGATTTATTGAAAACAACTCTTATAAACAATTAAAGATAACTAAGAATGATCATTGAAATTGTGTTAAAACTTTTCAAATAGATAACTAAATTATTCAAACAAAGAATTTCAATAAACAACAATTATGACTTCGGAAGTAACTAATTTACTTGTGTAAAACGCGCTACTCTCTAATCTGATAGTCCGTTCAATTATTATTATACTCTATGGAATCATACCCCGTATATAATAATTTGCAAACAGCCTTTTAAAATTGGAAATAATAATCAAGGTCATTTATATAGAAGCCTGTAGTAATAGTAAAGTGTTGAGATTTAATTAACTGTCATTAAATGACCAAGCTGACAGTAAATTATTATAAATTGATTCTATAAACAGGAAAATTAAATATAAGTTATAACATTTTATATTGCTAGCATCATAAAATATCGCGGCGTTAAGTTATAGATCGAGTGATGCAAGCAGCCCGGTAGCGCGGACACCGGGATCAGCCGACTCTCTGTTTATCGATGTCACTCCGGCGAGTGTCAATACATGTAAACATTGAATAGGAAAAACTCGAGCACATTCTCGTCGCTACCCGGCGGCTCAATTAAAAGGAATTTTATAACGAATTCTTCTCGAAGAGTTATCCCCCCATAACCACCCCAAAATCCTTCAAATGACCGATAATCCATGTATGTTTCACGCGTCACCAAAGCACGACTCGAATCGCCGTTGTCTCATCGGTATATAAACCGCTAATTTCGAGCTCCGGCGTCCATTCGTTCATTATTCATTGTCGTTAGTGCATTCAGTCATTATTCATATCCGATCATAAGCATCCAGCAATTAATTGTTCGGTCAGAATAAGATCTTATTCGAGATCATATAAAAGCTGTGACAAATCTCTGTGCGTCCGCACCGACGGACTTTTAATCTTTTTGACTACTGTCAGTCGTGCGTTAGATTTCTTAATAGTGTAAAATCTGAATAAAGGATTCTGTGCATAATTTTGAGTACTTGAATTCAACCTATTTCGCCGTGACCGAGGTCCTCCAGAAGCGAAGGTGGAGACACGCACAGCAAAAGATTCACCGCTACTATACGGTAAGTAATTATAACTCCCCTTACCCGAGCATGCCGTATCTCAGTGAAGATTAGGAAATCTGTTATCGACTGACATCCCACTTTAATCAATTACCTCATCTCTCATTCCATCATCGCTCAGCATCTCACATGCTCTTAGCGATAATCTTACTCCGTCTATAATAAAGAAACTCCCCTGTCAAGCATTGGTATAAAGCTGACAGTTTTTCGTCAGTCATTATTAAGTTATATGTCCTCACAATTTTATCTATAGGTATCAATATTAGACAAAATTTAGATCTTAATATATTACCAATACTGTTGTTGTAACTCCGACGTCCTCCCACCCTTGTTTCCAATCATAAAATATCCCGGCATTCGCTGCCAGGATTCATAAAATATCCCAGCATTCGCTGCCAGGATTCATAAAATATCCTTTACCCCTATCTCGTACTTAAGGATTGACAACAGAAGAATTTAAAATTATAAAGCATTTTCTATAATAAAAAAAACTAGAATTACATGAAGATATTATTATAGTATCGATACTATCCTTCCATGAAGGAAAATCCTTATCTATCCCTCCAATTAATAGATATTCTTGTCCACGAAATGTCTAATTCCCAAATTCTCAAACAAGATTTCTAATTTTCAAAGTTCTTAATAATTAACTACACGATAGTGGATAAGGCCTCAGATACAGAATAATTCTAGAATATTAATTAATATTTTACCTTCCAATTAAAATTTCTTAAAACTCATTTAAATATTTTAGATTTTGCATTCAAGTTCTTTTTCAAATAATTAGTCATTATTACTTAAAATTCTATCAACGTTAATTCTATCATTTTATTTAATCTCATCATCCTACTACATACTCCTTTGTAGATGGTTAACCCGGCGTACATACAAACCATCCGAAAGAAGCGTAAGCATAGAGCCGGTAAACAGACGCGTGCTAATCGTGCCGATAAAAGAGCACGTGCTATACAGCGTGCTTCAAATTTAATCTGGGTCAACCGGCAGGCATTCGGAACTCAGACTTACGCAGACTCTACCGACAAATTCTCTTCGACTCCTGCAACCTCAGCATTTACTACTCAGTCCGAAATACTTATTGGCTCCCCCCAAGAAATATCTAATTCAGAAGTTGAACTAAATACGGAAATCATTGATAATTTTAGCATGGAATTACCGATATTAAATGATTCTAATGATTTGAAACCAAATTCACCAGAATTCACAACATGCAAAGAGTATCAAAAAGAGAATAGTGAAGTCAACCAAACAAAGATTTTGCCGAAAGATTTAGTATCCCAGTTAAAATCACAATTATCCGAGGATAAACATTTTAGTATAGATGAGTACGCCCAATACTTGGATTTGTAATCGATAAATTACATTACACACCTCTACTGTATACTTAAGTTCTAATAATCACTATTTAATATATTAAGAAACAAATTCACAATTATTCTGTAAATTACAGATGATACCCTTATACTCAGACGAAGAAATTAACGTCACAATAACCAGCGAATCGAATGACGTTTTAGAAATATTAAATGGATTAATGGATGATTATTTTAAAGGATATTTGGATCTAGACCTACTAACTGTTCTTATAGTAAACCTTTAAGGCCCTGAATTATAAAAGAGCATTAACACACGTAATTATACAGGTACGTAAAACTCTAGTGAATTTCTAGAAAATAATTATCACCCGAGTCTCACTCCACTCTTTAGATCACTTCAATCCTTGCTCTCGGCGTCCCTAGGGTATAACCAGTGTAAGCAGGTTGCCTTTCAAAAATAGAGAGCTTCTTTCTCTCGCTAACCGAATCTAGTGAAAAAAAATCACCCGGACGTGACACGGGGCATCCTCCGCGGTAGCGATGATCAAAGTATCATCGGCGTAGCAGATGATACAACAGCCCATTTCTCTGTTAACCTCGAGAGTGGAGTCGTATGCAAAGTTCCAAAACAGCGGGCCGAACCCCGTGCCCCGAAATACTCCCGCCTCAACGCGTCTCCTGGTCATCCTACCATCTATGGTTCGACAAACTATGCACCTCTCCGAAAGGTACGAGTCGACAATTCGCCTCAAGTATTCGGAAACTCTCTTTTCTCGAAGGGCCTCTTCGATCGACCGCCACGGGATCGAGTTAATTCCGCTAAGCATCCTGCTCCGCATTCATTCTATCATGTATGTAGGATAATTTATTTAAGCGATATCGGTAGACTTTATTTTAGAGAAAAGTATATATAATATAAAAAATACAAGGCGTAAACAGGTAGACAGGCAAATGAGAACTCATCCTCACGTCGGGCTCGTCAATATTATATCAGTTTCACAAAACGCTTCTCGAAGCTTCGATCGTTTTCGGGTAAAGAATCACGTACGAAAGTATCGATCAAAATCAATATTTAGTAGTAACGTTTAGAGAAACTTGTGTCTCGCTCGACCTAACGATCTTGTTTTAATTTCGCAATCGTTCTATTCGTATATAATATTCAAATATAATAGTCGGGTACAAAGTCAGGTAAAATCGACGATCGAATAATAGTCAAATAATATGTTTGGTAATTATTCAGTTTAGCTACCTCACCTCAAATATCAATAAAATTAGACTCATTCGACGCGTTTTTGCACGAAACGAATGAATCTGGCAGAAAAAAGTGTCGCTCTGCCCCGCGAAGGGAAATATTAATGGTTAAAGTTGCATACTATTCAGGTTAGAAAATCTGTCATACCGACGAAATGGAGCGACACGAGTATGCTCTGGGGGTCACATGCGCATGCGTTCTGGTTATTTTTCGCTAGAGTGCACGAAATTTAAACGATGTGAAACAAATAAATGTGAAACAAATGAATAATGTTATATATATATACGATAATGTTATTATTGTTAGACGCGAACTTGCATGCACGCGCAATGTTGAGTTTTATAGAATTCACACACCTTACATATTGTAAGGAAGGATTAATAGATTTTTTAATCCAGCATGGTGTTTTAGCAGCTACAATTAAGTGTCATAAGTGTGGTAATGATCTACATATTGATAAAAAAACGTTATTGTATCGATGTAGAAAACGGTACTTAGTAAAAAACGTACATAAGAAACGTATCTCCATGCAGTGTGACTTTATGAAAAGTGCTAAAATTGGTACTTGGTTCGATCGAAGTCATCTTGACGTTGGAACAGTTTGCAAAATTGTTGCATGTTTTTTGATGTTGCGACATCCACGTCAAGATGACACGCAGGACGAGACTGGTGTTGCATCGGCCACAATTGTAGACTGGTTCAATTTTTGCCGAGAAGTAAGTAATATTTTAATATATTCTAATAGACATCTGTATGTGTACTAAAGAGATATAGTAACATAAATCAAAATATTTCTAATTATAGGTCTGTGTGTTCTGGGTTGAGAAGCATAGCGAGAAGCTTGGTGGCCCAGGACGCATAGTGGAAATCGACGAGGCAAAAATTGGAAAACGGAAATACAATCGTGGCCGGCTTGTAAAAGGTCATTGGATTTTTGGAGGATACGAGCGAGACTCAAAAAAGATATTTATCGTTCCAGTAGAGGATCGGACAGAAGAAACACTCCTGGCGTGTATAAAGGAATGGATATTGCCAGGAACTACCATCGTGTCAGATTGTTGGAAGTCATATAATTGTTTAAACAATGAAGGCTTCCAACATCTGACAGTGAACCATTCCTACAATTTTGTCGATCCTGAAACTGGTAAAAAATGTTTAAAACTTAATATATATTACGAATAACTAATTTTTAATGTTCCGCTGTTATGTCAATATATTTTTTAAATTTACAGGCGCACACACTCAGCATATAGAGCGTGTTTGGAGAGAGGTTCGGGGAAATATTCCAAGGTACGGAACTAGGGAAGAACACGTTCTTGGGTATTTATCCGAATACCTCTTCAAACGCGCCTATAGCCGACTGGAACGAATCGAGACTTTTTTTGATGCCGTTGCAGAAATTTATCCTCCAAAATCCATTACCGAAGACCAGCCAGGAACGTCCGACGATCAGGAACCAAGTACAAGCACTGCCTGAAGATACGTTTCACATTCGATACAATAACGTTTTTTTATCAATATGTAGATCATTACCACACTTATGACACTTAATTGTAGCTGCTAAAACATCGTGCTGGATTAAAAAATCTATTAGTCTGTGCAATATCTATATATATATGTATATATTTATATATTTAAATTTTTTATATTATATTTTATATTACATTTTGATTATTAATGTGTTCATTATTTACGTTTATACAAATGTTAAAATTATAAACCCATGTGGAATCCCAGTTTGCGTTGCAAAGTACACGCACAGACTGCACCCCCCCCCACACCCCCCCCGCCCCCCGCCCCTCGCCCCCCCGTTACAAACTCATGTGGAATCTCACTTTGTATTGCAAATTGTACTTTGCAATACAAAGTGAGATTCCACATGGGTTTGTAACGGGGGGGCGAGGGGCGGGGGGCGGGGGGGGTGTGGGGGGGGGTGCAGTCTGTGCGTGTACTTTGCAACGCAAACTGGGATTCCACATGGGTTTATAATTTTAACATTTGTTGCGTTTAAATTTCGTGCACTTTAGCGAAAAATAACCAGAACGCATGCGCATGTGACCCCCAGAGCATACTCGTGTCGCTCCATTTCGTCGGTATGACAGATTTTCTAACCTGAATAGTATGCAACTTTAACCATTAATATTTCCCTTCGCGGGGCAGAGCGACACTTTTTTCTGCCAGATTCATTCGTTTCGTGCAAAAACGCGTCGAATGAGTCTAATTTTATTGATATTTGAGGTGAGGTAGCTAAACTGAATAATTACCATATGTTTTATTCCCATATGTATCTAACCCTGAACCAAATTTTGCATCGAACAATGCATTTATTTCTACACCCAACTTGAACCCAGCTGCGTATTCTGTTCCGTATTCATTTATCCATTCATTCATCAAACCGTGACCCGAATATCGCTTTATACGTCTTATTCTTTTTCCTCTTAAATTTATTTACTTATCGAATTCTATACTCAATCTATACCCAGCCAGGCACTCAGTTTCGGAAGCTGCATCGCATTCATTTATATTTACAACTAATTCCGCACAAAGTCTAACACTTAATCTTGCATCCAATCATACAACCCTGTAACTAATCTTGCATTCAGCTCAGCATCAGCCCTGCACTAAACACTGCACTAAGTACTGGAATCAATTCTGCAGATAATGGAATACCCCTATGGTGCGCCAGTAGTTTAGCTAATAAACTTTAAGCTTGTCAATAGATTAGTGGATAAATATTTTACATAATTTTTTTTTTCCCTTCTTATTATTATACGAAAAAGGGGGGGTTCGGGGGGGCGTAGCCCCCCCGATGGGGGTTGGGGGGCGAAGCCCCCCAGTAGGTTTCTTTCCGGTTTGGTTCTTTCCGGTTTGGTTCTTTCCGGTTTGGTTCTTTCCGGTTTGGTTCTTTCCGGTTTGGTTCTTTCCGGTTTGGTTCTTTCCGGTTTGGTTCTTTCCGGTTTGGTTCTTTCCGGTTTGGTTCTTTCCGGTTTGGTTCTTTCCGGTTTGGTTCTTTCCGGTTTGGTTCTTTCCGGTTTGGTTCTTTCCGGTTTGGTTCTTTCCGGTTTGGTTCTTTCCGGTTTGGTTCTTTCCGGTTTGGTTCTTTCCGGTTTGGTTCTTTCCGGTTTGGTTCTTTCCGGTTTGGTTCTTTCCGGTTTGGTTCTTTCCGGTTTGGTTCTTTCCGGTTTGGTTCTTTCCGGTTTGGTTCTTTCCGGTTTGGTTCTTTCCGGTTTGGTTCTTTCCGGTTTGGTTCTTTCCGGTTTGGTTCTTTCCGGTTTGGTTCTTTCCGGTTTGGTTCTTTCCGGTTTGGTTCTTTCCGGTTTGGTTCTTTCCGGTTTGGTTCTTTCCGGTTTGGTTCTTTCCGGTTTGGTTCTTTCCGGTTTGGTTCTTTCCGGTTTGGTTCTTTCCGGTTTGGTTCTTTCCGGTTTGGTTCTTTCCGGTTTGGTTCTTTCCGGTTTGGTTCTTTCCGGTTTGGTTCTTTCCGGTTTGGTTCTTTCCGGTTTGGTTCTTTCCGGTTTGGTTCTTTCCGGTTTGGTTCTTTCCGGTTTGGTTCTTTCCGGTTTGGTTCTTTCCGGTTTGGTTCTTTCCGGTTTGGTTCTTTCCGGTTTGGTTCTTTCCGGTTTGGTTCTTTCCGGTTTGGTTCTTTCCGGTTTGGTTCTTTCCGGTTTGGTTCTTTCCGGTTTGGTTCTTTCCGGTTTGGTTCTTTCCGGTTTGGTTCTTTCCGGTTTGGTTCTTTCCGGTTTGGTTCTTTCCGGTTTGGTTCTTTCCGGTTTGGTTCTTTCCGGTTTGGTTCTTTCCGGTTTGGTTCTTTCCGGTTTGGTTCTTTCCGGTTTGGTTCTTTCCGGTTTGGTTCTTTCCGGTTTGGTTCTTTCCGGTTTGGTTCTTTCCGGTTTGGTTCTTTCCGGTTTGGTTCTTTCCGGTTTGGTTCTTTCCGGTTTGGTTCTTTCCGGTTTGGTTCTTTCCGGTTTGGTTCTTTCCGGTTTGGTTCTTTCCGGTTTGGTTCTTTCCGGTTTGGTTCTTTCCGGTTTGGTTCTTTCCGGTTTGGTTCTTTCCGGTTTGGTTCTTTCCGGTTTGGTTCTTTCCGGTTTGGTTCTTTCCGGTTTGGTTCTTTCCGGTTTGGTTCTTTCCGGTTTGGTTCTTTCCGGTTTGGTTCTTTCCGGTTTGGTTCTTTCCGGTTTGGTTCTTTCCGGTTTGGTTCTTTCCGGTTTGGTTCTTTCCGGTTTGGTTCTTTCCGGTTTGGTTCTTTCCGGTTTGGTTCTTTCCGGTTTGGTTCTTTCCGGTTTGGTTCTTTCCGGTTTGGTTCTTTCCGGTTTGGTTCTTTCCGGTTTGGTTCTTTCCGGTTTGGTTCTTTCCGGTTTGGTTCTTTCCGGTTTGGTTCTTTCCGGTTTGGTTCTTTCCGGTTTGGTTCTTTCCGGTTTGGTTCTTTCCGGTTTGGTTCTTTCCGGTTTGGTTCTTTCCGGTTTGGTTCTTTCCGGTTTGGTTCTTTCCGGTTTGGTTCTTTCCGGTTTGGTTCTTTCCGGTTTGGTTCTTTCCGGTTTGGTTCTTTCCGGTTTGGTTCTTTCCGGTTTGGTTCTTTCCGGTTTGGTTCTTTCCGGTTTGGTTCTTTCCGGTTTGGTTCTTTCCGGTTTGGTTCTTTCCGGTTTGGTTCTTTCCGGTTTGGTTCTTTCCGGTTTGGTTCTTTCCGGTTTGGTTCTTTCCGGTTTGGTTCTTTCCGGTTTGGTTCTTTCCGGTTTGGTTCTTTCCGGTTTGGTTCTTTCCGGTTTGGTTCTTTCCGGTTTGGTTCTTTCCGGTTTGGTTCTTTCCGGTTTGGTTCTTTCCGGTTTGGTTCTTTCCGGTTTGGTTCTTTCCGGTTTGGTTCTTTCCGGTTTGGTTCTTTCCGGTTTGGTTCTTTCCGGTTTGGTTCTTTCCGGTTTGGTTCTTTCCGGTTTGGTTCTTTCCGGTTTGGTTCTTTCCGGTTTGGTTCTTTCCGGTTTGGTTCTTTCCGGTTTGGTTCTTTCCGGTTTGGTTCTTTCCGGTTTGGTTCTTTCCGGTTTGGTTCTTTCCGGTTTGGTTCTTTCCGGTTTGGTTCTTTCCGGTTTGGTTCTTTCCGGTTTGGTTCTTTCCGGTTTGGTTCTTTCCGGTTTGGTTCTTTCCGGTTTGGTTCTTTCCGGTTTGGTTCTTTCCGGTTTGGTTCTTTCCGGTTTGGTTCTTTCCGGTTTGGTTCTTTCCGGTTTGGTTCTTTCCGGTTTGGTTCTTTCCGGTTTGGTTCTTTCCGGTTTGGTTCTTTCCGGTTTGGTTCTTTCCGGTTTGGTTCTTTCCGGTTTGGTTCTTTCCGGTTTGGTTCTTTCCGGTTTGGTTCTTTCCGGTTTGGTTCTTTCCGGTTTGGTTCTTTCCGGTTTGGTTCTTTCCGGTTTGGTTCTTTCCGGTTTGGTTCTTTCCGGTTTGGTTCTTTCCGGTTTGGTTCTTTCCGGTTTGGTTCTTTCCGGTTTGGTTCTTTCCGGTTTGGTTCTTTCCGGTTTGGTTCTTTCCGGTTTGGTTCTTTCCGGTTTGGTTCTTTCCGGTTTGGTTCTTTCCGGTTTGGTTCTTTCCGGTTTGGTTCTTTCCGGTTTGGTTCTTTCCGGTTTGGTTCTTTCCGGTTTGGTTCTTTCCGGTTTGGTTCTTTCCGGTTTGGTTCTTTCCGGTTTGGTTCTTTCCGGTTTGGTTCTTTCCGGTTTGGTTCTTTCCGGTTTGGTTCTTTCCGGTTTGGTTCTTTCCGGTTT
>OZ020548.1:0-220112 GCA_963971435.1 Lasius platythorax
ACCTTTTTCACGGTTAGTCGACAGAATAACGTAAATGTGCATTTGTTTAGCTTAACATGAATTCCGACGCTATTTTCATGCATAATGCTCAAGTTTGGTTCATTTTTGTGCGTTTTTCACGGTTAGTCGACAGAATAACGTAAATGAGCATTTTTTAGCTTAACATGAATTCCGACGCTATTTTCATGCATTTGCTCATGTTTGGTTCATTTTTGTGCATTTTTCACGGTTAATCGACAGAGTAACGTAAATGTGCATTTTTAGCTAAACATGAATTCCGACGATATTTTCATGCATTTGCTCAAGTTTGGTTCATTTTTGACCATTTTTCACGGTTAGTCGACAGAATAACGTAAATGTGCATTTTTTTAGCTTAACATGAATTCCGACGCTATTTTCATGCATATGCTCAAGTTTGGTTCATTTTGTGCGTTTTTCACGGTTAGTCGACAGAATAACGTAAATGAGCATTTTTTAGCTTAACATGCATTCTGACGCTATTTTCATGCATTTGCTCATGTTTGGTTCATTTTTGTGCATTTTTCACGGTTAGTCGACAGAGTAACGTAAATGTGCATTTTTTAGCTTAACATGAATTCCGACGCTATTTTCATGCATTTGCTCAAGTTGGTTCATTTTTGTGCATTTTTCACGGTTAGTCGACAGAATAACGTAAATGAGCATTTTTTAGCTTAACATGCATTCCGTCGCTATTTTCATGCATTTGCTCGAGTTTGGTTAATTTTCGTTCATTTTTCACGGTTAGTGACAGAATAACGTAAATGTGCATTTTTTAGCTTAAACATGCATTCCGACGCTATTTTCATGCATTTGCTCAAGTTTGTGTCATTTTTGTGCATTTTTCACGATTAGTCGACAGAGTAACTTAAATGTGCATTTTTTAGGTTAACATGCATTCCGACGCTATTTTCATGCATTTGCTCAAGTTTGGTTTATTTTTGTGCATTTTTCACGGTTTTTCGACAGAATAACGTAAATGTGCATTTTTTTAGCTTAACATGCATTCCGACGCTAGTTTCATGCATTTGCTCAAGTTTGGTTCATTTTTGTCCATTTTTCACGGTGAGTCGACAGAGTAACGTAAATGTGCATTTTTTAGCTTAACATGCATTCCGACGCTAGTTTCATGCATTTGCTCAAGTTTGGTTCATTTTTGTCCATTTTTCACGGTGAGTCGACAGAGTAACGTAAATGTGCATTTTTTAGCTTAACATGCATTCCGAAGCTATTTTCATGCATTTGCTCAAGTTTGGTTCATTTTTGTGCGTTTTTCACGGTTAGTCGACAGTGTAACGTAAATGTGCATTTTTTAGCTTAACATGCATTCCGACGCTATATTCATGCATTTGATCGAGTTTGTTTGATTTTCGTTCATTTTTCACGGTTAGTCGACAGAATAACGTAAGTGTGCATTTTTTAGCTTAACATGCATTCCGACGCTATTTTCATGCATTTGCTCAAGTTTGGTTCATTTTTGTGCATTTTTCACGGTTAGTCGACAGAGTAACGTAAATGTGCATTTTTTAGCTTAAAATGCATTCCGACGCAATTTTCATGCATTTGCTCAAGTTTGGTTCATTTTTGTGCATTTTTCACGATTAGTCGACAGAGTAACTTAAATGTGCATTTTTTAGCTTAACATGCATTCCGACGCTATTTTCATGCATTTGCTCGAATTTGGTTGATTTTCGTTCATTTTTACGGTTAGTCGACAGAATAACGTAAATGTGCATTTTTTAGCTTAACATGCATTCCGACGCTATTTTCATGCATATGCTCAAGTTTGGTTCATTTTTGTGCATTTTTCACGGTTTTTCGACAGAATAACGTAAATGTGGATTTTTTAGCTTAACATGCATTCCGTCGCTATTTTCATGCATTTGCTCGAGTTTGGTTAATTTTCGTTCATTTTTCACGGTTAGTTGACAGAATAACGTAAATGTGCATTTTTTAGCTTAACATGCATTCCGACGCTATTTTCATGCATTCGCTCAAGTTTGGTTCATTTTTGACCATTTTTCACGGTTAGTCGACAGAATAACGTAAATGTGGATTTTTTAGATTAACATGCATTTCGACGTTATTTTTATGCATTTGCTCGAGTTGGTTGATTTTCGTTCATTTTTCACGGTTAGTCGACAGAGTAACGTAAATGTGCATTTTTTAGCTTAACATGCATTCCGACGTTATTGTCATGCATTTGCTCAAGTTTGGTTCATCTTTGTGCGTTTTTCACGGTTAGTCGACAGAATAACGTAAATGAGCATTTTTTAGCTTAACATGCATTCTGACGCTATTTTCATGCATTTGCTCATGTTTGGTTCATTTTTGTGCATTTTTCACGGTTAGTCGACAGAGTAACGTAAATGTGCATTTTTTAGCTTAACATGAATTCCGACGCTATTTTCATGCATTTGCTCAAGTTTGGTTCATTTTTGTGCATTTTTCACGGTTAGTCGACAGAATAACGTAAATGAGCATTTTTTAGCTTAACATGCATTCCGTCGCTATTTTCATGCATTTGCTCGAGTTTGGTTAATTTTCGTTCATTTTTCACGGTTAGTCGACAGAATAACGTAAATGTGCATTTTTTAGCTTAACATGCATTCCGACGCTATTTTCATGCATTTGCTCAAGTTTGGTTCATTTTTGTGCATTTTTCACGATTAGTCGACAGAGTAACTTAAATGTGCATTTTTTAGCTTAACATGCATTCCGACGCTATTTTCATGCATTTGCTCAAGTTTGGTTTATTTTTGTGCATTTTTCACGGTTTTTCGACAGAATAACGTAAATGTGCATTTTTTAGCTTAACATGCATTCCGACGCTAGTTTCATGCATTTGCTCAAGTTTGGTTCATTTTTGTCCATTTTTCACGGTGAGTCGACAGAGTAACGTAAATGTGCATTTTTTAGCTTAACATGCATTCCGACGCTATTTTCATGCATATGCTCAAGTTTGGTTCATTTTTGTGCATTTTTCACGGTTTTTCGACAGAATAACGTAAATGTGGATTTTTTAGCTTAACATGCATTCCGTCGCTATTTTCATGCATTTGCTCGAGTTTGGTTAATTTTCGTTCATTTTTCACGGTTAGTTGACAGAATAACGTAAATGTGCATTTTTTAGCTTAACATGCATTCCGACGCTATTTTCATGCATTCGCTCAAGTTTGGTTCATTTTTGACCATTTTTCACGGTTAGTCGACAGAATAACGTAAATGTGGATTTTTTAGATTAACATGCATTTCGACGTTATTTTTATGCATTTGCTCGAGTTGGTTGATTTTCGTTCATTTTTCACGGTTAGTCGACAGAGTAACGTAAATGTGCATTTTTTAGCTTAACATGCATTCCGACGTTATTGTCATGCATTTGCTCAAGTTTGGTTCATCTTTGTGCGTTTTTCACGGTTAGTCGACAGAATAACGTAAATGAGCATTTTTTAGCTTAACATGCATTCTGACGCTATTTTCATGCATTTGCTCATGTTTGGTTCATTTTTGTGCATTTTTCACGGTTAGTCGACAGAGTAACGTAAATGTGCATTTTTTAGCTTAACATGAATTCCGACGCTATTTTCATGCATTTGCTCAAGTTTGGTTCATCTTTGTGCATTTTTCACGGTTAGTCGACAGAATAACGTAAATGAGCATTTTTTAGCTTAACATGCATTCCGTCGCTATTTTCATGCATTTGCTCGAGTTTGGTTAATTTTCGTTCATTTTTCACGGTTAGTCGACAGAATAACGTAAATGTGCATTTTTTAGCTTAACATGCATTCCGACGCTATTTTCATGCATTTGCTCAAGTTTGGTTCATTTTTGTGCATTTTTCACGATTAGTCGACAGAGTAACTTAAATGTGCATTTTTTAGCTTAACATGCATTCCGACGCTATTTTCATGCATTTGCTCAAGTTTGGTTTATTTTTGTGCATTTTTCACGGTTTTTCGACAGAATAACGTAAATGTGCATTTTTTAGCTTAACATGCATTCCGACGCTAGTTTCATGCATTTGCTCAAGTTTGGTTCATTTTTGTCCATTTTTCACGGTGAGTCGACAGAGTAACGTAAATGTGCATTTTTTAGCATAACATGCATTCCGACGCTAGTTTCATGCATTTGCTCAAGTTTGGTTCATTTTTGTCCATTTTTCACGGTGAGTCGACAGAGTAACGTAAATGTGCATTTTTTAGCTTAACATGCATTCCGAAGCTATTTTCATGCATTTGCTCAAGTTTGGTTCATTTTTGTGCGTTTTTCACGGTTAGTCGACAGTGTAACGTAAATGTGCATTTTTTAGCTTAACATGCATTCCGACGCTATATTCATGCATTTGATCGAGTTTGTTTGATTTTCGTTCATTTTTCACGGTTAGTCGACAGAATAACGTAAGTGTGCATTTTTTAGCTTAACATGCATTCCGACGCTATTTTCATGCATTTGCTCAAGTTTGGTTCATTTTTGTGCATTTTTCACGGTTAGTCGACAGAGTAACTTAAATGTGCATTTTTTAGCTTAACATGAATTCCGACGCTATTTTCATGCATTTGCTCAAGTTTGGTTCATTTTCGTTCATTTTTCACGGTTAGTCGACAGAATAACGTAAATGTGCATTTTTTAGCTTAACATGCATTCCGACGCTATTTTCATGCATTTGCTCAAGTTTGGTTCATTTTTGACCATTTTTCACGGTTAGTCGACAGAATAACGTAAATGTGGATTTTTTAGCTTTACATGCATTCCGACGCTATATTCATGCATTTGCTCAAGTTTGGTTCATTTTTGTGAATTTTTCACGGTTAGTCGACAGAATAACGTAAATGTGCATTTTTTAGCTTAACATGCATTCCGTCGCTATTTTCATGCATTTGCTCGAGTTTGGTTAATTTTCGTTCATTTTTCACGGTTAGTTGACAGAATAACGTAAATGTGCATTTTTTAGCTTAACATGCATTCCGACGCTATTTTCATGCATTCGCTCAAGTTTGGTTCATTTTTGACCATTTTTCACGGTTAGTCGACAGAATAACGTAAATGTGGATTTTTTAGATTAACATGCATTTCGACGTTATTTTTATGCATTTGCTCGAGTTGGTTGATTTTCGTTCATTTTTCACGGTTAGTCGACAGAGTAACGTAAATGTGCATTTTTTAGCTTAACATGCATTCCGACGTTATTGTCATGCATTTGCTCAAGTTTGGTTCATCTTTGTGCGTTTTTCACGGTTAGTCGACAGAGTAACGTAAATGTGCATTTTTTAGCTTAACATGAATTCCGACGCTATTTTCATGCATATGCTCAAGTTTGGTTCATTTTTGTGCATTTTTCACGGTTTTTCGACAGAATAACGTAAATGTGCATTTTTTAGCTTAACATGCATTCCGACGCTAGTTTCATGCATTTGCTCATGTTTGGTTCATTTTTGTGCATTTTTCACGGTTAGTCGACAGAGTAACGTAAATGTGCATTTTTTAACTTGACATGAATTCCGACGCTATTTTCATGCATTTGCTCAAGTTTGGTTCATTTTTGTGCATTTTTCACGGTTAGTCGACAGAATAACGTAAATGAGCATTTTTTAGCTTAACATGCATTCCGTCGCTATTTTCATGCATTTGCTCGAGTTTGGTTAATTTTCGTTCATTTTTCACGGTTAGTCGACAGAATAACGTAAATGTGCATTTTTTAGCTTAACATGCATTCCGACGCTATTTTCATGCATTTGATCAAGTTTGGTTCATTTTTGACCATTTTTCACGGTTAGTCGACAGAATAACGTAAATGTGGATTTTTTAGCTTTACATGCATTCCGACGCTATTTTCATGCATTTGCTCAAGTTTGGTTTATTTTTGTGAATTTTTCACGGTTAGTCGACAGAATAACGTAAATGTGCATTTTTTAGCTTAACATGCATTCCGTTGCTATTTTCATGCATTTGCTCGAGTTTGGTTAATTTTCGTTCATTTTTCACGGTTAGTCGACAGAATAACGTAAATGTGCATTTTTTAGCTTAACATGAATTCCGACGCTATTTTCATGCATTCGCTCAAGTTTGGTTCATTTTTGACCATTTTTCACGGTTAGTCGACAGAATAACGTAAATGTGGATTTTTTAAATTAACATTTCGACGCTATTTTTATGCATTTGCTCGAGTTGGTTGATTTTCGTTCATTTTTCACGGTTAGTCGACAGAGTAACGTAAATGTGCATTTTTTAGCTTAACATGCATTCCGACGTTATTTTCATGCATTTGCTCAAGTTTGGTTCATCTTTGTGCGTTTTTCACGGTTAGTCGACAGAGTAACGTAAATGTGCATTTTTTAGCTTAACATGCATTCCGACGCTATTTTCATGCATTTGCTCATGTTTGGTTCATTTTTGTGCATTTTTTCACGGTTAGTCGACAGAGTAACGTAAATGTGCATTTTTTAGCTTAACATGCATTCCGAAGCTATTTTCATGCATTTGCTCAAGTTTGGTTCATTTTTGTTCATATTTCACGGTTTTTCGACAGAATAACGTAAAAGTGCATTTTGTAGCTTAACATGCATTCCGACACTATTTGCATGCATTTGCTCAAGTTTGGTTCATTTTTGACCATTTTTCACGGTTAGTCGACAGAATAACGTAAATGTGCATTTTTTAGCTTAACATGCATTCCAACGCTATTTTCATGCATTTGCTCAAGTTTGGTTCATTTTTGACCATTTTTCACGGTTAGTCGACAGAGTAACGTAAATGTGCATTTTTTAACTTAACATGCATTCCGACGTTATTTTCATGCATTTGCTTAAGTTTGGTTCATTTTTGTCCATTTTTCACGGTTAGTCGACAGAATAACGTAAATGGGCATTTTTTAGCTTAACATGCATTCCGACGCTATTTTCATGCACTTGCTCGAGTTTGGTTCAATTCTGTCCATTTTTCACGGATTCTCGTCAAAAAACGGAAATGTGCATTTTTTCGCTTTACATGTGTCACGTCCAAGTGACATTAAATTTTGAGTTTTTTCTTTTCTTTTCTTTTTTATTCTTTTTTCCTCTCTTGTGCAATTGAACAGTATATTTATTAATGAATTTTGTTATTTTGCAGGCTATCTATCGTTTTTGCTTTTGAGAGTGGCGGCAGGCGATTTATCCCGTCACCGGTTTATTTAATTAACGCTGGGTCTAAGCGACACAGGTTAGAAATTTTGTAGTAAGTTATACAATCGATTCTATGATATATCTCTGATTTCTGACTAAATATATATATTTCTCTTTTGTTTCAGGCAACGCGCAGGATTCACAACGGCCGAGCGGTAAACTATTGTGAACGAGCATAAGGCACCGTAAGATAGAGGTAGGTTTTAGATATTAAGTTCTATATAGAAGGTTTGAATTTATTTATTCTAATGTTATTCTTATTTTCAGCCTCAACTTTAGCAGCATGGTATAGGAGAGAAAAGGTGTGGAATAAAATATAAGGTATGTATTAAATACTATAATTTTACTGATTCTATTATTTAATTTATTTTCTATGGTTGAAAATTCAATCTTAAGATAAATATATTTCGTATGTTATTCTATTAACAAAACTATATGTATATATTGTGATTTTAATTTTTCAAAGTAAAGGAAATAGTAATGATAAAGTTCTATATTGAAAATTTAGGATTTATTGTGTAACTAATAAATTTACTATCTTATTTTCAGAGATCGACCCTAATATTTAAAAAGACTGCAACGGAGTGGAAGGGCAAGGCTAGATCGAGACTGCTATTGAGTCTCAAAATCAGATACGTAAAGATTTACTGCATCTTATTACTGAGCCTTTAATTTAGAGAAAAGATTAAAGCTTGTGATATATTATTATAGGTCCAAATGTTCATTCAACAAATCCAAATCAAGAAGTCGGAGAAGATTCGAGAATCCTATGGAATAATACGCCCTTACGGACTGGTAATGTAGTCAGATTGCGAGAGGGGAAATCAATAAACAAGGTAATTTATATGATTTATTATATGCATATGCGTGTGTGTGTTTCAATTAAATAATATCATTTAGCATCAGAATCATTTATTTCACATATGTATATCATTCCGTATATAATTGGTTATTTTACTTAGTATTTAATTTTAATCACAAAATTTTCATAGATAATTTCATTAATTTACGTGCGTATAGTTAATTGTGTCGTTGAATTATAGGCGGACACGTTTTGTTTCGTTAGAGTATAATTTCTGAATTCGACATATAATAAGTATTTTCCAATTATATTCGTAATTATTCATATATATATATTTAACATTTTCAGCTTGGTGGTTGTTCTAATCGTTGATACTTGAGAATTTTAGCGTAAGGTTGTGTACAAATGTTGTAAAATGCAATTGAAATTAGTAGTTATTCAAAAGAAAGAAAAAATTTGTATATAGATCTCATCAGTATTAACGTACAATCAATATCATTCTATAAAATTAAGAAAATAGATGTAGAAATTGATCACACTATATATGGATTATCTGTGCTCTTATATTTTCATTGGTCGATAATTTCTCAATTTATCGTTGTAAACATTAAAGCTGCCGTTTAGAGCAATCACTATATTAATTTTTAATCACTTCAATTGAGAATGTTGCACTTTATTATATTCGCTAGACCATGTATGTTTAGGACACTGTATATATGTATATATATGTGCACATATAATTATTCTTATTTTGTTTCATAGGTTATATAGCCCTATAATTAATTTAAAGGAGAAAAGTATATATATATATCTAATTTTATATTTATTGTAAAATTAATGTTTAATTTAGTTACAGGTTATGTTAGACAGGTATTCACGTATATATAAAAGTGGGCAAGCGAAAATATAAAGTCTTAGAAATATTTATATATATATAAATGTGCACGTATATATTTCGTTTGGTTGACTGTAGTTTACTCACTGCGATTAATATTAATAACCTTTTTCTTTTGTTGCAGGGACGTTCCCTCAAGACAAGATTTGTCGAGTTAGTCACGTTCTGAGTGACTCTTCGTTTTGTGGGTGCGGCCAGATATTGCCCTCGTCTAATTATACAGGATATTAGGCCGATACAAATCTAAATACTCGCTGATTTTATCGTTCAAGGCGCAGGAGTAATTCCTTGTCGAACTACGCTCTTACTCGTACGACGTTTTAACGCAGACTGCTTCTGCCCGAGCGTGATCATCGGCCGCTTCGGCGCCGTTCGACTAACTTCGATAGCTTTCGGGCGCGTGCACGCTTCGAGTCAGCGCGACATACAATGTGATCACGCTTGTTTACGCATTCCTTGAGCCGGCGAGTTAGAATAGGAATTTCGCTTTCGAAATTAAATTTAGAATTTAATATATTTTAGATTTAATATTATCCTCATTGTAAATATTTTACTATTGTTCGCGAGCGTAATTTGGAAGAGCGAGAGAAGCAATCATAAACGTCCGGATCGCGGGGAATTTAATCTAGGAGCACACTACACGATGAGTACACAGAAAGTCAATTTATTTTACACACAAAGTCAAAGTATTTACAAAATAGGTAATGAGAATAACTGTACAAAAAAAAGAGAAAAGAAAGAGTTTGAGTAGTCTTACAGTGTAACTCGCGAAACGAAATTGCGTGACAAACTTTAAGAACACAATTCTTTGAGACACACGGATTTCGCGACTAAGTATTTCAGCGGCGTTTTATGCGGTTTAGTAGCGGTTTAATTGCGGATTAATTCTGCGGTTTGTGAGCGATAGCTGACAAGGCTCATCGCTTGTGGGCGCTCCTTTTATTAAGTTAGCAAGGGGGCCGTCTTATTGGTGATATCCAATAAATTTTAAGAGATTTTAAACGATTTAAGGTGACCCCGGGGCGCCACGATTTATTGGCTGCCGAGGGGCCTTGCGGGTTGTTCACGTACCTGACATGCGCGAGGTGCGCGTCAGTGTGCGTGATCGATATTTTGACGTCTCGCGCGAGCCTTTGCGCATGCTTGCTTTATCGCGATCAATCGATTGACGGCTAACAGCGGTTAGTAATATTTATTATTGTACATAGTTTTTGCGTATGTAAAAAACTAACGTTGCCGATATGTTTCTTATTTTTCAGGTAACATAACATATAAGAAAAGTTATGAACGCTTAATTAAGGTGAAAGGTCGCCGTTGTTGGAATTCAATCAATTTGTAGAAAAGCGAAATTTGAAGCGGAAATTAATTATTGATTGCACTTGTAATGCAAACGCGAATGCGATCTTAAACAACTATTGATTTTGAAAATTTTATAAAGAAAAAGAAAATCATTTAAGGTTGATTAGTTTTAAGAAATAATGAAATTAAATTTTAATTTAATGTTCTTTCTATTAATGCAAAAAGAGATTTCTTATATTAAAAATCTTAATTAACTTTTATCAATAATGAAATTTTTATTCTCTGTTAAATTCCGATTCTTACTCCTTTTCTTATAGACTGTAAATTAAAGTAATTAACATTCTCCTTGTACAATAAAATAATTATATAATTTATAATATTATTTTAAACATAGTTTTAAATCAATTGAATGCGTATTCTAGTATCTGAAATGTGAAAAGCGAGCGAGAAATATGAATATTCGCACGGGGATATGTTTTCGTATCGCCGATGATGTCATCACATTGGCATCTCGGCCTCTTGTACTGTGAATTTGAAAGAATGAATAAATTACAATTACTTTATATTTTAAATAAACTATGTTCCACTTGTTTAATATTCCTTACTTCTCAATATCCTTAAAATTCATTTTTAATTTTTATGTAATTAATTTTGGTATTAACGTCATTAATTAATCGAAACTGCGTTTTGTCAATTAATTATATCAATTAACAAAAGTTGAGTCGATCAATTGTAATGTATATGCATTCATTGAATTAGTAAGAATTAATTAAGATAAGTTTGAATATTTGATTAAAATATGCATTCAACCATTGGACTATAACAAAACAAAATTATTCAACAAAATAATAATAATTGCATTTCGGTATAACACACGCACATGTGCATATATGCACGTATCAGAAGTAAATTATTGCAATTTCTAACATATAAACATATGTATGCAGTTAGCGACCCTACTGAATATAATAACATACATATATACATTTGTTAAAAGTTTACACAGTCAATATTGCAAGAGAATATGCAGATCAATATGCAATGGCAGTATGATATAATATAGACACATAGATCCAATATAAATTATCAATATATAAGCATAAGTAAAAATAGCAATTTGTGTACAAGTATTTTTGAGTCACCCTGTATCGAGATGATTGTTTATGCCAATCCATGTCTAGATAACTGCACAAGGTGATTATACACCATCATTCGTTAACAAAAGCACCCCGGTCCAACCATCATATGAAGTCTACACAAGTCGCAACAAAATAGTTGAAAATCTGGCCTCGACGAACTCGAAGCGTTGTATATTGTAAACCACCTTATGTGATCCTTGCAAATTCGCGTCCGAATGACAATTCCAACGGTCTGGAGTGTTGGTATAGTGGCTCTGTACTAGGAAAACAAGACTCAACTATTGCATTCAAATATTTTGAGAGATATTAATTTTTATGTGTGAAAAATGTGTCATTTTACTGAGTTTTTAAGAGAACGTGGGGGGTATGCTGATTTTTGTTCCAACAGTTCTTACTATTGTTTATACACGATTTTCTTGTAAAGAAATGTTCAAATCATTATAAAATATTAACTTGAGCTCGTTCGAATCACTGTAAATAAAAGTTTTGATTATTTGAAAGTGTATATACAGGGTGTTCAAAAAGTCCCGGACCGGTTGAATAACTTGTAAAGTAGGCGTCGCACTGAAAAATGGCCTAGATAAAAGTTGTAGGAAATATCCCTGGCTATCTGATGGTGACCTTGGCTGTAACTTTGGCCTTGACCTTCAAGGTCATTTGAAGGTCAAATCGATTTTTTTAAATGGAACGCCATATTTTTGACCCCGGAAATGAATAGAGCGGAAAATTTTACGTTCAGATATGACCTTGATCATTTTAAAAATTTGATCTCTGAAGGTCGAGCGATGATCAAGGCAGGATCAAGTTGGCTTGATACAGGTTGGCCTGATACCTTGAAAGTAGGCGTCGCACAGAAAAATGACCAAGACAAAAGTAGATTATTCGATGGTGACATTGGCTGTGACCTAGACTTTAATCTTTAACCGCCATATTTCATCCGTCATCTTGAATTTTCAAAATATGATTTCAGATTCGTAACCAGCGATCTAAAAAACCCGAAACAGTTTTCAGTCCAAATTCGAAAAAATTAAGAATTTTTTGTCTACCATGTTGGATTTGACCGCCATATTGAATCTGCCATCTTGAATTCGTAACCAGCGATCTCAAAAACCCGAAACAGTTTTCAGTCCAAATTCGAGAAAATTGAGAATTTTAGTCTACCATGTTGGATTTGTCTGCCATCTTAAATTGATTTCAGATTCGAAATCAGCAACTCAAAAAACCCCCAGAAACAAATTTTGGTGTATTTTAGTTAACAATTGTCGTCTACTACTTTTGGCACGAAATTTAGAAAACAGCCTACCACTTAACCGGTTAAATATTGAGTTGTGAGACTGCAGTAATTACATCTCTAAATCGGGTTTATTTTACTTACGCTAATGTGAATATTAGTAGTTCATCAATTTGAATGTTCATCATTGAGTACTCTTCTTGCTTCTGCCATTTTATTATTACTTTCAAGAACTGTGTGTGACTTTCTTCTTTGATAGAGCTGCTTTTTTTTATAGCTCATCTCTGTAATTTTTATATCAGGCGTCTGTATCGCTGTTCATGTTGTTATTTTTTTATTTTTTGCTTGAACGTCTTGGATTTTTCCTACACCTTAAGAAAACATGGCTCCTCTCACTGAACGTGAGCGAATACTTATTCTTATGATAAAAGGCTATGGAAATATGACGAGATCTAATAAAGATGTACAGATTTTATTCAACGATACTTTTAGGGTAGAAGGTGAACAGATATCCAAATCGACTGTACAAAGAACAATTGCACGTTTCAATTTGAGTGGAAGTGTAAAGGATCTCCCTAGATCGGGTCGCCCTGTTACAGCAACTAGTCCAGAAAAGCAGCTGGATGTTGCTCTTTCAATTACTGAAGATCGTCACAGTACAATTAGGAAATTAAATCAGCAACATGATATTAGTGTAGGATCTACACATAATATTTTGAAAAAAAAATTAAAGTTCCATCCATACAAAATTAAACTTGTACATGAACTGCTTGAGGATGATCCTGATAGACGCATTCAGTTTTGTGAATTGATGATGGCCCAAATAGATGCTGATGGATATTTATTGAATAGAATTTTATTTTCAGACGAAGCTACGTTTGAACTTAATGGCAATGTCAATAGACATAATTTTAGGTATTGGAGTGATAACAATCCAAGATGGATGTCTGATACTCGCAGTACTCAATATCCTCAAAAATTGAATGTCTGGGCCGGGATTATTAATGACAGAATAGTTGGGCTTTTTTTTATTGACGGAAATCTTACTGCGGTGAAGTACGAAGACATGTTGCGAAATGAAATCATACCGGCGATTCAGGCAATTGTGGGCGATGATTTTCATCAGACGTGGTTTCAGCAAGATGGTGCAGCTCCTCATTATGGCCGAAATGTTCGTGCCTACTTAAACACAGTATTTCCAGCAAGGTGGATAGGGAGAAGAGGAGCTATAGAATGGCCAGCCAGATCCCCTGATCTTACACCGCTTGATTATTTTTTGTGGGGTTACCTCAAAAATAGGGTATATCGAACGAAACCAGCAAACCTCAATAAACTTCAACAGAGAATAATAGATGAAATCATTGCCATTGATGCAGACATGATTCGCCAAGCTATAGCAGGATTTTACAACCGCATAGCGTATTGCCAGACAGCTGGGGGCGAAAACTTTGAACATTTGCTCAAATAAATAACTTCCAATCTTGCAGCAATTGCTTGGCTTCACCCAACCTTGCCTTAACCGGCTGGGATTGATGTCAGTCTTGCCTTCACTGGCCGGGCATCACCCAACCTTGCCTTAACCGGCTGGGATTGATGTCAGTCTTGCCTTCACTGGCCGGGCATCACCCAACCTTGCCTTAACCGGCTGGGATTGATGTCAGTCTTGCCTTCACTGGCCGGGCATCACCCAACCTTGCCTTAACCGGCTGGGATGGAGGCCTTGCCAACTATCAGAGGTCAAATTTTTAAAATGGTCAAGGTCATATCTGAACGTAAAATTTTCCGCTCTATTCATTTCCGGGGTCAAAAATATGGCGTTCCATTTAAAAAAATCGATTTGACCTTCAAATGACCTTGAAGGTCAAGGCCAAAGTTACAGCCAAGGTCACCATCAGATAGCCAGGGATATTTCCTACAACTTTTATCTAGGCCATTTTTCAGTGCGACGCCTACTTTACAAGTTATTCAACCGGTCCGGGACTTTTTGAACACCCTGTATAGTGAATTTCGTAGTTCGTAGACTTTACCGTTTTTAATGAATTAGATGACGATTGATATTATAAAAGTGGCATAGAATAGTTTTATATTGTATCTGAATGCTTACAGATGCAGTGCATTGCATATACCGGGTGTCGCGAAAGTGTCTATAGCGTTCATATCCCTTTTTTAACAATTTTTATCAATGTAATTAACGTTTCTTTAAATGTTATTATTTTAATTTATATTAAATATGATTTAATTAAACTTGTGTCTTGTTTCATAGTCTTTGTGTCTCACTATTTTTACACTATGAGCTTGTACTCACATTTAAGTTGCAATTTGACATACTAATGATTTCTCATGGGTATATACATATATACATATATGTATATATGTGCATATACACAGACAGACAGACAGACAGACAGACAGACAGACAGACAGACAGACAGACAGACAGACAGACAGACAGACAGACAGACAGACAGACAGACAGACAGACAGACAGACAGACAGACAGACAGACAGACAGACAGACAGACAGACAGACAGACAGACAGACAGACAGACAGACAGACAGACAGACAGACAGACAGACAGACAGACAGACAGACAGACAGACAGACAGACAGACAGACAGACAGACAGACAGACAGACAGACAGACAGACAGACAGACAGACAGACAGACAGACAGACAGACAGACAGACAGACAGACAGACAGACAGACAGACAGACAGACAGACAGACAGACAGACAGACAGACAGACAGACAGACAGACAGACAGACAGACAGACAGACAGACAGACAGACAGACAGACAGACAGACAGACAGACAGACAGACAGACAGACAGACAGACAGACAGACAGACAGACAGACAGACAGACAGACAGACAGACAGACAGACAGACAGACAGACAGACAGACAGACAGACAGACAGACAGACAGACAGACAGACAGACAGACAGACAGACAGACAGACAGACAGACAGACAGACAGACAGACAGACAGACAGACAGACAGACAGACAGACAGACAGACAGACAGACAGACAGACAGACAGACAGACAGACAGACAGACAGACAGACAGACAGACAGACAGACAGACAGACAGACAGACAGACAGACAGACAGACAGACAGACAGACAGACAGACAGACAGACAGACAGACAGACAGACAGACAGACAGACAGACAGACAGACAGACAGACAGACAGACAGACAGACAGACAGACAGACAGACAGACAGACAGACAGACAGACAGACAGACAGACAGACAGACAGACAGACAGACAGACAGACAGACAGACAGACAGACAGACAGACAGACAGACAGACAGACAGACAGACAGACAGACAGACAGACAGACAGACAGACAGACAGACAGTGAGATCGGTGGAACAGGCACCATCCAAGGAGATCCCATGGAGCGACCAACAGGACAGATTGGCGAGAGAGGCGAGCCCGGCGTCGAGCAAGGGAACGAGGACGCCAAGGTACAGAACTGTACAAAAGCTGACCGAACCGAAGGAGGACGGAATGCCGAGGATGACGGCATTTCTCGAGCGGATCTCAGACTCCGAGGACTCGGAGGTGAAATCGAGAGGCGACTACGAGCAGCAGACACGACCGAAACTGTAAGTCGTGAGGAAGGGGAGTCGCGAGAGGCACTCGGTGCAGCAAGTTAGTTTTAAGTTTGATACGAAAGTTCTAATAGTTTAAAGGTTCAGGTGCAGTGGCACTGTCGTTAAATTTAGTTGTTACACGAAAGTCAAGTGCAGCGGCACCATAAGTACAGAAACGTGTGACTTTTATTTTGCACTGTGTTGCATCTTTTGATAAAAGTTATTTATGTTTTGCACTTTGTTGCACTTTTTGTTAATTTAAACTAATTGAGTAAAAATAAGAGTTTACTTTATTTCATAGAACAAGTGTAGATGTAATACATTTTTTAGTAGTAGTTATCTAAACTTTGTGACACTTTATGTTTTATTGAATATAATAAGAGTCTGCGTTGGACGGTTTAAAAGAGTGCAACTCTATTACACTTTTGCGTTACAGTTACCTGCACTTTATTACACTTTACTGCCAAATATAGTTTAGTTTGTTTATTTAATGTCTCAAACAGAGAGGAATAAGAAATGTGAAATTTATGTTTATTTATAACGTTATTAGTTTATATTTTATCGGCGTTTAACACAAATGCGTTGACCAGCGGGTCAGACTCTAGTACGCAGGAACATTGGTAGGTGGCGACATGCGAAGGAGTGGGGATAGCCCCTATAAATGAGAGAACGAGCAGCGGCTCGAGGCCTTTTGTGAAAGTTTCGTCGTTCGAGTAAGATCGCGAGCTTTGGAGAGTTTTGTCCGCGGATATTAACAATTGGTATTTATTTTTATTTATCGAATTCGTGTATTGTGCGCGTTAGCTTGATGCAAATTTTGTTATCGTGTAACGCGTTACTAAAACCGAAACGTAGGTTTATAACGTTGTACCGCGCGATTATACGTGTGCGGGTGTATCATAAATGTGATATTAACTTAAAATATATTTTATATATTTTCAATGAACTGAAAGTGTACTTAACAGTTACTAACCAACAATTCCGTATTCCCACGAAATCCTATACTCTCCTGGTGATTATCGAGGCGGCGTCCTTAACGGTGAGCGCTGAAGAATCCCTCGGAGACCTGTAAAGAAAAGAAAAGGCAATTAGTGAGGAATATCTGGAAATCTTTTATACTGCGTCGTACTTACGGCGTAGGAGCTATTGCGTCATCGGTGATCGTGTCGAGACACGTCCAAGCGGCGGCCATTTTGTCGACGTCGAGAACAAAGGATTGCATCAGCCTAGCGGCGGCCATCTTGACGACCGTTATACATCGAAACAAAGAACTGCGTCACGAGGTCCGAGACGAGAATTTCCTTGCTCGTGGTTGGTAAAACGAGCTGGCGACCGTAATATATTAAAGGCAAGAGAACCTAAAACGTTAACTGTAGCTTAAGCCATCTGGTTGTCTGGTCACGACAGACAGACAGACAGACAGACAGACAGACAGACAGACAGACAGACAGACAGACAGACAGACAGACAGACAGACAGACAGACAGACAGACAGACAGACAGACAGACAGACAGACAGACAGACAGACAGACAGACAGACAGACAGACAGACAGACAGACAGACAGACAGACAGACAGACAGACAGACAGACAGACAGACAGACAGACAGACAGACAGACAGACAGACAGACAGACAGACAGACAGACAGACAGACAGACAGACAGACAGACAGACAGACAGACAGACAGACAGACAGACAGACAGACAGACAGACAGACAGACAGACAGACAGACAGACAGACAGACAGACAGACAGACAGACAGACAGACAGACAGACAGACAGACAGACAGACAGACAGACAGACAGACAGACAGACAGACAGACAGACAGACAGACAGACAGACAGACAGACAGACAGACAGACAGACAGACAGACAGACAGACAGACAGACAGACAGACAGACAGACAGACAGACAGACAGACAGACAGACAGACAGACAGACAGACAGACAGACAGACAGACAGACAGACAGACAGACAGACAGACAGACAGACAGACAGACAGACAGACAGACAGACAGACAGACAGACAGACAGACAGACAGACAGACAGACAGACAGACAGACAGACAGACAGACAGACAGACAGACAGAAAGTTTAACGCACAGTTTTGCACGACACGATTTATTTTACAAAACGAAGAACAAGAGATATGTACAAGTAATTTACAAATCACGACAATCGTGATTAAACGCGAGTGAAAACCCGACGCGAACGGCTTCGTGCTCGAGAAGTGCGGCGAAAAGAGCTCGATTCGATTTGCGATAATTTTCACTGTGCTTTACGTGCGACTGAAAGTGCGGGAGTGCGTCGAGCGTCTCCGGGCGCGTGCTTTTATTGCCCCGACCTTCTAGAAAATTCACTGTAGCCAAAATTCACCTTCAAGTGATTACAAAGTCGGCTAAGAATTTTCTAGAAAGTCGGAGGGCAAAATTGTTTTTATTTTTATTTGCTCGCCGGTTGCCCGTTCAAAATTCGGGCCACCGACGAGCTTCGAGACTCGGCGTGCGCAAGTTACGGCCATTCGCGCGACGCGCGCAGCGACGATAAGCGCGAGATGCGCGCAGCGGCGATAAGCGTGAGATACGCGCCGCGTGAGTCCGCAGCCTATCGCGCGGATTTTAATTGGCGTGGCAGTGGTGCCACAAACGATTAATAATAAATTAAGAATTATAATAAATTAAGAATACATGCCCGCGTTCGTAATTCTCATTCCCGAACAGTTAGCCTATAAAAATAAGTTTCCAGAATTCACCACGAGGAGGTTGCAGTACGATTTTGAACTCCTTATCGGGGTGCTTTTTTAGTGTGAGTCCCCTCGCCTCTCACAAAACGGGGTGCTTTTTTCGTGTGAGTCCCCTCGCCTCTCACAAAACGGGGTGCTTTTTTAGCGTGAGTCCCTTCGCCTCTCACAAAACCGATTATTTTTTATGTGAGTCGAGATTATTTTTAAAAAAATAATACCTAATTACTAATAATAAATAATTATTAATAATAAAAATAAAATATATATTAATAAATATATTTTACTAATAATGTATATGTATATATTTATACAGGGTGACCCATTTTAACTTAGGCAGCCAAATAACTCGAAAAATAAGCACACTACGAAAAAATGTTTAGAATCAAAATTTCGTCATTTCGAGGGGGACGTACAATGACGTTAAAATGAGCCCCCCCACCCCTCCCCCTGGGCGGTGAGGGGGGGCAAGTTTGAAATCTTAAATAGGAACCCCTATTTTTTATTGCATATTCGGAATCTTTGGCTAAAAACACATACAATTTGTCTGAAACATTTTTCTCGATTCATGATAGATGGCGCTGTAATCGACGAAATTCAATTTCTTCGATTTCTCTTACTGAGAACCCATGCTTACGATTCTGCAATAAATTAACAATAAAAATACCACGTTTTCATTGTTAATACTCGAAATTAGTCTTAAAACAAACTTCTCATTATTTTTTATTACTCATTAATTACTTCTCAAGAAACTGCTTTTAGCGTGACCCAGGAACAACGTCGTGGACGTAGCAGTTTTCTGTTCCCTTCGGGGTGCTTGATTAACGTGAGTCCCCTCGCCTCTCACAATTCGGGGTGCTTGAACGTGTGGTAACCCAGCCAGTGAAGGCAAGGTCGTGTGGTGATCCAGCCAGTGAAGGCAAGGTCGTGTGGTGATCCAGCCAGTGAAGGCAAGGTCGTGTGGTGACCCAACCAGTTAAGGCAAGGTCAAGTAGTGATCCAGCCAGTAAAGGCAAGGTCGTGTGGTGACCCAACCAGTTAAGGCAAGGTCAAGTAGTGACCCAGCCAGTGAAGGCAAGGTCGTGTGGTGACCCAACCAGTTGAGGCAAGATTGCATTGTTATCAGCTCTCTCCGCATGGAGGAGATGCTCAAAGTGTGCACCATTATTTTCTAAGGATAACAGTAATCGACAGCGAAAGTTACGTTGTACATTTTCTAGCATTAAAGGAGTTATAGCTTCACAAGCTCTTCTTATTCTTTCCATCATATTCAATCTTGTCGTTGGAGCTTTACTATACACTGCATCTTTAACGTATCCCCATAAAAAGAAATCAAGGGGGTTCAAATCCGGTGATCTCGGAGGCCACAGAACTGGTCCACCCCGCCCTATCCACCGATTAGGGAACCTTTGATTCAAAAACATCCGTACAATACGAGCATAATGAGCAGGAGCACCATCTTGTTGATACCATAAATTTAGTCTAACTGCAAGGGGAACATTTTCTAGGTATGCTGGCAAATCATTTTCGAGGAATTCTAAATACATTGGACTATTAATTGGACGTTCAAAAAAATGAGGTCCAATGACTTGGCCATTGCAAATGCCTACCCATACATATAAACTCCAACGATGTTGATTAAGCACCTCACGATACCAATGTGGATTTTCTGGTGACCAATAGTGGCAATTATGCCTATTGAGACTACCATTGCTGATGAATGTTGCTTCATCACTGAAACAAACATTACTAAAAAAATCTGGATTCTGATCTAACATCTCAAGAGCCCATCTACAAAATTGTACTCTGAGTACGTAGTCGGCCTCACTTAATTCCTGTACCAGAGTAATATGATACGGATGGTAATTGACTGATCGTAACAATCTATGTGCCGTAGTTTGAGGGATTCCCAGTTCTCGTTCTATTTGACGGGTATTAATATGGGGATTTTGATGAACCATAGCCAAAACTGCGAGCAATCTAGGGTCATTATTATTATGAAGTCTATTCCTTCGCCTTTCGCGATGAAGTGGATTATTACGAGATCTCCTTTCAATGTTTATAATTTGTTGATCAGTAGGATGGCGGCGATTTGGGAATCGCTCCGCATAAGTACGGGCAGTAAGTCTGTAATTTCTACCACATTCGCCAAAGGTTATAAGAATATCGACTACTTCTGTAGGCGTATAATTTGCCATTTTACCAAAATTTTATCAGAGTACAAATGTTAAAAAAATACATAAACACTTGTGACTTTGGCACTAAATGGACAAAATTTTGGAGGGATACTTAGAGGAACTCCATCAGATGGAAAGTCCAAAATGTCTCGGTACTTTGGACCATTCAAGTTGCCTAAAGGGCAGGTTACGCTAAAAGCAGTTTCTTGAGAAGTAATTAATGAGTAATAAAAAATAATGAGAAGTTTGTTTTAAGACTAATTTCGAGTATTAACAATGAAAACGTGGTATTTTTATTGTTAATTTATTGCAGAATCGTAAGCATGGGTTCTCAGTAAGAGAAATCGAAGAAATTGAATTTCGTCGATTACAGCGCCATCTATCATGAATCGAGAAAAATGTTTCAGACAAATTGTATGTGTTTTTAGCCAAAGATTCCGAATATGCAATAAAAAATAGGGGTTCCTATTTAAGATTTCAAACTTGCCCCCCCCCTCACCGCCCAGGGGGAGGGGTGGGGGGGCTCATTTTAACGTCATTGTACGTCCCCCTCGAAATGACGAAATTTTGATTCTAAACATTTTTTTGTAGTGTGTTTATTTTTCGAGTTATTTGGCTGCCTAAGTTAAAATGGGTCACCCTGTATATAAATAATTACTAATGATAAGTATCTAGCATGAGATAAATAATAAACCACTGCAGCAATATGGGAGCAACAATCAACAGTCCGTTTTCCATTGGCACATTGACATGTGTAATGTTTCAAACTAGAAACACCAACGCTGTTAGGTTTATATCTTAAGAAGCATCTATATGCTGTGCGAGAAATATGACGAGATGGAACTTTTAATTTGAGTATATTTAACTGATCTTGAACGTACTCAATTTTTAGCTTACCATCTCTGTCAACCATTTCTGCCAAATATGATATAGCTTGAGCGAGTTGGTATGAGCCAGTGAATAAGATTTTTAGATCTCTTTCTGTCATTTCTGGAAAATCGACACATTACACATGTGAATGTGCCAATGAAAAACGGACTGTTGGTTGTTGCTCCCATATTGCTGCAGTGGTTTATTATTTATCTCATGCTAGGTATTTATCAAAAATTTTCAAACCAGCGTAAATACTCAGCGAAGTATTCAAGAAAAACACATTACATTCCAGTAATTCAAAGTGACAGTGATGAAGATGTAAAAAATAATCTCGACTCACATAAAAAATACCCGGTTTTGTGAGAGGCGAAGGGACGCACACAAAAAAGCATTCCGCTTTGTGAGAGGCGAGGGGATTCACACTAAAAAAGCACCCCGTTTTGTGAGAGGCAAGGGGACTCACACTAAAAAAGCACCCCGATAAGGAGTTCAAAACCGTACTGCAACCTCCTTATGGTAAATTCTGAAAACTTATTTTTATAGGCTAACTGCAGACGATCCTTATTTAAATACGAGGGTTATTCGGAAAGGAAAGATACAAAATATCTCTAAAGCATTTTATTGTGTCCAGAAAATATTTATAAAGCATTTTATTGTGAGATTGACTTATAATATCTTTAGAATATACTATTATCTATTTTTCAACGTAGTCACCATGGACCCTAATACATTTGGTGAGCCTGGGAACGAGTTTCTTAATTCCAACGTTATAGAAGTCTCGCGCCTGCTCTCTTAACCGCGTTATTACCGCGTTTGAAACCTCATCGTCGTCATTATCATTGTTCATGAAGTTTATTGATCGTTAAACGCCGATTAAAATAAATTTTTTTCATTTTTTTGAATGAGTTCATTAGTAACAACTGATAGTTTTCCACTCCTTTCTTAATCATGAACGTTACTTCTTCCCGCTTCAAATTCGCGACACCATTTTGCCACGTTTTGCCTGTTCATAACGTCTTTGACATAAACAAAAACAAGTTTGCAATGAATTTGTGCAGCAGTTTCTCCTTTCGCGCAAAAGAAACAAATCACTGAGCGAACTTCGCATTTGGCGGGATTAGGAATTGTCACGGCCATTTTAAATAAACACTGCAAGCACAACGTTAATACGATTGAGATCTGGTGGACTCTGTCACATCACACAGACCCTAGCAGACACGTCAGTACTGCCAAACGTGTAAAAATATTTTCCCTTGCATTTTTACTAGCTTTGTATCTTTACTTTCCGAATATCCCTCGTACCTTATATACATAGAATGTTAACATTCTTTTTTAACTGTTTTTCACGAAATAGATTTTCAAATATTTTATCTGATGTATCACGTATTGTCATAGCAATCGTAATTTCACTAAAGCTTAACTTTTTGAAAAGGCGCATAAAATTAATGTACAAGTAAAAATGAAATCTAAATTTTCACTAATTTTGTCGTAAAATAATTCAAGAATCCAGCATGAGAAGCAGACTAATACATTCGATGTACGCGGCTGAAGCGAGAGTGTGCTGTGAAAGCGTGGTGCCGCGCCACGAAGTACCTCCACGAAAAATTTGGGAAAAATATATGTTAAAGTAGACATTTTAAGATTTTTTTGGAAAAAAAATTGGAGGTGTAATTCTAAAACATAACCTCAGAAAAAATTTTAGAAAAATTCAAAAATATACTTTTACCTGTATTTCTTTTCAGAATTTTTAAAAAATTTTTTCTTAAAATAGTCTCATTGATGTTCATAACATATATTTTTTTTCATGAAAATCGGTTGAGCCGTTTTCGAGAAAAACTACTTTTTTGATTTTGCTTTCCCCTTCCATAATTCCTACAAAAATGCAATTTTAAGGTTGATATTTGCAGGATTTTTTAGTCACATATATGCCAATCTATGGTGCCAATCTAGACTTGATACGTGCGGGGGCAACTTTTACATGCTTATCCCCCTAGGCCCTTTATTTATTTCATCGTCTTTCCGTCTCATTTCCTCTCCGTTTCACCATTTCATCGTTTCTCCGTTTCATCGTTTCTCTATGTTTTACCGTTTCATCGTCTCTCCGTACAATAAATAAGTATAATAATAAATATAATATAAATTTAAACTTGATTAACTAATAGATTATAATAAATTTTTATATTCAAATTTCAAAATTAAAACAATAATAAATTGCTCAAATAATGTCGATTACAAATATGTTGACATAATCACACTTCAGATAAACAATTTATCAATTATTATACATACTTAATTGATTATATTAATTTAGAATTTTGATTTGTTGCATACAAATTTGGTTATTTTTATGTTGTTACGTCCTGTGGACTCCACGATTCTTTTCTTTCCTAACTCGAGCAAACACACGTTTTGTTTCTTTAATTTCGAAACATCGTTTGTCGCAATAAATCATAATAAGGAAAGGGACGGATCTGAAAAACAACTTGCCTCACCTTTCTAATAAAGATTAACCGACGTTAGAAATTAAGAAATCTAAGCAAATAATAACTGACGAACATACGCAACCATTAGACAAAGATCCGAAAAACATCTTGCATCACGCGCCTGACAAAGGCAAGCCGACAGACAAAACAAAGAAATTAGATGAGCATCCGATGCAATAGAAGTAAACAACCAGTTAATCCCCGCGAACTCTGTACTAAAGTAAGAGTTGCCCAACCGATCAAAGGTAACATTAAATCAATATCACCGATAAATTATAAGACTTTTTATTTTAGAGGACGTCCTCTGACTCACTACATTATCACAAATTATCCCACGGAAGGGGTAAGTAAGAACAGAATATAAACCGACGATTTTTTCACCTAAAACCACTAGTGTAACATCTATCGAACTCACTAACTATCATTGTAAAACGTTACCGTTAAGAAAATATATATATATATCAAAATTCTTGAAGTGCGCGAGTTATAAACTCAAGAGCAGTGCTCACGAACTGACCGGGCGGAAACGACACGGACCACGTCCACCTGAGCCAATTGCATATAAATCTTGTCAGCAAGTAGTAAGTGATTTATAATTTCGATCTATACTCTATAAATTCAAACAATACTTGGGTCTTAAAAGAAATAAATATTATCCACCATAAATTAAATCAAAACTTGATTCAATCTGAATTCAGTTGATCATTAAATTTAACTCTCTTTTGAAATCTCCATCCTCCATCCGTGACCTTCCTTTATTTTAATAAATCATTCCGGATTCATTGCTTTTGCAGCATTGGATTCGCGATTTTCCAAAAGTCATTCCGGATTCATTGCTTTCGCAGCATTGGATTCGAGATTCTCCAAAAGTCATTCCGGATTCATTGCTTCGCAGCATTGGATTCGCGATTTTCCAAAAGTCCTTCCGGATTCATTGCTTTCGCAGCATTGGATCTGCGATTTTTCTGAAAGTCATTTCGGATTCGTTGCTTTCACAGCATCGGATTCGTGACTTTTCCCAAATAGTCACTCCGGATTCGTTGCTTTCGCAGCATTGGATCCGTGACTTTTCTCAACGGTCAGTCTGGATTCACCGCCCTCGCAGGTTTGGATCCGCGACCTTTTTTCCTCACTAATCTCTCCTCATTTTATCACTCTCATCAAAAAAAAGGAGACACACACATATATATAAATTCAATATTATAACTCTTTACACACATATATATATATATATATATATATATATAATTCAATTTCGAGTAAATTAAACCCAAGAATTGTTTTTCGACCAATTGCGATTCCTTTTTTTTTTCTCTACCATTTTTATTGTTCTCTCAGTGGAGAACATCTATAAACGAAGATCGCGAACGGCTATCAAACATAAGCGGAACCGTCGCAACAAACAAATTAGGAAACGATTGGCTCGGGCGCTAGCAGAATATATTCAGTCATCTGCATTAAATAATTTAGATAACAATAACAGCGACACACGTAGCGACATATCCAATCTCTCCGGTCCCCGGTACTCTCCAGTTCCCCTCACCGACCCCCCTTGTTCTTTCCCAGAACAAATCAGTTCCCCTCCAAGATCCCCGTCTCCCGCTTTAACCGTCATCCTCGGGGATTCCCCCTTCTCCTCCCCTCGTCGTCCTGAGTCCCGTCTCGAGGAAGAACTCCACGACCTCGAAACAGGAGAGAGATTCTCGGAACGGCAATCGAGCGATCCTGAATTGATCGAAATCAATGACGAATCGTCCGATTCAGAGACCGAGTCCTCCCTGCCCGAGAAGGAACTGAGTGACCACCAGTTTCGCGACTGGCTGCTGTCTCAGTTCCCTCCCCTCGAGCTTCCTCTACCTGAGGGAATATTTTGCGTAGGGCCTAACGAAGTAGATCACGAGGAACTACGCAAAACATTAATAGAAAGTCCTCCAGATACACTCATCCCGTGGTTTATCCCCGGCCGCCGCCATCCTATCGGAGTCCCTATCCAAATCCTTAGGAGGAAATATCCCCCCTCCACAGTTTTCTTGGAAGAGATCCGATAACTCTTTACACACTACTCACATTTTGATTTTATTTCTTTTCTCTCCTATTCAGCATTGTACGAAACCAATCGGAACTAAAAATTTAGACTTTAGAATCTCCCTCACTATATTCCGATTGACGACCTCCGAATTCATGTAACACCCGCGCGATCAAACAATTACATACACACACACACTCACACTCTAATATATATATGTATTTATAAGAATTCCTCTTTCTTTATTATATTTATTTTTATATGAATAAACTAAACTTTTAATCAACTAATCTTATAATCATTTCTTAACCCGTTCGCACTTCCATTCTCTCCGAAATCGCACAGGTCCCGTCCCGGGTAATAAGGATTCATTTCCTTTACCGAAAAGGGACCACCGAACGAACGGGCCTGCCGACAGCGTAAAAGCGACCTTTTCGGTCGTTGACCTGTTCAGGCCCTTGGGTAAGATCGTTCGACTCGAGAGCACGCGCCATACGGCGTTTGCTCAGAGATTACGTAGATTACGTCCTTCCATTGACTCTCCCTTCCACGAGTCTGGACGTAACATACGAAAAATTGGGGGCTCGTCCGGGATTGTAATGTGCGATTTTTGGAAGCAGGAATGTGCGACGGGACTAGAAGCAAAAGTAATAAAGACGAAGTAGACAAACTCTATAAAGTTGCTTTAACAGATAAAAAATCTAAATCTAAACTTATATCGTCTACTTCCGGTACAGTACATACATCCACTCCGATAAGGACTCCTAAAGACATATCTAAGCAAATTGACCTTTCTTTAAACAGTACTCTAACTGAGGGAAATCTTAGCGATAACACTTTAATTGCCGATTCGCCCGAGCCAGATTCCGACGGTTCCGTTGATATAACGATTCAAAAATTTACTGCGCCTACTAATATTATTAATAAATTTGAAAACGATTCTGAAATCTTTGAAACAATGGCTTTACAAAATCCTTTTGCTACATTGAAATATGCGGTCGAAGCTGTTCCTTTTTTCGACGGTAAAAACATTCCGATTAGTTATTTTATCGAAGGATGCGAAGAAGCAAAATCCATGCTTCCTAAAGAAGCCGAAGCGCAATTTACAAAAATCATAAGAACTAGAATAGTCGGCGAAGCACGACGAACCATTCAAGATCAAGATTTCGATTCAGTATCGCGATTAACCGAATTTTTGAAGAAAATTTACGGTCCTTCAAAGAATGCTTATCAACTACAAGGAGTGCTTGGATGCGTATATCAAATGAAAGAAGAAGATGTAGTTACTTACGCGAATCGAGTAAAAATTTTAGGAAAACAAATCTTAGAAGCAATGCGAAGCTCAGGTCACGCCTTGCCCGATCAAAACATAAAGACTTCCCTAGAAAAGGATATGTGTAAATGCTTTATCAGAGGTTTAAAACCCGAAATAGAACAACGAATCGCGAGAAATCTAGACGTACAAGACACCGTAGCTGACGCGCTAAGAATAGAAAGAGAGCTTCGAGTGATGACAGATTTACGGCAGGGACAAAGCATCGATTCAGGTCAAAATCAACACACAACTCGGTCAAAAGAAACCTGTCAAATCTGTTATAAAGAAGGACATACGGCGAATAACTGTAGGAAGCTTAATCACAATCAGTTTACTCCGCAACTTAATTTAGGAACCGACATCCTAATTTGTCAAATTTGTAAAAAACGCGGGCATAGCGCGGATAAATGTCGTCTACGCGACCCTCGATCTCGTCAAACAATAAATGTAATTCAAGAGAGAAATAGTACTTGCCAACTATGCTCTAAAATAGGCCACAATGCGAAATCATGTCGACAGAATATTACTAACCAACAACCTACTAAAACATCTGTGATTTGCCAGTGGTGCGACAAATCCGGTCATTCAGCTAACAATTGCTGGAAAAAACAAAACGAACAGCGTAATTTAGGAAATAACTTTAAGGTTGTTTGTCAAGTTTGCAATAATTTCGGTCATATCGCCAAAAATTGTCGCTCTAAAGTAAATCAAGCGTCAACATCCAATAACAATTTATTCTGCCGATATTGTAAGGAGCAAGGCCATCTTCTCGACAACTGTCAGGTACGAAGTGCGAGTAATAACCGCCGAAAAGAAAAGGAACAGGGAAACTACAACGGACCTTCGACGTCGGGTGTGCAATCGGGGTCCGAACGGACTACACACCCATCCACACAGCGGGAAGCCAAATAGACAAACAAAAAGCCGAGATAAGACCTGTAACAGTGAGCCTTACTAAACATAGTCGCGTGCCTACTGTTCAGGTCAATATTGATAAAGTAGATAACCATATAACTCTTATGCTAGATACAGGATCCGGACCGAATATACTCAAGGAAAATTTTATCCCTAAAGATATTAATATTAATTATACCAACATTTTAAAACTAAACGGTATAAATAATTATCCTGTTTACACTCTAGGTGAAATCACGCTGACTCTTTTCGAATTACCCGTATCTTTTCACATCGTATCTAGCGACTTTCCGATCCCACAATCAGGAATACTGGGAAACGATTTTTTCAAGCAAACTTCTTCGAAAATAGATTACGCCCAGGGACATCTAAACGTCTCTGGAATTAACGTGCCCTTTTTCTCTCCGGAAACCATCGTAGTATCTCCAAGATTAGAATCATCATTTTACGTAAGAATAGGAAATCCTGAAGTAAAAATGGGATATATACCAAAATTAAAAGTAGAGCATGGGCTTTATTTAGGAGATACTATTGTGGAAAACAACTCGGGAAAAGCGCACTTAAACATCATAAGCACTTTAGACGAAGAAGTGGAAGTTCGTGTACCAACCCTGCGTTTAAAACCATTAAGCGAATTATTCGACGACCACGAATCAGACATCGAGGCGTTTGATAATCAAAAAGGAGAAACACCAATTATACTAGAAGAATCTGTAGGCATCGATGGAACCAACGTTAATGAAGAATACCGCGAATGCGATATCATTAACAAAATTCAAGAGGAAGACGAAGACGAAATATTCGAGAACGAGGAAAATAAAACTGAAAATAAAAATAAAATTAAAATTAAGAGAGGAAATAAAAATTATTCAAATAAAAATATAAATAATCCAAAAATCCTTGGAGAGGGAAGTTACCAAACCTCTCCTGAAAATATAAATAATTCCAAAATCCTTGGAGAGGGAAGTTACCCAACCCCTCCTGAAAATTTAAATAATCCAAAAACCCTTGGAGGGGGAAATTACCACACCCCTCCTGAAGGGGATAATTCTAGAATTTCGGAGGGAAGTTTCCAAACCTCGTCAGGAAATTCTAGCTCCGTTGATTGCGAGGAGGGAAGTTACCAAACCTCACTAAGCAATTCGACACAATCATATTCCAAAAATCCAAAAGGGAGAAGTCTCCTATCCTCCCTAGATATCAAATTTCCAAAAATCGGATTATCCACAAAAGTTAAGGATAATAAACAAAACACCTCTCATATTACTATGGAAGACCTCCTTAAAGAGGCCCAAAGATATAATCTAAACATTGAAAATTTAAATATTAAAAAATCCAGAAGCATACCGTCTTCAAAAATTTCAACATCCTCGCTAAACAAGTCTCAAGAAATTATAGACAAATTTCTGCGGAAGCGAAAATCAAAAAACAAAGAAAAACAACGAATTGACGTTGCAAACTTCGATTTACATAACTGTTTAGTAGTATCCGAAGAAACGAAAGAAAATCGATTTACTAAAATCATGGAATTATTACGATTGGAACATTTAAATAAAAAGGAACAGGAAAATATAATAAAATTAATAACAAATAGTCAAGACAGATTTCATATTCCCGGAGAAAATTTAACCGCAACTCATGTATTACAACACCAAATATCGACTACAGATGACCAACCAATTAACACTCGTCAGTATAGATTTCCACAAATACATAAGGAAGAAATAAACAAGCAGGTAGAAGAACTGTTAGAAGGAGGCATAGTAAAGCAATCACAATCACCTTACAACACGCCCATATGGATCGTACCAAAGAAGGAAGACTCGAAAGGAAACAAGCGTTGGAGAATGGTCCTTGATTTTCGAGCTTTAAACGACAAAACCATTGGAGATGCTTATCCACTGCCTAATATCGTAGATATATTAGATCAATTAGGAGGAGCTCAATACTTCTCAGTGTGTGATTTAGCATCTGGATTTCACCAAATAAAAATGGATCCTGCGGACGGTCACAAAACGGCTTTTACCACTCCTTTCGGTCATTACGAATTCGATCGCATGCCTTTCGGGTTAAAAAACGCTCCTGCTACCTTCCAACGCCTAATGGACCTAGTATTAACAGGATTACAAGGCGAAGAATTATTCGTTTACATGGACGATATTGTTATTTACGCTACCTCCTTAGAAGAACACGAACGAAAATACAATGCACTAATAGAACGACTTCGTCAAGCTAACCTAAAACTACAGCCAGATAAATGTGAATTTTTAAAAACCGAAGTGACATATTTAGGACATGTAATCGGTAGAGATGGAGTGAAACCAGATCCGAAAAAATTAGAAGCAGTACAACAATTCCCACGACCCAAGACACCTAAGAATATTAAACAATTTTTAGGCCTTGCCGGATATTACAGAAGATTTATACCAAATTTTTCTAAATTAGCGAAACCACTGACTACTTTATTAAAGAACGATGTTCGCTTCGAGTGGACAACCGCACAAGAAGAGTCATTCGAAATCTTAAAACAAAAATTATGCGAAGAACCAGTGTTACAATATCCTGATTTTTCCAAACCATTTATATTAACCACTGACGCTTCCGGAATAGCCGTAGGAGGAATACTTTCACAAGATGAAATAAACAAGGACCAACCTATTGCATACGCTTCTAGAACTCTCACAGATAACGAACTAAAATACGACACATACGAAAAGGAAGCATTAGCTATAGTATATTGCGTCAAACATTTCCGACCATATTTGTATGGAAGAAGGTTTACCTTAGTTACCGATCATAAACCCTTAATGTGGTTCAAAAACGCTCAAGATGCAAATATGCGAATACTTCGTTGGAGATTAAAATTAGCCGAATACGATTATGACGTCGTATACAAAGCCGGAAAAACTAACGTAAACGCGGACGCTCTGTCAAGAAACCCGATAAACCTTGAAGAAATTGATTGTAAAATAATAAAGGAACAAAGATTTTTTAATCCAGACAACCCTGAAGACGCAGAATTAATTTCGAAAATGTTAGAAGAATCCGATAGCGAAGAGGAAGAGCAAGAAGACGACGACTTTCATTTACACCTTTCGGACACCGAAGAACTCGAAGATATAATACCTGAAAATAATTCTTGCAAAAATGAAACCGATATTTTATCACCTACTCCGGAAGAATTGAATAAACCTTCTGAACCACGAATTGCAGTAAAAGCTTTAATACAGGATCGCCCCAAACAAGATAGAATGCAGACAAGAAGTCAAACAGCAAGAAGAGATATTAAAGAACTTCACAATAGCAACATCGAAGAAATTGAAGAAACAAATGAAGCACCAGACAGGGATTTCGACACCGAGGAAGAAAACGAGAAGGAAAAAGAAGAAGAGGACGAGAAAGAAGAGGAAGAGGAAGACATTATCAATAAAAACTTGAAATCAAGAAAAATAAAACCTACAATTATCGAAAATAAACTAATTAAAAGCAATATTATAGATTCTCGTGAATTATTGTTTTTACGAAAAGACAACGTAGCATATTTTGTCGATATTCAGGGAAAACCTTTAGATTCCGGTTCACAAAAACTTTTCGAACGAAACGAACTTCCGAACTTGGGATCTCTCGTCTTAGGTAAAGCTAAAGCCATAAAATATAAAAACCATTATCATGTGGCCTTACCCATCAGTGAAGAAGAACGGGAAGGCCCCACAGTAACTCTCAACCATATCGTTAAAACTATAAAAGATTTACGACGCATAACTGAAGACCTGAAACTAGAAACATTAAGCATCGCGAAAACCGAAATCATTAATAATGTTCCCTGGAATAATATCAAATCACAGCTGCAACTAATATTTATTAATGCCGCTACTAAATTAATCATTTGCAATGGACAAATTAAATATCCATCAAAAGACTTACGCCCTGTTATAATCGGTGAAATGCATTGTTTACCAACAGGAGGACATCGAGGAGTAACAAAAACATATAACAGAATAAGACATAATTATTATTGGGAAAATTTAAAATCAGATGTTCAAAAACATATACAACAATGCTTACAGTGTCAATTAAAAAAACTTGTTCGAGTTAAAACAAAACAACCTATGATAATCACAGATACACCTGGATCTTCTTTTGATAAGGTAGCCATGGATATCGTAGGCCCGTTACCTAAAACTGAGAGAGGCAACGAGTACATTTTAACATTACAAGATCAATTAACTAAATTCTGCATGGGAATACCGTTACCAGATCAAACCTCCGAAACCATCGCAGAAGCTTTCGTGGACCGCTTTATCTGCGTGCTCGGAGCACCGAAAGCAATATTAACAGATCAAGGAAGAAATTTCATTAGTGACTTAATGAAGAAGGTCTCTAAATTATTTAAAATTCGAAAATTCCGCACAACAGCTTTTCACCCTCAATCAAACGGATCATTAGAAAGATCACATCACGCATTAGGCGAATATCTAAAACAATACGCAAACGAACAAAAACAGTGGGATAGATGGATCGGTCTCGCTATGTTTAATTACAACACCAGTGTACATGAAGCTACTAAACATACTCCTTACGAACTAGTTTTTGGAAAAATAGCACGAGTTCCATCGAATGAGCTCCTTCCCCCCGAAGATAAATTAGCAAGTTACGAAGAATATCTAATAAATCTTGTTACTCAACTTCACACAATTCAAAATAACGCACGCGAAAATGTAGTAACAGCAAAAGTTAAGTCGAAAAAATATTACAATAAAAAATTAAATCCTCAAACCTTCAGACCCGGAGATCAGGTATTTCTGTTAAAAGGACCAAAACCAGGTAAATTCGGAGACCAATATACCGGACCTCACGAGATCCTAGAAATCCTAAACAAAAACAACGTAAAAATCAAAATAAAGAAGAATAGCCGCATCGTACATCCTAACCGCCTACGCATCTCTTATATCAAACCGATAACCAACAACTAAGCAACTAACAAATAAACAATATAACAACTAACTAATAAACTTTCAGATGGATTCCAAAATCAGAAGATTAGCCTTGATAACAATTATTCTAACAACGATCCAGCACCAAACACTCGGACTAATAGGGTACGACTGCGGATCATCCGCAGCAAACTTAACGACCTTATCCTTACTAACCATCGAAGAATGCGATATACCACGAAAAGAAATAAAACCCGACCAAGTTTATGTACAATTATTGCAAATAAATGAATTTGAAGCTGTGCAGGTAATACAATGTAAAATCGAAATCGACCGATTGATAAAAAGATGCGGAATGTTTTCCCACACCATGGATGTACTTAACGGAAAATACTCTTACATAGAAGAAATAACTCGCGAAATCTGCAAACGAATGCATGAAGAAGGCACCTACCGTCTAGGAAACACTCACATAACCGGATTAAAATCAAACCACACTACATCACGCCCGATAACATTAGCCGGCGTGATCGACAGCGACGGCACCTGTTACGGAGGAGCATACTCTGATCCTTATGGAACTTGGTCAGACGTTATCGTGATCGGAACCGTGAGAATCACACTACAAGATTATACAGCTGACGTACGAATAAATACTAACAAAGTACAACTCAGATCCGGTGTAAGTTGCGAATTCAGCTCTACTCACTGCGTAGACATAGAAGGAGGAGATACCTACTGGAATACAGTACCTGTCGGCCCCTGCAAATTCAATAATTACGGCATATTATATGAAGGATATGCTTATAAAATTATCGACGACGAACAACATCAAACAGTTTATTCGCTTACCACACAAGATGCAATATTTGCGCTGACCAGCAAAGGCAAACAAGAAGTCTGTGGATACTCACTCATACGAACAGAACATCCTAAATTAATGATTTTTGAAACAGTACTTGGTACGGTAATCTTCAAAAAACAATCTCGCATTTCAAACCTCGATATCTTTACATACATGAATTCCAAATTCGTTTATGTAGAAAAACACATCCGCACGCAAATTAGTCAGCTTTATCACGACATTCTGTTACAACAATGTAATTTAGAACAACGCATGTTACAAAATGCTTTAGCCATAGCCACGCAATCCCCCGATATTTTCGCCTATCATTTAATGAAAGGCCCTGGCTACATGGCTCTACAAGCCGGAGAAGTAATTCATATAATAAAATGTGTACCTGTCGAAGTCACACTCGCCCAAACAGATCGCTGCTATAACCAATTACCCGTACTCCGAGAAAATTTAACCTACTATTTAACTCCACAAACTCACATATTATTACGTCAAGGAACGCAAACCACGTGTAACACACTAGCACCTGCCATGTACTTATTGGGAGACGAATGGTATAAATTTATGCCAAGACCAGTAGACACAATACCACCGATCGTCATGAAACCTTTAACTAAACCCGTATGGAAATACATTAGCCCAGGATCACTCGCTACTAGCGGTATATATACAGAAAGTGATCTAAAAGATCTAAGAGATCACATAATGTTCCCGGCCGAAAGACCTGCAGTCCTTAACTCTCTAGCGAGAGGAATAATGGGAAGGCCCATCTCCCTGCAGGGGGGCTCAATTTCTAACTTACTAGACGTAAGCACCATTGAAAAAATAGCAGCATCCACGTGGGAGAAAATCTGGAGCAAGTTCTTGATTTTTGGAAATATCAGTGCCGGATTTATGGGAATATATTTAAGTATCAAAATAATAAAATTAATATTAGATACCATAGTACACGGCTACGCCTTACACACTGTTTATGGATGGTCACTATATTTACTAGGAGCCTTATGGGACTCTTTGACTCATCTCCTATTACACCTGAGAACGAGACAACTGAAAAAACCAAAAGCTACCGCTCCAGCTCTTGACTCTCAGAACTACAGGGGGCTTGAGAATACCTGCGACGAAAACGAAGCCAACTCAACGGCCGTTTACCCCCTCCTTCCTACAACGGAAAATACTACCTACACACTTGAACTTAAGGAAGAAAAATTTTAAGAGCATACCGCTATACAACTATTTTTTTTCTCGCATACAACTATACGACCATTTTTCTTTCTTCGCATACCGCTATACGACTTTTTTTTTCACTACCTACTTATCTCCGTTATACCTCGAAAACAACTCGAGATACCACCTTTATTTTATTTTTTCTCCCTCTCTCTCTCCATACAAGAGAGAGAAAAATAACACTTTATTATCATAAACAACTCTAATTCTCAGACAGAAAAATGGAAATCCAATACATCAACACAGATCAACTGACCCGCAGTCGCCTCGAGGTAAAGATAGTAAGAGCTAAATCACCACTCCTCTTCTGGGTCCAACTCAAAAACAGCGAGAGGGATCTACAAGAATTAGAAGAGGAACTGAACCTCCGAATGTACAGACGGGCCACATATTTACACATATGGCCCGAACAAATGAAAGAAGGAATGGACGTCGCGGTGCAGAGTAATAAATCCTGGCGACGAGGATTCATCAACAAAATGAACAAAAACACATGGATGGTCCAAGTCTCATTGGGAGACTGGGGACGAGTAATATGGCGCAAAATGAGCGAAGTCTATCTCCTAGAAGATAGATTTCGAGAACTACCGTGGCAAACCATAGTCTGCGGCCTCGCTTATACCGGCCCCGCATTGGATTCTACCATTTGGCCGACGGAAACACGAGAACTTTGCCGTCTTCTCCTTGAAGAACATAAGGGGTGGATAAATATAGTTCACCCTTTAAGAGATGGAGCCGCACTTGTAAAACTATGCATGCAAACACAGACCACAGAAAACACCTCGTAGAACTTTCGAGATGCACTCATCCGATTAGGCCACGCCCGATTAGCAGATAAGGTCACGGTAGACACGTATCCAGCTGTTTAGTAACAATAATAATAACGGATATAAGAATAATAATAATAAATAATATAAAAATATATATATATAAAAAAAAATAATAATAATAAAAAAAAATATATATAAGAGTTTATTTTTCTTTACACATATGCATGTATTCACATAGTAGTTGTGCTTCATATTATGCACATATATATATATATATTCATATATACTTATTACTTTTATATTACTTGTGTATTCCATTCAACCTATCCTTTATATCTTTAACGTATTATGTACTAATCTTTGATTTCTTTTAAGGAACACATATACACACTCTCATACACACGTTATGCGTAACCTTTATTTTTTTTATTATTGCATTCCTAACGAACAAAAGTGGAACCATTTTTTTCTTTTACTTTACATCATTTATATCGAATAAATACTACCTAATCATCGGCTACGATACATCAATGCCAATTACCACCACCTCCAGCGGACCTCCGAGATTTGTCAATATTTGATAGAACTCCGATATACTTATCACGCTATAAAGGAGAAAAATCAATATTTATCCCAGCATGATTACCCAAAAATACTATACCGAAAACAGGCAAGAATATGGAATAATACCACTTCATAAACTTGACCTATGGAAACTCTACCGATCAACAAATCGCACAACGTGCGATACAGCAAAAAAAATATAATACACCAAACCTGCAAGGGAACGCTGAAAACAACCGTACGCCGACCTAGAGTATCTGGCCGACGGATGAACCTTGCCTGTGGTTATCAGACGGGCGGAGGAACAACTACACACCTGGTATCTTATCGTTGACGAAGGTCAGGTAGTTACATTTGCTCTTAAACTTAATCACAAATTTCTTTTTCCTCTTCTCTCATAAAAACAAGTAATAGAAAAAGGCTCCACGCACACACACACACATATACTATAATAATAGTAATAGCAACGATAATATTAAAAAAAAAAAAAAAAAAAATAATAATAATAATAATAATAAAAACAATTTGTAAGAGAAAGACGAAAGAATAAGGAAGGGGTTTTGGAGGTCGCCTTTTCTTTCCTCCTTTTCAAAAAAGAAATTTTTTTTTGAACCCAAGGAACCACATTTAACACATAAAAAGAATACACATACATGAAAATAATAATACTAATAAATACAAATATAGTTAAATGTGATTCCTCCCAACAGTATCTTTGTGGCAAGAAAAGAATCGAAATATTTCCATTTTCTAAATTCTTTTGCAAATGTTGTGTTTTTACACCCCCAACATTTGTCTAAGGTGGGGGGTGTTACGTCCTGTGGACTCCACGATTCTTTTCTTTCCTAACTCGAGCAAACACACGTTTTGTTTCTTTAATTTCGAAACATCGTTTGTCGCAATAAATCATAATAAGGAAAGGGACGGATCTGAAAAACAACTTGCCTCACCTTTCTAATAAAGATTAACCGACGTTAGAAATTAAGAAATCTAAGCAAATAATAACTGACGAACATACGCAACCATTAGACAAAGATCCGAAAAACATCTTGCATCACGCGCCTGACAAAGGCAAGCCGACAGACAAAACAAAGAAATTAGATGAGCATCCGATGCAATAGAAGTAAACAACCAGTTAATCCCCGCGAACTCTGTACTAAAGTAAGAGTTGCCCAACCGATCAAAGGTAACATTAAATCAATATCACCGATAAATTATAAGACTTTTTATTTTAGAGGACGTCCTCTGACTCACTACATTATCACAAATTATCCCACGGAAGGGGTAAGTAAGAACAGAATATAAACCGACGATTTTTTCACCTAAAACCACTAGTGTAACATCTATCGAACTCACTAACTATCATTGTAAAACGTTACCGTTAAGAAAATATATATATATATATCAAAATTCTTGAAGTGCGCGAGTTATAAACACAAGAGCAGTGCTCACGAACTGACCGGGCGGAAACGACACGGACCACGTCCACCTGAGCCAATTGCATATAAATCTTGTCAGCAAGTAGTAAGTGATTTATAATTTCGATCTATACTCTATAAATTCAAACAATACTTGGGTCTTAAAAGAAATAAATATTATCCACCATAAATTAAATCAAAACTTGATTCAATCTGAATTCAGTTGATCATTAAATTTAACTCTCTTTTGAAATCTCCATCCTCCATCCGTGACCTTCCTTTATTTTAATAAATCATTCCGGATTCATTGCTTTTGCAGCATTGGATTCGCGATTTTCCAAAAGTCATTCCGGATTCATTGCTTTCGCAGCATTGGATTCGAGATTCTCCAAAAGTCATTCCGGATTCATTGCTTCGCAGCATTGGATTCGCGATTTTCCAAAAGTCCTTCCGGATTCATTGCTTTCGCAGCATTGGATCTGCGATTTTTCTGAAAGTCATTTCGGATTCGTTGCTTTCACAGCATCGGATTCGTGACTTTTCCCAAATAGTCACTCCGGATTCGTTGCTTTCGCAGCATTGGATCCGTGACTTTTCTCAACGGTCAGTCTGGATTCACCGCCCTCGCAGGTTTGGATCCGCGACCTTTTTTCCTCACTAATCTCTCCTCATTTTATCACTCTCATCAAAAAAAAGGAGACACACACATATATATAAATTCAATATTATAACTCTTTACACACATATATATATATATATATATATATATATATATATATATATATATAATTCAATTTCGAGTAAATTAAACCCAAGAATTGTTTCTCGACCAATTGCGATTTCTTTTTTTTTTCTCTACCATTTTTATTGTTCTCTCAGTGGAGAACATCTATAAACGAAGATCGCGAACGGCTATCAAACATAAGCGGAACCGTCGCAACAAACAAATTAGGAAACGATTGGCTCGGGCGCTAGCAGAATATATTCAGTCATCTGCATTAAATAATTTAGATAACAATAACAGCGACACACGTAGCGACATATCCAATCTCTCCGGTCCCCGGTACTCTCCAGTTCCCCTCACCGACCCCCCTTGTTCTTTCCCAGAACAAATCAGTTCCCCTCCAAGATCCCCGTCTCCCGCTTTAACCGTCATCCTCGGGGATTCCCCCTTCTCCTCCCCTCGTCGTCCTGAGTCCCGTCTCGAGGAAGAACTCCACGACCTCGAAACAGGAGAGAGATTCTCGGAACGGCAATCGAGCGATCCTGAATTGATCGAAATCAATGACGAATCGTCCGATTCAGAGACCGAGTCCTCCCTGCCCGAGAAGGAACTGAGTGACCACCAGTTTCGCGACTGGCTGCTGTCTCAGTTCCCTCCCCTCGAGCTTCCTCTACCTGAGGGAATATTTTGCGTAGGGCCTAACGAAGTAGATCACGAGGAACTACGCAAAACATTAATAGAAAGTCCTCCAGATACACTCATCCCGTGGTTTATCCCCGGCCGCCGCCATCCTATCGGAGTCCCTATCCAAATCCTTTGGAGGAAATATCCCCCCTCCACAGTTTCCTTGGAAGAGATCCGATAACTCTTTACACACTACTCACATTTTGATTTTATTTCTTTTCTCTCCTATTCAGCATTGTACGAAACCAATCGGAACTAAAAATTTAGACTTTAGAATCTCCCTCACTATATTCCGATTGACGACCTCCGAATTCATGTAACACCCGCGCGATCAAACAATTACATACACACACACACTCACACTCTAATATATATATGTATTTATAAGAATTCCTCTTTCTTTATTATATTTATTTTTATATGAATAAACTAAACTTTTAATCAACTAATCTTATAATCATTTCTTAACCCGTTCGCACTTCCATTCTCTCCGAAATCGCACAGGTCCCGTCCCGGGTAATAAGGATTCATTTCCTTTACCGAAAAGGGACCACCGAACGAACGGGCCTGCCGACAGCGTAAAAGCGACCTTTTCGGTCGTTGACCTGTTCAGGCCCTTGGGTAAGATCGTTCGACTCGAGAGCACGCGCCATACGGCGTTTGCTCAGAGATTACGTAGATTACGTCCTTCCATTGACTCTCCCTTCCACGAGTCTGGACGTAACAATGTACTTGATTAATATATATATTTAAATTAAATCACATCTTGATTTAATCTTCATTGTAACTGTTACATGTATTTTAAATTTTAAATTTATTAAATTTATTTATTTCATCGTTTCTCCTTTTCATTTCCTCTCCATTTTACCGTCTCTTCGTCTCATCGTTTCCCTATGTCTCATCGTTTCATATTTTATTCATCTTTTAATATTTTCGTTTCTGATTTCCGCAATCGACTGAGGACTTGTTGGAAGAAAAAAACAGAAATATATATATACATATATGTATATATATATATATATATATATATATATATATATCAGACGTTAGGGAATAGAGTCAATAAGGAAAATGTGTGTTTAAGGCCTACTTGTTGACAAGTTGTGCGTGTAAGTACAGAAGAGCATTGCGAACGCACGTAAAGGATAGCGAAGGCACCTGTGCCCAATCGGAGCACAGTGCGTGAGAAGCGAGCGTAGAAGCGAGTTGTATTAAGTGATTGAAATATAAGCGATTGTTCGAGAACATTGTACTTTGATTTTGCTGTACCCAGCCATCCGCTTACAGCGAAGAATTTAGCAGAAGTGGGATAGATCCGCACAATTGTGGCCCGAGTCGAAGTGCAAGAATTTTATTCGGTTAAAGATACGGGGCGAGTTACAGTTAAAGTAAATTTCGAAGTACCCACGTGGACTCTTTCTGTCCGTAAAGGGAGAACGGAAGTAGCCATTAGAGTGAACCGGCGCGAGCCAATCAGGTATCGCCACGACCGGTATTGCGAAGCTTCGAGATGAGCAGATTTTTTTTTAAATAGAATGTTCGTGTCGGAATTTCGTTGCTAATTGTTTTTATGGATCAAGAGCATATAGACGGGTTAACTATAAATCAGCTTAAAACATTAGCTTTGCGATTAAATCTAGGAACGAAGGGTACCCGTCCCGCGTTAGAGCGAGTGGTAGCATATTATAGTGAGAACGGTTGGCCCGGACAGTGTGAGATGGAAAATCTACAAGAAACCGGAGAAGGCGGTGAAAACGCGAATCAATTACTGGATAGGCCAATAATGGAAAGACAGTTACCGTTAATGCTTAACATTAATCCGATTAGCAATAATAGACCGGGACAATCCAGCGCAGAATTAATTGGAAATTTGGAAAGACAAGGCGACGTAGCAGGAATAAATGTGCAAGAGATCGTGCGAGCGGTAGTACAAGTAATGGAAAGAAGACAGAGAAATGGAGTAGGAGAGTCATCTTGAGTTACGCGAGTCGGAAGCGCGGCCAGCACGGTAGAAAGTACCAATAATATTTGGAATCAAATTAAATTCGCCACAAAATTAATACCGACTTTCTTAGGAAAAACGGAGGAGAATGTAGTCAGATGGTTAGAGCGCATTGCCACAGTAGCGCGTATGCATCACATTAGTGACGACGTCATTGTCTTGGCCGCTGTTACGCAGATGAAAGATCGAGCACTGGAATGGTACAACCGACAATCGTTGGAATCAATAGCAACGTGGGAAGAATTCAAAATTCAAGTAAGAAGATACTTTGAAATAAAAGAGTCATATACGGCTACATTAGCCTGAATCGGACAAAGAATCTGCAGGTCGCGAAACAAAAAGTTTGTGGATTATGCGGAAAAAAAATTGAATTTGATGCAAGCGTTATCCCTAACCAAGAAAGAAAAAATTGATTTGCTGTCGGATGGAGTGAAAGATCCGATTTTAGGAAAATGCTCCTTAGCACGTGGATAACGAACATTCAAGATTATTTGGAGCATGTCCGAAGAATAACAGAAGATACGACCTTACCGAAAAAAGGAGAATCAAGCGTTCAATTTAATGATCAACATAAACAGCCGAACAAAGAAGTCGGTAACAAACAAGGATCATTGGCAATCACGTGCTTCAATTGTAAGCAAACGGGTCACCTCTTGAAGGATGGTAAGCAGAAGAAGATGACGTGTTACAAGTGCGGACAGGAAGGCCACCTTAGCTTCATGTGCCCGACGAAGACAGCAGGCGCGGAATCCAGCTCGAGCCACGTAATCGATGAGTGGACAGAAGACGAAGCAACAGTCCCCATAACAACGTTACAGGTTAACAAAATCGATTTTTAAAGACAAATCGTGTGTTAAGGTATGCAGTTTGAATAAACCGAATATAACAATAGAGGCGCTAGTGGATACGGGAAGCACTGTAAGTTTAGTTAAATATTCAGTATATAAAAAATAGGGTGTATGGGGTTACGTTGTAGAGATAATACCCTTTGTCTCTGACGGTCGCATCGAGCGTCATCGACGGGAGATGGTCACTGACAACTAGTCTTCGAGAGGTTCCCAGCTCTTATTTAAGGCTCTACGTGCCGCATCCCGGATAACTGCACCTGCAGGCTAAACTAAATAAGGGTAGCCAGATATGGCAAGGCTTGGTAGGAGGCAGCAGTCCTACTAATACTGCTTTAAGGCGGTCGAGGTATTACTACCGCACGGCTTACTGCAGATACCTCCAGGCGTAGTTGAATATATCGGCTGGAATACTGCGGTGCAGAAAGACACGGGAACCTACTGCACTATACTCCCAGAAAAGCATAAATGGAATGTCGGTACATAGTGGAGGTATATTGTCGGGCGAACCGGGATTGTCCCGATTGCGCACATTACGGATCGGACACAGCAATATTTCCCGATCAGACACAGTCCCGATCGGACACAATCCCGATCGGACACAATCCCGATCGGACAATCCCGATCGGACACAGTCCCGATCGGACACAGTCCCGATCGGACACAGTCCCGATCGGACACAGTCCCGATCGGACACATTCTCGATTGGACACATACAGTTGCATTCGGACACAGTCCCAATCGGACACAGTCTCGATCGGACACAGTCCCGATCGGACACAGGCCCGGGTGCGAGAGGGGGGCCGAAGGCCCCCCTCGCACCCCCATAGGCACCATACTATTGGCGGGGTGGGTGCGGGAGGGGAGGCCGAAGGCCCCCCTTGCATCCCGTGTGTGTGTGTGTGTGTGTGCGCGCGCGCGCGCGCGCCTGTGTCCGATCGGGCCTGTGTCCGAATGCAACTGTGTGTCCGATCGAGAATGTGTCCGATCGGGACTGTATCCGATCGGAACTGTGTCCGATCGGGACTGTGTCCGATCGGGACTGTGTCCGATCGGGAATGTGTCCGATCGGGAATGTGTCCGATCGGGACTGTGTCCGATCGGGACTGTGTCCGATCGGGAATGTGTCCGATCGGGACTGTGTCCGATCGGGAAATATCGCTGTGTCCGATCCGTAATGTGCGCAATCGGAACTCACTCGGCGAACCGGCTGATGACTGGCGCTGCTCTACGTCCGGGGTGGGCAGTGTGAAATCGGATACTGGGCATGTGGCGGTGGACCGCTGGACTCCACATGAGAAATCTGCAACCAGCGAGGGAACCCGAATAGCATCCTGGAACGTCCGGGGGCTATTACAAACTGGCAAGTTGCAAATATTACAAAATGAGCTAAGGCGCTGCAATGTAAAAATCGCAGGAATTGCTGAGACACACTGACGTGGTAGTGGGCATTTCGGCACTCCTGACTCCCAGGTTTATTTCTCCGAATTGGAAAATCAAAGCAATGGGGGGTGGCGTTGATGGTGTGTAGTCGAACGTAATCACCGGGTACAGAGCTGTGAGCGAACGCATAATCTTGGTTCGTTTCAATGCAGTCCCCTGCAATGTAAACATAATCCAAGTGTATGCACCTACAACAAATGCAAGCGATGAAGAGGTGGAAAACTTTTACACATTTTTGGAAAGTGTGATTGGTGAAATACCTAACAGTGAAATCGTAATAATCTTGGGCGATCTCAATACCAAGATCGGTCGCACGCATGAAAAAGATCACTTGCGCAATGTGGTTGGAAAATACGGCATTGGAACAAGGAATGAGACAGGCAAAAGACTCCTGCAATTCTGCATTGACAACTACTGCATTACAAATACAGTCTACAAACAACATATCCGCTGTTTATTCACCTGGACGTCACCAGATAAGAAAACCAGGAATCAGATAGACTACATACTAATAAGAAGTCGCTGGCGCACGTCCATTCTGTCGGTAAAAACACTCCCGGGTGCCGACTGCAGGACGGATCACCAACTCCTGGTATGCGGTTTCAGAATAAAATTGCAGGCGTACAGGAGATTAATTCAAAAATCCAGATTGCCACCGATTACAAATGAAGCCTCCTTCGCGACTGCTCTAGAACAGAACATTGCTGCTAGAATACTTCCAAGGCAGTACACAGATCCAGACACAATGTGGCTTGACACAAAACACATAATAGTATTATCGTTAGAGATGTCCCAACTTGCACCCAAACTCACCTAAAAACAACACTGGATGTCTGACAACACTCGCCTTGATTGAGGTTAGAAGAAAACTCAAGGCTAGCGGACTTGACAGCCGAGAACATCTTGACAAATACAACCAGCTCTCGAGGCTCATCCAGACGAATTGCAGAAGTGATAAAAACGACCATCTCAATAACATATACAGTGAGATCCAACATTATGTAAACATCACGCAGCCCAAGGACGCGTTCGACAAAATAAAATATATAACCCGCAAATTCAAACCCCGCTCCTGGGCGGTCTGCGACTCCAACAATAATCTAAACACAAACATAGATGAGATCATTGAAATTTGAAGGAAGTATTGTGAAAACTTCTATAATAAAGAACAGGCAGAAACTCCAATGATTGCCAGCTGGGACGAGGAGCCGGACATACTACTGCAGAAGGTACAAGCGGCCATTGAGAAACTGGTGAGGAACAAGTCATCTGGAATTGACATGATCACATGTGAAATTTTGAAAACCTTGAACGACGAAGAAGTGAAAGTAATTCACAAGATCTGTCAACTTATATGGAAAACGGGAAAATGGCCCAAAAAGTGGACAACTTCAATTATTGTCCCCCTACATAAAAAAAGGGCAACATCAAAATGCGACAATTATCGACTCATCGCGCTCATATCCCATATAAGCAAAATCATGTTCCATATTATACAATCCAGATTGCAAGCTTTTACAACTTGGCAAATTGCCCTCGAGCAAGCCGGATTTGTAAAAGGACGTGGCGCGAGAGAACAAATACTAAACTTGCGCCAACTGATAGAAAAAACCAGAATACTATACGCCTATGTATATCTGCGTTGTCGACTATGTTAAAGCTTTCGACAAAGTCATATGGCATAAAACTGTGGCCAATTTTGTTAGAAATGGGTGTACCTGAGCATATCGTCCATCAGGAGTCTATACGAAGATAGTACGGCTGTGGTCAGAGTTGATAAGTACTTGTCCTCCGAATGCAGAATTAGGAAGGGTGTCAGACAAGGCTGTGTTCTCTCTCCGCTGCTGTTAAATCTATACAGCGAGAGTATTATGCGCTCGGTGTTGGAGAATTGGAAGAGCGGCGTCGCGATGGGCGGAGCGAAGATCTCCAATCTCAGATTCGCAGACGACACGCTTCTATTGGCGCGCAGTGAGGGTGAACTCATGACCTTAACTAAGAGACTGGAACAAGCTAATTTAGAGTGTGGTCTCGAAATTAACATCTAAAAGACGAAAACCATGATTGTCGACCGCGCGAACGATAACCAGCCAAATACATTCTCGGTTGGTAAGTACGAAGTAGTGGATCACTTCGTATACCTGGGCGCCATTGTTAATAACAGGGGATGCTGCGATACAGCTTAGTAGGGCCGCCATGTCCCGGCTTGCGCCGGTGCACAGTGGGCCGGGAAACCCGAAAAAATGGCCAAAAGTCACTTATGAAGTAGGAGAAAAAACTATATCTCATCATTATCTAGACATGCTAATGAGCATATGAAACAATTTTTACTCATAGTAATTAATTATTGCTCCGCTGGTGCGTATCCGAGTATGAAAATAGGAATTAATTATTTTTTAGAAAGCTACACATTGTTTCAGTTAGTTAACAATTTTATAAAGTATTTTTATAAGCATTTTTTATTTTGTTTTACACGTTCATATAGAAACTTTATCGGAAAAGAGAGAAAGTTTAAAAAATGTGCACACTAATTTAATAAATAAGTTGCTTTACTCGTGAATTGCGTAATTTTTAGTAATATTGACTGCTACCGTTGGGTTACTCCAGTAAACTCCACTTCAAAAAAATATGTATTATACACCAATCTAAAGTGTATGGAATATACTATAATCCTAGCCTGCCCAAATTTGCCCATTTTCAGATTTGATGAAGAAATTCCGTGAAAACCAAGTTCGTGCACTGAGAGAGCCATTTGGTTGAATAAAACAAAATTTCTTGGTTGAACCATTTTGCTAATTAAATTTGTAATATATTTGCATTAATAAAAAATTATGTTATCAAAAACAAGTTAAATGTTACAATAACCAAATTTTTTGCTTACATTAATTTGCTTCTGAAAACAAAATCTTACTCTTCACTAAAGTCGACCGCCCGCGCCCGTGCGTAGTACGCAGCACCGCCACTAGATAGAGGCGGCGGAATTCTTTTCTCGTACATATAAAACCATACAGGATAGTACAAAAGGCGCAGAGAGACTTCATGGGGTTTTCTAAGTATCATAATACATCACGCAATGTTTTCGTTTTCATTATTCTGAATATTTTATTGGAGAAAATGACAGAATTTACAAAAAGGGAGATTTTTGAGCAGTATTCAAAAGCGAAGAATATAAATTCTCTTATTAATTATATATTCTTCTTAAAATGAATATAAAAATTTCAGATGTACATTCCGATAGTATAATGTATTTGAAAAATGCAATCACATCTTTAAAAGCTAAGGGTTCTGCTAAATTCCAAGCTGCCAAACGAATGAAAGTACGATTTGAATTGAAAAATTCCGAGTGGCTGGACTCAAACTTTAACGTTCCTACATTGCAATTCATTAATGATAGGTACAATGAAAAAGCTGTTTCGAATGCTACAATTGGTTTTGGTCGTCCAGTTAAAGAATTTGAAGACAAATCTGATCGCTCGAAGCGTCGAGAAGCTGCAACAATTAGTTCTCAGCATAATCACGATCCGTGCAGAATTCTTACAGCATGTCGGTATGCAGCAAGACGTTCGGGAGAAAAAGATTTGTCTTTTATTCTAAATGAACTTTCTAAAAGTCAAGAAAGACCCGGAAAAATTCGAAAATTATTAAATGATGATTCTATAACTGAAATTAGAAAAAAGACTCCATTAGAAGCCTTGGGATTCATACTAGATCACTCTGTATCTCGAAATCTGTATACTGATATGCGGTTGGAATCAAAAGCATCTAGAGCCGATATTTGGCCTCCTTACAATGAGGTTAGAGAAGCCAAAGCACAATTACGACCGCCGAAGGAGACTATTTTCATTGATGATTGCGTGGCTAAGGTTCCACTTCAGGCATTATTAAACCACACTGCCGAGCGGCTTGTATTATTACAAAAAGAAGTTATTCTTCATGCTTTGAATATTTCCAATTTAACGGAAATAGAAATAGTACTGTCGTGTTCTTGGGGGTTTGACGGTAGTAGCGGATTCTCTTCTTATAAGCAACAGTATAAAGGTGAGCAAAAAAATAAAAATGTAAGTGATGAGAACCTATTCGCTACTACACTGATCCCACTAAGATTATCCACAGAAAATGGATTAATAATATGGAACAACAACAATTCGCAATCTGAAAGATTCTGTCGTCCAATTGAGCTACGGTATATCAAGGAAACAAAGGATGTCATACTGCAGCAAAAGGAAGCATTGGAAAATGAAATTGAACAACTGCAAACGTTGAAAATTGTAGTAGATAATCGTTCCATATTTGTTCATTTTGCATTACACCTAACTTTAATAGATGGTAAAGTACTGGCCATAATTACAAATACGTCAATGCAAAATTGTCCTATTTGCCATGCTACGCCGAAGAATTTTAATGATTTATCACATGCAACAGCTAAAACTTCATTTTTCCCAGACCCTAAAACTCTTCAATATGGAATCAGTCCCTTACACGCATGGATCAGATTATTAGAATGCTGTCTGCATATAGCATATAGATTGGACATACAAAAATGGCAAGTGAGATTTCATGATGATAAAATTAAATTTGCAGAACGAAAAGCCTACATTCAAAAAGTCCTTTGGAAAAAGTTAAGTTTAAAAGTCGATATGCCTAAACAAGGGGGTAGTGGTACCAGCAATGACGGCAACACGGCTCGTAGAGCATTTCAAGATCCTGCTCTGTTTGCTACTTGTCTTGGACTAAAGCAAACATTGATTGAAAACTTTCGAATTATTTTAATTGCTCTCTCTTGTAAGTTTCCTCTCAATGCAAATCTATTCGAAGAATATTGTAGATCTACTGCTGAGATTTACGTTTCTGAGTACAAATGGTATCCTATGCCACCAACAGTACACAAAATCTTAATGCATTCTAGCCAGATTATTCGAAATAGTGCATTTCCTTTAGGAATGCTTGGAGAAGAAGCTTCCGAAGCTAGGAATAAAAATTACAAGAACTTTCGAGAGTTTCATTCCAGGAAGCATAACCGTATAGCAAACCTCACTGATGTGTTCAACAGAGCATTGGATTCGTCAGATCCCATTTTATCAACGATGTGTCTTAATTCTCGAAGTCGAAAAAGGAAACTATTATCTTTACCTGAAGCAGTCAGGAACTTGCTTCTAATTCCTACCGTACATAGCCCTACCTCTGAAGCACATACTGTGGAGGCGGAAGCAGCAGAATTGGACTGGATTGGATTATCAGAGACTGATGAGCAGCAGTTAGATAAGCTTGAGCTATTAGATGAAGAAAGCGAATGCTAAGAATGCAAAACTCAGATAGTACTGGCTCTATGACGGGCGTGATATATATATATATATATATATATATATATATTGTATATATACATATATATATATTCAAAATATTATGAGGAATTTAAAAATATATATATATAAAAAGTTTTTAATTTAAAAAGGTAAAAATAAAAATAAAAATAATATATTTAAAAAAATTTAAAAAAAATTTTAAAAAACAAAAAAAGTTTTTAAAAAATAAAAAAAAGGTAAAAAAAATTGGAGTCTCAAATCGCACTGCAACCTTCAAGTGGTGGACTCTGGAAACTATATTTAGGCTAATCGCAGTCGTATTTAAAAAATAATAATTTTTATTACAACAAAAACATCATAAATCGATACATCGCATCGCCATCGCATTATATCAACATCATACAGTGCATCAAGCAAATTTTTTAAAAAGTGATTAGCTATTTTGAATAATTTCAATTTGTTTTTCCATTTTTGGTCGCCATTTTGAATCCGCTATTTTGAATTTCATGATTACAATGTCATAATCGTAATCAGCGACCTCGAAAATCGCTAAAAAATATTTGTATTCAAAGTTTGTCTTGTTTATGCATTTTTGGTTTATCATTTCGTATCGGCCATTTTGAATTTTGAATTTTCAATGTCGAATTCGGGATTAGCGACCCCGAGAACCCCCGAGTAAGAATTTTTATGCTAATCCGACAAATGTTTAACTTTTGGCCACTATTTCGGGTTTCCCGGCCCACTGTGCGGTGTGGAGAAGCAGGAACATAACGCGCAGTAAGATCAACCTTGTTTATGCGCTTGTCTTTTCTGTGTTTGGTTATGCGGCGGAGACGTGGACATTACGTGCGGCTGACCGCCGCCGGGTGGATGCGTTCGAGATGTGGTGTTGGGAAAGAATGCTTAGAATACCCTGGACTGCACGACGAACCAATATCTCCATTCTGAGCGAGATTCAGCCCAAGCAGCGACTATCAAGTTTAGTTTACTCTCGCATATTAAAATTTTTTGGACATATAACGAGAAGCGACAATATGGAGAGGCTGATCGTGCAGGGCAAGCCGGACGGGAAGCGAAGGAGAGGGAGGTCTCCTTGTCGCTGGCTGGACGCCGTCGAACAACTTCTTCACGCTGACATGGAGACCGCTGTACGTGGAATGGCCAACAGGTCGCGATGGCGGGACTCTGTCAGGCGAGCGGTCGCCGCGCTTGATGGGGCCCGAGACGACTTTCCAAACGTGTCACCACACGTCTGCCAAGACGTTGGATTTGAAAGAGATATAAAAAATATATTGCTAATAAAAAATCATTTAGAGTTAAAAATAACGTGAATTTAACGGGAATTAATAGTTCAATTATTAATGTATTAGGAAAAATTTATGATCAGATTATTTTGGATAAATTACCGGAATCTTGGTTTGACATTAGTAGTTGATGATAATACAATGAGATATGATTTGCTATTAGGCAGACAATTCTTTCTAAAATCACAATTAAAGGTAATATACCAACCCAGTGGTTATAGCTTTGAAAATGTAAAAGAAAATAACGAATTTATTCATGCAATTCTTCCTATTGATGTTGATGCGAAACGGGACAAATTTGATATTATTATGGATGGTATGGAGCCAGATACTCCAGTTCTTATAAAAAATAATTTTATACAAGTATTCGAAAAAGTGGAAAATGTGGAGATCAAACCAATTAAATATGATTATTGTGCGAAAATGTATTTAAAAGATGAATCGCTATTCCGTTATGCCCCGAGACGAATGTCCGTAGCTGAGAACAAAGAATTGGATGAAATTATAGACGATTTATTACAGAGAAAAATAATCAAGTCGAGCATTTCCCCATATTGTTCGCGAGTAGTATTAGTGCCAAAACGCAATGGGAAAAAACGTGTGTAGATTTGAGACCATTAAATCAGCGGATACATCAGAAGAAGTATCCATTTCCAATTATTGAAGATCAATTAGATAAATTATATGGTAAAAAAATTTTTACAAAATTAGATCTTAAAGATGAGTTTCACCAAATTGCAATTCACTTAAAGTGTACCAAATATTTTGCTTTTGCGACGCCAAGTGGTCAATACGAATTTTTGAAATTGCCTTTTGGTTTTTCCGAAACGCCAGCGGAGTTTCAGAAGCGCATATTAAATATTTTTAGAAATTTAATACGTAAAAATAAAGTAATAATTTATATCGATGATTTATTAATTGCTACTGAAATATTGAAGAAAAATTAAGATTTTACAAGAAGTTTTAATTCTGTTGAAAAGTTATGGTTTAAAACTCAATTTAACGAAGTGTATGTTTTTGAAAAACTGTATTGAATATTTAGGATATCTAGTCATAGAAAACGGTATAACTATGTGTAAAAGGCACGTACAAGCTATTTCAGAATACCCGCAACCGAATAATGTTAAGAAATTACAAGGGTTCTTAGGATTAAGTAATTATTTTCGTAAATTTATTAAGGATTATGCGCTTAAGACTAAGTCATTGCAGATATTACTTAAAAAAGATGCTCCTTTTATTTTTGATGCAAGATGCCAAGAATCGCTTGCGCGTTTAAAAGAGGAATTATCGTTACCACCTGTACTGTGCATATATCATTCTACTGCTGAAACAAAGCTACATACGGATGCAAGCAGCCATGGCTTTGGTGCGATATTATTGCAAAAACAAATTGACGGTCACTTTGGACCTATCGCTTATTTTAGCAAAGCTACAACTGACGTAGAAAGAAATTATCACAGTTTTGAATTAGAAACTTTGGCTATCGTGAAAGCAATTGAAAGATTCTACGTCTATTTACAGGGTATAAACTTTACAATAGTAACTGATTGCAATTCATTGGTAATAGCCATGAAAAAAATTAATATAAATCCGCGTATCGCGCGTTGGAGTTTGATTTTAAAAAATTATCGTTTTGAGTTGAAACATCGTTCGTCGAATAAAATGGTGCACGTAAATTGTCTAAGTCGGAATATAATGCTAGTTAATAATATTTCAATAGAGGATGAAATTATGTACAAACAGCTAATGGATCAAAAATTAAAAGAAATCGCATTAGAATTAGAAATTAAAGAAAATAAATATTTTGTATTAATAGATGGCTTATTGTTTAGAAATTATCAAAATAAACAACTATTTGTAGTACCTGAGTTAATGATTAATAATATAATTCGCCTCCATCACGCCTCCATGACATGGGGCATGTTGGAGTGGATAAGACGATACATGGCATCTTGAATCACTACTGATTTCCCTGCTTAAAATTTTGAGTTAGACAGTATATAGACAATTGCGTAAAATGCTTGAGTCATTCAATCATTACGGGAAAAATGGAAGACGAAATGGAAATAGTTGAAGTGAAATCAGTTCCTATGCCTACAGTACATCTTGAAATTATAGAAATAACTGCAGAAAAATATAAATATATTTTGGTTGTCGTGGATGCGTATACTAAATATGTTTGGCTTTACCCCTGTAAATCCACTACCATCCATGAAGTTATCGAGCATTTATCAGTTCTATTTAATTCATTTAGCCTGCCAGAAAGATTAATCAGCGACCGAGGAATCGCTTTCTCATCGAAAAACTGTGAATTTTGTACAAGAAAAAGAGATTAACCATATTATGATTGCTGTCGCTTCGCCATGGGCAAACAGGCAGGTGGAGCGAGTAAACAGATTCCTTAAATCAACATTAGCAAAATTAACCGAAAATCCGACGGAGTGGAAGAAATATTTAGGAAAAGTACAGCATGTAATTAATAATACTTGACACAAATCCATTAATACTAACTCCCAGTAAATTGTTATTAGGGTATGAACAGCGTAATACAACTGATCGAGAATTGCGACAATTTATTGAAAATTTAACAGTAATCGACAAAGATATTGAACAAGAGCGTAAAGAATTGCGAGATGCGGTGGAAGTAGTAAATAAAGCGGTACAAGAGTACAATAAATACCAGTACGACAAGCGACACTAAAAACCTACTAGATATAAAGAGTGCGATCTGGTATTAGTTAAAATTTTACAGTACAAACCAGGAACGAATCAGAAATTAGCACCCAAGTTCAAAGGTCCATATCAAATTAGAAAAGTCTTAAAGAAAAATCGTTTTGTAATCACCGACGTCCCTGGATACAATTTAACTCAAAAACCGCTCAATACAATTTTGTCATCGGACAAGTTAAAACCATGGATTCGTGTTGCGACCGATCAATCAAACGAATAAGCGGAAAAAAAAGAAAAAAAAATTACTTTGTGTTCTTTAGGATAAATAACAAGGCTAGTTATAAGATTATTATTATATGTGTTAAATTAGGCGTTATAAAAGAACTTCAGATTATTATTGAAATTAATTGATATTATTATAAATGAATTCAATGTATTGGTTACTTTTCTTTTGAAGCAATATTAGTTCGGGACGAACTAAACTGTTAGAATGGCCGAAACTGTAAACATCTAGAAATATATATATCCAAAGAGTAAAAAAATACAGGAGGGAGCATATGGTTTTAGCGAAGCCGACGGAAGTGCCTATATATGTATATCAGCATAAAAAGTGGACGCTCAAGATAGCCGCTCACAGGCGCCAATATTGAATGGCTTTTCGCATGGAGATACTGGAAGTACCTCAAAACTTTACTGCGGCAAATAGAAAATGATTTGTTATTTAAAGTATGACTTCCGAGATAATTTGCTTTGGCAATTATACTTTATTCTTTATTCGTAATTTCTATCAGCGAGTTATCTCGTGCATGAGAATCAAGAAGATGTACAACCATAGCCAGAATAAATAGGTTTTAATAGTGAAAAGCGATAACCTTTTTTGTTACTATTTAAAAAAATTAGAGCAGTAGATATTGGCAAGCAGTAGGAATTGAATAAAAGAACAGAAAGATGCAGAGAAACATAACTTATAAACGATAAAACTAACTTTAATTATGGATCTGGAGCAGAGCCGGGGTTTTAAAGGATGCAACAAAGTTTTTATATATAGATTGGAATATACTTTATGTCTTTAATCAAACAATAAGGTATTGAAATATATAACAAGAATTGAAATATATAACTTTAATATGCAACAGATTATGCAGCAGATACAATATCAAATTTTTATTTCATCACATTTACTGTCCCTTAAATAGTATAAGCTTCGTATAAAAGTTTCTTATCCTATCACTAGCGCTTATGCTGTTACACGCATACTTTATTCTTGAATTAAAGTAATTTTTTGCGACCGCCTTTAACAATAGGTTTACATGATTCTCTAACGGATAATTATCCAGTGCATGGCTCTGCAATTCTTCAAATACAGATGTATACAAAAATTCCGCTATTGTACGTTGTATTAGCTCGTCTTTTTTTATTTTATATAAGTTTTGCTGACTGAAAGCTTCTCTCCTATAAAACTTTTTGCATGAAGTACAAATTTTTATAACATTGTCGCTAGGCTAAACCTTCTCTATTCTTAACTTTTATTAAACTAGCCATCAAATTTTCTTTGTTGCCAAACAACGCACCAACGCAAGATTCACACGCAAATGATTTTCCTAATTTACGTAATACAAAGCCCGCAATATAAATTACGACTTCTTTACAATACTGTGATAATGTTGTATTTGCAAAAAAGTAATCATGATTATGATCAATATTCTCAGCGTCCTTGTCTTTGAAAGTCTTTTCCAAAAAGCCCACAGAAGACGAGCAGCTATTATTTATTTGATCCTCTGGTTTTTGCTTTGAACTCAGACAATTCAAAATATTTATTTGATGGAACGCAATTTCCAAGACCACCTTCACGAATCTCAGCATGAATGAGCAGTCTCTTGTAAGCAGCTATAAATTGTCGACAGGTGGGATTATTATTATAGCCTCCATGCGATCTTATTGATCCGAAAAACAGCTCAATATGATCTTGTGGCTGCATTTATAAACCGGCAAAAATTTGAGAGATGGATTTTCGCAATTAATGTGCATGTCATAAATGTTTAAGATTAATTGTAAACATACGGATTCCGATGAATCCCGTTTTCCTATTGGACTTGACAACGCATTGTCCATTATCAAATTTTAAACCCGAAATATATTTATTAAACCTAATTGCAAAATCTTTTATCAATTGTATATTTTGTTCGCATACCGCTTTTTTGAAATCGAATCCGCGTGCGCCGCGCGGACAATTTATGCGAATTTAATATATCAAAAGCATCATTCATGATTTTAACAAAATTTACAGTTGCATCACAGTTTTTAAAATCTTCGAGTTCCAATTTATCTTTACAAAATATCAATGATTCTGCTACGGATCTACTCAATAATTGTGTTGCAAGTTTAACTTTCATTTTTGCTTGAAAAATTGGATATGCTGCCTTCGTTAACTTATTTGCCAAATGAAGACCTTCAGTTTCCTGCAGTTCACACAACTTAATGATTAATCTATAGTCGATAATATTACCGTTCTTGTCGATCATTATTCTCTTATCTCCGAAAGTGTTTCGCCTTAACTTTATCATATGAGATGGATCAGGCAATAGTTGCACAGTATGATTTTCACAATCAAAACTTGTTTTTAGATTTTGTAAGTTCAGCAAACATCCAAACAATTTAGCCATTGCAAAATTAGCTTGAAAACTATCAAAAGTTAAACTTACAACATTCACACCGCAATCAAAAAGCGCTTTCAAGCACTGCGTAACCAAATTCATTTTTTGAGTTCCGTTAAGTACATTTATGAAAACGTACCCTACTGGATATTTCCACGAATTATTAATCGCAACAATCATAAAAGCAAGAACTTCTCGCGTAATATCTCTATTCTGATATAATAAAACTCCGAAATCTACATACCCGTAGTATTTTTTCCCATCATATTCTATTTTTTTTCTTATAACTACTTTATCCATGATTAATGCGCACACGATTTGATGTTCAGAATATTTCGCTTTTGTTTCGATCATTTTCAGAGCTTCTACAGACCATCCCGGTAATGCATCAACGGTTGAATACCATTTGGACAATGACTTAGGATGCGGCAAACAATTATTGAATTTTTTGCGCACATAATCGTATGCTTTCCCTGAAAAAAGTGAAATGTTATGGCGAACTTCCTTATTTCCTCCTGATATTTTTTTGGAACAGTGCCTTTAGACGTTTTTTGAAATAACCTATCAATTAGTTGTTCATTTGGTCCAAACTCTTGCATTATTGTGTAAACATTATCGCTCGATATTAGGTTTTTATTACAAGCTCATGTATAACAGGTTTTAATTTGAATATTTGTTTTTGCTGATCCCAATTGTTTTCCTGCAATTTTCTAATAGCATTCGACTTTTTAGCAAGTAACCGTCCCAACGATGCAATTTTGTTTTTTAATATGACTTTCTTCGGCGTGGTAAAATTTCCAATGGAACGCCAGTTTTACGGCTAAACGTGCCAAAGCTAGTAGAAGGCAACGATTCTATGTCCACATTTCTATTAGACGGCGGAGATTCTATATCAACATTTACTTGTTCGATGAGTTGTGATGCATCAGTTTGCATTCCGTTTGTATCGTTGTCAGCTGATTCTTCCTTAATTATAGAAATATCTATATCGGAACAATCCATCGTTGCTGCATCTGTTGTCGATGTGTTGGTTGCCATAGCGTCTATTAATGATGTTTCATTAATATTTTCTGTCTGCGAATGTACTGTCATCGCAGTGACTGTTGTACAAATCTCCTGCAAAAAGATAAATTACTGTTACTCGTTAAATTTTACTATCATAGAACTTTTACTTTACATTTTCATTTCTGCATGATGTCCGGTATATTTCCATGACATTTGTCAACAATAGTGCAATAATGACAATGTCATCTGAAACAAGCTAATTGTATATATATATATATTATTATTGTATTGTTACGTCCCTGAATTTCATCCCCTGTGCCGTATCTGGGAAATGGTTGTCAAGGGGGGTTGTTGATAAACAACGGCAGACATTTTTGTAAACGGTCGCCATTTAGGCAGTCTTGACAGCTGACCTGTCGAACGGACGTATTTCTCTAACGCTCTGATAATTGTATTAATTGTTCTATGTTCTTGTGTTATTAAAGTTACGTGTTCCTCTTAAATATCGTGTTAATTATTTGCGGCGCGAGTGTGGCGAACGAGTGACGGCGCGATATTAATTAATATCGGCTTCCGGACGTAACATTTTGAGGGCTCGTCCGGGATATGTGCGAACAACGAGCCATGGATACGGGAATGGAACTGCGAGAGATATCCGGCGTTTCGACGCGGAACAGATTGCGTGTGGCAACTCCACTTTAAACAGCGGTTTCGGACATGACGACGGGAGCTGCAGCGCTTCAGGTCGCAATCAGTGAGATAAAACAGCTTCATGAGGAACGGCTCCGGCAACAAGCTGACTTTGAAACGATGCTGCGTTAGCGGGATGAAGAACTCCAGCGTCTTCGGTCCCAGCTAAGTCCTTCCCTTAATAGAGCTTCCGGTGATTCGGGGGCGCGGGATGCGGACGCGAGGGGAACGGACACGCGCGCGGCGATGGGCTTCAAGTTGAAGCCCGATGCGTTTGACGGAACGGTGCCGCTGCGAGAATTTCTCTCCCAATTCCTTTTAATCGCGCGCGTGAATTGCTGGGATGACGCAACGAAATCTATTGCGTTGGCCGCGAGCTTGAGGGGTAAAGCGCGTTTAATTTTAGAATTAATTGAAAATTTGAGGAGCTTAAGTTTTGGAGAATTAAAATCAAAGTTAAAGTTATTTGGAGAGGGAAATATGTCACAAAATTACTATTCTTTATTTACAAATAGAAAGCAGAAATTTGGGGAAGAATTGGCTTCTTTTGGTGCTGAGCTTGAGCGACTTGCGCGTTTGGCCTATCCGGAGTGCTTTTTCGCGGTGCGGGATAAAATTGCGTGTGCGCAATTTCTTTCGGCGTTATCTGATGGTTTTATGAGGCAAACTCTCCAACTTGAGGGCATAACCTCGTTGAAATTGGCCGTAGAAAGGGCGAAAGCCGTTAAAATTATTCGGGGAAAAAAATTTGAAAGAAAAAGAGACGGTTATGGAAAATTTTACGGAAGAAATTTTGAGCGAAAGAATTTTGAGAAGGGGAGAGGAAGAACGCGCGAAAAGCCGGAGATGCGAAAGTCAGAGAGGGAGAAGGAAAAGGGGGAGATGGTCAAAAAGGAAAATGGCGAGGAAATAATTTTGGTGCCAACTCGAGAGAGTGTTGGACATGCGGAAAGACGGGACATTTCCGCGCAGAATGCCCCAATGAAAAGGGAAACGCGGCTTAGTTGAGCTTAGCGGGGCGAGTTCAACTCGCGAGAAAAATGCCCCGCATGTAAACCATTTTGTAGATATTAATGTAAAAAGAATTGGTAACGGAGATTTTTGTTATTTTGGCATGTTGGACGGGCAAGACTGTTCTTTTAAGATAGATACGGGCTCCGATGTTTCTATTTTAAGCAGAAAATTTGTGAAGGCAGAAAAAGAGAATTCAGGATAAAAATTATAACCTAAGATATCCAACTGGAGAAAAGATTCCAATTGAATTTAAAGTCAGAGTAAACGTTCGAATTGGAGAATATTCTGTTGAAGTTCCTATGTTTGTAGCAAAAATAAAGGAATGTTTGTTGGGAGTAGATTTTCTTAAAATGATTAACTTAGAAAATGTTTTCGAGTTTGCTTTTGGAAAGTTGAAAGTCTTTAACTGTTCTCGTATTGAAAATTCTTTCAGTAAAGTCCCATTTATCTTAAAAAAACTTTTTATTCACAATTCCGAGAATATGGGAGAGCTCAAAAGAATTGTTTTATGGATTTCTTGTGTGATTATCAAGATGTATTTTCTTGTGATATTATTGCTGGAAATTGTAATGTTGTCAAACATGTTATAAATGTGCAAGACTCTCTCCCCATAAAACAGGTTCCCCGACGAATTGCAATTCAAATGAGAGGAGAAGTAGATAAAATATAGATAATAGAGAACTCGTGGAGTAATTGAGGAATCGCAAAGACCTTGGGTTTTCCCTGCAGTTTTAGTAAGGAAGAAAGATGGTACTATAAGATTTTGTGTGGATTACCGGAAGTTAAACGCTATTACGGTAAAAGATTCTTATCCTCTCCCAATAATAGACGATATCCTCGACCAGCTCTCAGGTAATTCTTGGTTTCCTACGCTTGATCTGAAAAGTGGTTATTGGTAATTAAAAATTCGTTCAGAGGACAGGGAGAAAACGGCTTTCTCAATTGGCAGGGGACTTTGGCAATTTACAGTAATACCTTTCGGACTGTGTAACGCCCCTGCAACATTTGAACGCTTGATAAAGAAAGTTCTACGGGGATTATTGTCAAAGATTTGTTTGGTTTATCTAGATAATGTGATTATTTTCGGAAAAAGTTTTGCTGAAATGTTAGAAAATCTCAAAATGGTATTTTCAAGATTGCGAAAAGCAAATTTAAAAATAAATCCTAAGAAATGTGTTCTTTCCTGTAAAAGTGTTAAATATTTGGGACATGTAGTCTCTGCAGATGGCGTTACTACAGACCCCGAAAAGATTGCCGCCGTAAGAGATTGGCCGACTCCCCGCACTAAGAAACAGTTACGTAGTTTCCTCGGTTTCTGTTCTTATTACCGCAAATTCATTAAAGGGTTCTCTTCTTTGGCAAAGCCTCTTTTTGTATTAACAGAGAATCAAGTTAAATTTGTATGAAGAGAAGAATGCCAAAATGCTTTCAAAAAGTTGAAGCAAATGTTGTCCTCTTCCCCGGTACTTTCTTTTCCAAAGGGGGAGGACGAGTTTATTTTAGACACAGATGCTTCGAATATTGCTATTGGTGCGATTTTATCTCAAAAGCAGGAGGGAAAAGAGAAGGTCATCGCTTACTTTAGTCGGGTGCTCAGTAAAGCTGAGCGAAATTATTGTGTAACTTGACGGGAATTGTTGGCGATAGTTAATTCCCTAAAATTTTTTCGTCACTATCTTTTGGGACGAAAGTTTTTAATTCATACAGATCATGTTTCTTTGAGGTGGCTTATGTCTTTTAAAGATTTAGAAGGACAGCTAGCACCTTGACTGGAGGGACTTCAACAATATGAATTTGAGATTATTCATCGGAAAAGTCAATCTCACAAGAATGCCGATGGATTGTCCCGACGGCAATGTAAGTCGTTCGGCTGCGAATATTGTGCTAGGATAGAGAGGAAAAGCACGGAGGAAGCAGAAAAAGCAGTCGCTCACTTGGTGCTTGAGGAGGAAAATTTGGAGGAATGGCGGAAAGGACAAAGGGAAGAACCGAGCATTTCGATTATTTTACGAGGAAAGAAAATGGGAGTACGTCCGGGGCGCTCGGAGATAGCTGCTCAGGATGTTTCCGCTCAAATTTATTGGTCATACTGGGACGCCTTGACCAGGGTTGTAAACCAAATCGAACCGTTGAAATTTGTACGCTCCGAGAGAACGGATCAAAATTTGAATTATAAAATCTCTCCGATCCGGAACAAACCGTTTTTTATTATAATTTAAAATGCTCCGGTATCGAACCGGAGCATAAAAAACCGGTTTTGGAGCGGTTTCTTTATTTAAAAAGGAGTTAATTAAAACAGAAATATTATTATTGATATGTACATATATATATATTGTGGCGTAATGTTTTTCAAGCGTCCGTCACAAGGGCCGAACGGCCCGACCGCGGATGGTTTCCGGGGTCTCCGCTTTCCCGTCTTGCGGAGAGAGAGAGAGCGCGAGATCGGACGCGATCTCGCTGCTCGCTCTTCCGATATTTTGCGTTTTTGCGTTTGTGTTTACTGCCGAGACCTTGCTAAGTCCCGTGCGCGTGGAATTTTGCGTAGCAACTAGGAAGCGTTGTCATAGGAATACAATCTTGTGTTTATAATAAAATAAAACACTATTACATTGATCGTAGTCCTTCGCTTTTCGATTTTCATTTAGCAATCGTTGCTAGCAATTGAGCTGGTACTCCGCGCATTTTCTGAGTGTTATATTTATAATATTGAATAGTATATAGTTACATAGATTTGTAATCTGCAATTAATATGGACGACACTAACGAAGAAATTGCAAGCGCCGAATGTACAACTCGACCTGCAAATTTTGTAGGCATTTATTTTGATTACAATGAAGAAACTCGTCGATCCAAATGCAAAATTGCTGGATGCTCTACAAGTATGCAGGTAAAATTAATTTCTATTTGTTATTGAATTGTATTAACGTTTCAAGTTTTAATTATCTTTATTAATATATATGGTATAAGGTTTAGTATTGGACTTTTCGCTAGGTCCTTGTAACGCAGAGGAGAAAGGCGTGGTCCGTGAGTGACGTACGGCTCTTTATGGTTTTACTTATTTATTTGGTTCTATGTACAACTATTTACAAGTTACTCTTCTGTCGTGACCGCGTAGTGATATACGGGCTGGTCGTCGACCGGAATGTTCTTAGTTGAAATTTTGTGGTGGCCCTGAAAAGGGCCGTTTGTTTTTAGCCCTTAAAAGGGCTGATTGTTACGTCAGCTGTCAGCGGCGTCGCTCGCGATATTCGATCGTTGGCTCGGTCAGGGTGCGTTTTACTGGTCCCCAGCGGCTGACCCTGGATGTCCGTTGGAGAGATCTGAGAGGCGCGGAACGCGCTCGCCGCAATGCTGGCGGTGTCCCGGGCGGCGTGTAGCTACGCGAATCCTCTGGCTCTGCTTCGGTCTGTGTCGCGAGCGTCCGGGTGGTAGACTCCCAATCGCTGTCTGATTGCGTAGCTTGGTCTACGCGGGTTGTTGATGTAGCCGCCTGGATCCCTCTGTGCACGCGCGCCGGCTGCAAGGTCTGCGTGGATCTCGAGTCAGACCGTGTCGGCGAAGCTAGGAGCGGCGACAGTAGTTGCGGGATCACCCAGGTCTCCCTCGGGCTCGTGTAGCGTCGCACTCGAATATCCCACGTCGTTAAGATGCTCCGCGGGGGCCGTGTACGCCTCGGTGGTGGAATGTCGAGGCGTTCCAGCTTCCAGGGCAGCAGACTCCACTGGACGTGGCGCTCTGTCCCGTTCCTAGGCTGCTTCGGCGATCCCGCGGTGTCCTCTTGCCGCTCTGGGCCCGGTGATGTGGGCGGCGGTAGTGACCGTGGACGTGCGTTTCGGTGCTCCCTTGACGGCCGCAAGGCTGTATGGAGAGAACTCGCGGCAAGTCTATTGACTTCCAAAAAGTCGACGGTTCGTAACCCGTAGTGCTAGGCACTCTCGGCGGTGAACCGCGACTGATGCCGATGGTCGGCGCGCGCCGTCTTATATGCCGCGCTCAGCGGCTTTTGTCCGCGGAAAAGCATTCCGCCGCTGCGCCTCGTAGCGGCGCGGTTCCGAACCGCTGCCGCTCAGCGGGAGCGCTTGCGGGAAAGCTTTTGCTTCCCGGTTGCGTGCTTGTAGGCGCTTTGTGGCGCCGTTTAGGCCGCCACAATATAAATCAAAGATATATAAATTAAGATTTATAAAATAAAAATACAGAAAAATTTCGAATTTCTTACTTTATAATAAATTTTTTAGAATCACATTTCATTAAAATTTTGAAATAATTTATTTTTTATCTTTTGCTAGTGTACGTTTAATTATTAGTACATTTACGTTTATAGTTTTAAAGAAGTTAAAATTCGATTAGATAAAATTAAAATCAACTTTATCAAATTATTTAACGTAAATTTACTTTCAACGATTTATGTAATATATTTAACTTAGGGAAAGCATACTGCAAATTTAGAAAGGCATATTATGCGTAAACATCCTGTCGACGCAGAACTAATAACTGGCGAACGAATAAAGCTTCAAAGAGCGCGTGATCGAAAACGCAAGAATATGCATGATTTCGAATTGGACCTTACAAGTACGTATGCAAAACTAAATTTTTAATTTATATAAATTTTAAAAGATGATAAGATAGTATAGAATAACGTATATGAATATGAATCAAAATTTATAAAAATGTTTCTTATACACTAAAATTATTAGCTTTAACTTTAACGATATCTTTAGGTATTTGTACATTTAGTTAAATAATTATTTATCGTAAAAGTACTAAATTAACAAATCTTTTTTTGAGAAACAACACTCATTTTATTTAAAAAATCTTTTTAGCTAAAAATTCCATAAACTTATAAATAAATGAATAAAGTTCCGAATAGGTGAACCCTCCGATTTTTTTGAAACTACACTATTTTTTGTATTTTTGCACGCTGATTACGAATATGATAATGAAAATTTGCGACAAGATCATTTTCAAGGTCAAAACTAAAAAAACTTTAAAAATATCACTTTTTTGACATTATTTCGATAAATATTGATGTAACAAAGAAATGTTTCAAATAAAAGTTGTAGTTCTTGTAAAAATACAATATTTATGTTCTATACATTGTTTTCGTAAAACTGATAGTTCTCGAAAAAAATTAGATAAGAAGAACCCGTATGAGTGCGCGCACACACACACACACACACACACACACACACACGGGGGGGTGCAAGGGGGAGGGGGGCCTTCGGCCCCCTTCGGCCCCCCCTCCCGCACCCACCCCGCCGGGTGTCATGCGTAGAAGGACTGTGCGCAAAAGAACAGTGCGCGAAAGAACTGTGTGCAACAGATCGGTGGGCAATATTATGTGTCCAATAGCACAGTGGGCAATTGCAACGTGTCCAATTGTACTGTGCGCAACTGAGCCTCTCCCGATAAGAGATAGACCTTACTTTGCACGAAAAGTCGCAAACCCATGTAAAGCAGTGTAATAATAAATTTTGCATCCAAAGCACCAAACGATGGGTGGTAAGCGTTGCTTTGCACGAAAAGTCGCAAGATATGTGCGCGCAGAGTTTATATTTATTAAATCTTCGCCTTACTAAAAATATGATGAGTCTACAATATACTAAAAATATTAGATACAGAAAAGATTAGCAAGACCCCTACGCAAGGAAGAATGTATCATGAATCGAAAATAAATATATCTTTTTAATATTATATGAAGCTAATAAAAAGTTCCGTCCTTCCGGCGGAACAAGATTTTTCCCTAAAAACTTATGAAACTTTGAGGGGAGGATGGACAGGAACCATATCGGTTTTTAGTCTTTAACATCGATTTTCTCGAAAACTTTCAGTTTTACGCAAATAATGTATAAGACATAAATGATGTATTTTTACAAGAACTACAACTTTTATTTGAAATATTTATTTGTTGCATCAATATTTATCGAAATAATGTCAAAAAAGTGATATTTTTAAAGTTTTTTTTAGTTTTGACCTTGAAAATGATCTTGTCGCAAATTTTCATTATCATATTCGTAATTAGCACGCAAAAATACAAAAAATAGTGTAGTTTCAAAAAAATCGGAGGGTTCACCTATTCGGAACTCCACCCAAATTTTTAATTTACACGTATTGTGCAGGTAGTAACTCATCTTCGTCACTAGGATCTACCAAGAAAATTTCAACCAATTGAAAAAGAAAAAAAATTTCCTCCGTTTTCGTTAAAATCGATTATAATGAAATAATCGACGCTTGTGTTGAAATGACTACTGTCAATGGACGAAGTATAAATATTATTGATGATAGTGGTTTCAAACGCATTATCGATCCAGCCTTAGTAAGGATGGACCTAAAATCGTTGTAAATCGTGAAATTATTAAACGTCAAATTACTACTGAAGCTCAAAAAATTCGTGAGGAAATACTCCAAGATGTGAAAGGTCGTTTAATTTGTGTTAAAATAGATAATGCGACTCGATTAAATAGATCATTAATGGGTATAAATATTCAGTATTGTAAGGAAGGCAAGCTTATCATGCGTAATATATGTACGAAAGAGTTAGACTGTACGCATACAGCTGAAAATTTGAAAAGAGAATTATAGCTGAGCTTGACAAATGTGGGATTTCTAAAAATATGATTTATTGTGTGACGACTGATAACGCGGCCAATATGTTAAAAACGATTAAATTACTAAGTAACGATGTATCCTCGACGATGCGTGTAGAAGTAGAAAGTGAAACAAATGAAAATGACGATGAAGAAATGAATGGAAGCATGGACAATAGTGACGAGGAGAGCGACGAAGAAGGAAGTGAAACTGAAGATGAGGAGAATAATGAGGATACTTCGGAAGAAAAAAAATCAGGTAAATCGGTAGAGAATGATTTGTTATCTGAAACCTTTAATAATTTACCGAGTAAATTTTCGTCTGAAGGTGTATTTGGGCAAAGATGTGTGGCACATACTTTGCAGCTTGCAGTCGAAGATGCCATTGGAAAAGATAATATAAGTGAATTATTAACGAGAGCAAGAAGCCTCGTTAAAAAACTTCGAACACCAACAAATTCAGGTATCTTAGTTGCAATTGGAAGAAAAAACCTACACTCGACTGCCCGAAACGTTGGCACTCAATGTATGACATGATTTTAAGTTTGTTGGCTTTCAGATTTATGTCTGATCAAATTTTATCAGCAAATAAGAAATCTAAATTATCAAATCTGTCAAATAATGATTATAATAAATTACAGTTGACGCCTTAAAACCAGCAAAAGTTACCACGAAAAAATTACAGGCAGAGCAACTTTAGGTTGGCGATTTCATACAAGCGTTAATGTGTAAACACAATAAAAAAACCATCGACAGTTCGTTAGCAAAGGCACTGGTCACTGCCATGCAGGAGCGAGAGGTGAAACTAATGGAGAGCCCAGCTTTGCTGTGTGCAATTTATTTATTTATGCCAGGTGGCAAATTCTGCTTTCTGAGACGCAGAGAGAAATTGCAGTAAGCCATCTCGTTTCTGTATGGCAGCGGTTACAAGCTTTGAAAACGATTAAGATTAATACACCATCTAGTGCGTGCAATGATGGTGCGCTTAGATCAAAGAGCACAGAAAAAATTGAGGACCCTCTAGAGTTAATGTTGTTAGAAAAGGAAAATTCGCGACAGAGCAAGCATATAAGAACTAACAAATCTGACATTAAACACCTTCTTATTAACTTTAGAAATGAAGAAAGAATTAAATACGAAGAAGATATACTTCTTTACTGGAAGAAAAAGAAGTGACTTGCCCCGAACTTTATGAGCTTGCAGTAACTGTATTAACTCTTCCAGTAACGCAAGTAAGCGTTGAAAGGTTGTTTTCTAATCTCAAATTTATTTTAAATTATTTGAGGAACAAAATGTCATGTACTCTTTTGAATAACATTTTGCTAATTCGATGCAATCGTTTTTTTGGTTCTAACAAAAAAAAGTGATAAAAAAGAAGAATATTACAAAATAAATTGCGAAATTAGATTTTACTTTTTTACGCTCTATCTGATGGTATAGAGCTCATGCGATAATTTGATAACACCCTGTATTATATTGTTCCGTTCCAGATTAACACTTTAAAAATTTCCAAATTTATGTTGCCTACCATAAATAACAGCTAATCCTAGAGACCAGTTCTTATCATAAAATGACATTTCCAGTCCGCATTCTTCAATTTTTTTCACAATCAACTCTTTCCTTCCCATATCACCGAATTTTAGTAGCGCCGAAGAGATACTCTCTCTTCATCACGCGTTTTTTTGTAATATCTCGTAAGACAATGAAATTTTTGTTTCGAACTTCGAAGTTAGTCGTGTTTGCTGTTCGGAAGACTTCGCATCTTCGCTAGTTTTCCCGCTTTTCCGAAACACAAAATCGTTTCTCGTCCTTTTCGTTGCACATTTCGAATCATTTAACCATAAATCGTCACTTCGCAAATTATTACTCAACAAGTGTACCATTCTGTTTGTGTTTATCTGTTAAATAAATGAAATATTATTGTTATTATTTTGTTCTCGCAAAATTAAATAGCCCTTATCCGTTCATTCTACAACTGACGAGTAAATATACATATAATATATATATTATATAATATGTATATAATATACAGGGTGTCCCACGACTCACAATTGAAATTTTAATAACATATTCCTGAGCACAAACTGAGACGAAAATTCTAATACAAAAATGTCGAGGCTACAATAGTTTTTGAGTTATAAGCGATCAAAGTTTGCCAATGATATCGTGTAGAATTCGCGCGCTCAGGTCCGTAACTACATTTCATGCGTACCGATTTGTCATCTGTTATTAATTTTTTCGTGTCAGGTGATATTGATTTTTCCTGCACAGCTGTTTTCATTTTTTAATTTAATTTTATAATGATAATAGATAAATTTCCACAATATTTCTTTGACTAAAAAGAAATGTATCTCATTTTTCAAATATGTTAAAACATATTAGATTTTATAATTCTGTTTAAATGTAATAATTGAACAATTATTTAAATTTTTATTTCAAAAACACAATTAAACATTTTCATTTTTTTTATAACGTTTATTTTTATTATAACATTTATTTTTTTTGTGTAACAACATTTATTTTAAATTTATTACAACATATGTTCAAAATGCCCTTCGCCTAATTCTATACAAAGACGTGCCCGTCGAATTAAATTGCTCCCGGCATTCCATATCATTTCGGGAGTAATGGAAGCAATTGCCTCTATAATCCGCCCTACTAATTCTTCTCAATTATTTATCGGATTGCGATAAATATATTCTTTTATGTGTCCTCAGAAGAAGAAGTCCATTGGTGTAAGATCTGGTGATCTTGGTGGCCAAGTACGTTGACTTCCGCGCCCAATCCATTTCCCTGGGAATACACGATCGAGTAAATGACGAACAATCATCGCGTTATGGCATGGTGCTCCATCGTGTTGGAAAATCATTTCCCGGCGTTGATCTAGAGGTATTTCCTCCATTAATTCCGGTAAGTCTCTGTTTAAAAAGTTGCAGTAAACATCACTGTTAACTCTGCCTGGTAATTCGAATGGTCCAATCTAAAATTCATTACAAAACTTAATATTTCTATTAATCTTTTTTGTTTAATAAGAATGAAAGAATAAAAAATTCTAATATACAAGAGAATAAGAAAAGAAAGATGTCTTACTATTCTGTTATTGAATATACCAGCCCACAAATTAATCGTAAACCGTCGTTGAAAATTTCTTGGCATTATATTATGAGGATTATCGTTTGCCCATACATGATAATTATGGATATTAAAAATTCCGTCTCTAGTGAATAGGGATTCATCAGTAAACATTATTTTATGTACAAATCCGGGTTCTACTTCTTCTTGATCCAAAAGCCATGTACAGAAATTTACACGTTTATTGTAGTCTTGAGGCCATAAATTTTGCACTTTTGTGTAATGATACGCATGCATCGTATTAGTTTTTAAAATTCTGTGAACTGTACTTTTGGATAAATTAAAAGTGCGGCTTATCGTACGAATACTTGTACATGGGTCTTGATTAAAACTTGCGAGTACAGCTTCTTCATTTTCAAGCGTGTAAGCTTCATAATTTTGTTCTCCAACTTCTTTTCGATTTATCATCAACGATCCCGTTTGTCTTACACGATTTATTAAGCGTGTAAATACTTGTGGATATGGTGCTGTACGATGCGGAAAACGCTTGGCATATTCCCGTGCAGCCAACTGGAAATTTTGACCATATTTTCGCCATAAATTAATAACATATCGCAATATTCTTCGTTTGAGAACTCCATGTTAAACAAACTAACTTTTTATTTTTTATTTTTGTTATTTAGGTTATACCATTAAAAAAAAATTGAAAAGAAAATTCAACTAAAACAAACACAATTGTCTGATTTTTTTCACCTCCAATATCACTAGAGACGGAATTTTTAATATCCATAATTATCATGTATGGGCTGTTATGCCTCGCGGTGCGAGTGCATGAAAAATTCGGGATCGTTGCCGAATGAGGAGCAGGGGCCCCGGAATCGTCAGGAGCTCGGGGTCAATTTATTCAACGCTTATACACCTTTTAACTTTTTATTGAAATTAAAACACTTTCACTCGATACACTGGCGCGTGTTTATTTGATACACCTTTCTGCGCTAGGTTATAAAGTATCGTTCGCGGCTCCGGCGCGTTAAATTATGTTTCGCCGATCACTCGCGACTTTGGTGCGTTATACGATTCCCGTATTAGCGATAATTTAATTGATCGGTTATTGCTTAGATTGTATATACGACTGCCCGGCGCGCATCCGCGGCGGGCCTTTTATCTCTTCGTTATTTCCGGGATTTTCGGGGGCGCGACCAAAGTCCAAGTGCAAGCGAAGCAGGTTTAAAGTTGAACCTCTTCGCTTGCACTTTCGCAAGTTTTTTGGGCGATCGCGCGTGAATTGCTATGTGAGCATTCCGCGCGGTCAATGCCCTTCTATTTCGACATTTCATATTGAAAATGTGGTTATAGCTTCCGGGCTATAACAGGGCAAACGATAATCCTCATAATATAATGCCAAGAAATTTTCAACGACGGTTCACGATTAATTTGTGGGCTGGTATATTCAATAACAGAATAGTAAGACATCTTTCTTTTCTTATTCTCTTGAATATTAGAATTTTTTATTCTTTCATTCTTATTAAACAAAAAAGATTAATAGAAATATTAAGTTTTGTAATGAATTTTAGATTGGACCATTCGAATTACCAGGCAGAGTTAACAGTGATGTTTACTGCAACTTTTTAAACAGAGACTTACCGGAATTAATGGAGGAAATACCTCTAGATCAACGCCGGGAAATGATTTTCCAACACGATGGAGCACCATGCCATAACGCGATGATTGTTCGTCATTTACTCGATCGTGTATTCCCAGGGAAATGGATTGGGCGCGGAAGTCAACGTACTTGGCCACCAAGATCACCAGATCTTACACCAATGGACTTCTTCTTCTGGGGACACATAAAAGAATATATTTATCGCAATCCGATAAATAATTGAGAAGAATTAGTAGGGCGGATTATAGAGGCAATTGCTTCCATTACTTCCGAAATGATATGGAATGCCGGGAGCAATTTAATTCAACGGGCACGTCTTTGTATAGAATTAGGCGAAGGGCATTTTGAACATATGTTGTAATAAATTTAAAATAAATGTTGTTACACAAAAAAAATAAATGTTATAATAAAAATAAACGTTATAAAAAAAATGAAAATGTTTAACTGTGTTTTTGAAATAAAAATTTAAATAATTGTTCAATTATTACATTTAAACAGAATTATAAAATCTAATACGTTTTAACATATTTGAAAAATGAAATACATTTCTTTTTAGTCAAAGAAATATTGTGGAAATTTATCTATTATCATTATAAAATAAAATTAAAAAATGAAAACAGCTATGCAGGAAAAATCAATATCACCTGACACGAAAAAATTAATAACAGATGACAAATCGGTACGCATGAAATGTAGTTACGGACCTGAGCGCGCGAATTCTACACGATATCATTGGCAAACTTTGATCGCTTATAACTCAAAAACTATTGTAGTCTCGACATCTTTGTATTAGAATTTTCGTCTCAGTTTGTGCTCAGGAATATGTTATTAAAATTTCAATTGTGAGTCGTGGGACACCCTGTATATAACATATACATATAATATATATAACATATATAACATGTATGTAATTTATTATATGTATATATAATATATTAATTTATTATTTTGTTCTATATGTATTAATTAACTCCTTTTTGAATAAATAAACCGCTCCAAAACCGATTTTTTATGCTCCGGTTCGATACTGGAGCATTTTAAATTAAAATAAAAAACGATTTGATCCGGATTAGAGCGATTTTAAAATTCGAAATTTGCTCCGTTCTCTCGGAGCGTACAAATTTTAACGGTTCAGTTCGGTTTACATCCCAGGTTCCAAAAAATTTACTCCATAAATCATTCGGTTTTCGGAGCGGTTTTTTAACTCGAACCGGTTAAAAAACGTTCCAAAAAGCATATTTTTGCTCCGGTTTACAACTCTGGCCTTGACCGTGCAAGATGGTATTCTTTATAAAAGTTGGGAAGCCGCGAATTTGAAATTTAGTTTCCTACAACTTGTGGTTCCTCAGAAACGTGTTAAAGAAATTTTAGAAGAGGTACACGATTCTCCGTCAGGAGGACACTTTGGGGCGAATAAGACCCTAAAAAAGATCCAAAAGCGTTTTTATTGGGCTACGTGTAAACAAGATGTCGAGGACTAGTGTAGATCCTGTAATATTTGTGTTTCTAGGAAGGGCCCTACAGGGAAGGGGAAGTCTCCACTACAAATTTACAACGTTGGTGCTATATTCGAGAGGGCTCAAATGGATATTCTTGGTCCACTTCCGACAACTGCGTCCGGGAATAGATATTTGCTTGTCATCGTAGATTGCTTTACCAAATGGGTAGAAGCTTTCCCTTTGAAGAATATTAGGGCGAAGATGGTGACAGAAGTTTTCGTCAACCAGTTTATTTCCAGACATGGAGTTCCCACGGAAGTTCATACCGATCAAGGGAAGAGTTTCGAGTCAAAGCTCTTCGCAGAATTGTCGGAATTACTCGGAATTAGGAAGACGAGGACCACTGCTCTGCATCCTCAGTCGGACGGCCAGGTCGAACGTCAACATCAAACTATAATTTCTTATATAGCAAAATACATTTCTGAAAATCAGAAGGATTGGGATCAATGGATCCCCATGTTTCTTTTGGCGTACAGATCTTCGAAGCACAAAAACACCGGCGTGACTCCTGCGGAGTTATACTTCGCCCGAGATCTCAGGTTACCCGTAGATTTATTGCGGGGAAGTCTCCCAAAGCTTCAAAAGGAGGAGTCACCTTTGGTGGGAAGTTTTGTAAGGCATTTAAGAGAAAAATTGAAAGACATTCATTCCAGCGTTAAGGAACGGATGAAGGTAAAATCTTGTCGAGTAATGACCTGGTACAATTAAAGAGCCAGGCAAGTTTTTTTTTCAAGAGGGACAGAAAATATGGTTTTATAATCCTCGGAGAGTTAAGGGGAAAGCCCAGAAGTTACAAAGTAATTGGAAAGGTCCTTTCCAAGTGGTGAAGAAGTTTAGCGATGTGGTATATTGTATTCAAAAGACACCTAGACATAGGAAGAAAGTAGTTCACGCTGATAGGTTAGCTCCTTTTTCTGAAGGGACGTTGTTAGAGTAGGACGGAGCCCGGAGAACAGCTTATACTAAATTACTTTAATAAAAAGTTTTATTAAATTGTTCTTTCACAGACTAAAATTAAGTTGAGTTCTGTGTTCCTGCGTGTTATTTGTTTCTGTCCTTAGAGTGAAGCTTCTATTCAGACAGAGGACTACCCAAGAACACTATTTTTTTCTTAAGGAAGACTGTCTCGCTCGCGGTTTTTGATCCGTGGTTTTCCCGTGGGACGAAGGGCAAATGCCGAGACAGGAGCTTGAGGAGTTCTCTTGTGAGGATGTTGGGTCCACGGAAGATACCCCCTTTTTGCCCGAAGACGTGCGAACATCGTAACAGGGGACGATTGGACGCGGAATTGAGAATCATCAGAGTCGATTGAGATCAAGTTAATAACGGTGCTCGGTAACCTGCAGCAGCAGCTCAGGGTAGAGCAGAAAACCGTTATGATACCCTGGTGTCGACGATGGAACGATGTTCTCGTGGATGAAGCGGGTTTGACAGCAGTATCCTGAAGATTCCTGATTGGTGTTTGATTGGGGCCGGGAAATAGCGGCGCTCGGTAACCTGCAGCAGCAGCTCAGGATAGAGCAGGAAGTCGTTTTGGCACCCTGGAGTCAATGCCTTAGGACGTGAGGACAACGATCAACCCATACAGCTTCGGAAACAATTGTCGGGACGACAATTTTGAAGGAAGGGGGTAGTGTTACGTCCCTGAATTTCATCCCCTGTATCCGGAAAATGGTTGTCAAGGGAGGTTGTTGATAAACAACGGCAGACATTTTTGTAAACGGTCGCCATTTAAGCAGTCTTTTGACAGCTGACCTGTCGAACGGACGTATTTCTCTAACGTTCTGATAACTGTATTATTTATCATTCTGTGTTCTTGTGTTATTAAAGTTACCTGTTCTTCTTAAATATCGTGTTGATTATTTGCGACGCGAGTTTGGCGAACGAGTGACGGCGCGATATTAATTAATATCGGCTTCCGGACGTAACAGTATATACGCAAAGAGAAGGAGATGCTACCCTGTATTCAAAACCAGCTATAAAATAATTATTTTTATATTGGAGCTATGTATATTATACATATAGTAACTATGTAATACCTCATACCACAATACTATATTTATAGTATAGAATAACATCCCCTTTTTCCTGTGTATTCTACTAACACTTATGTATATATTTTGATCTTGAAACATGTATTGTTGGTACTGAAAACGGTTTCAAGCGAATTTTCATAGCTGAGATTTTGTCAAAACATGATTCCTCAAAGTGTTGCAAACAGAGCGTGGTGCATTTAAAGTTTTGTTTTTCATGTAACCCTTTGTGCTTCTTAACAAAATCTATCCAAGCACATTTTTGATTTTTGTTTTTCGGAAACCTGTTTGTGAAAAATTATTTAGTAATTACTTGTGATTCTACGATTTACGATTTTAATGCTGTATACCTAGATAAAGCATAACCTCCAAAATATAAAATTCTTGTTATTATTTCTGATAATAATTACTAACCGATGAAACGTTATTCCATAATTTCGCGCTGTTGTTATGCCACAGGCCTGGTAATGCACCATGATGCTCTATTATTTTACACTGATTTTTTTCACAATTAGTGACCGTGCACAAAATGATATTTTACGCCCACGTGTCTGCAGGCTTCGACAACTGGCTGCAGACGGCGCTGATAAACGTCAAAAAAGTGGACGCTCAAGATGGCTGCCAACAAATATCCGTCGGCGGTTTGCCTAGCCTCCACTACCGATACATTCCCTCCTGTATTTCTTTACTCATTGTATATATTAGACGTTAGGGAATAGAGTCGATAAGGAAGATGTGTGTTTAAGGCCTACTTGTTGACAAGTTGTGCGTGTAAGTACAGAAGAGCGTTGCGAACGCACGTAAAGGATAGCGAAGGCACCTGTGCCCGATCGGAGCACAGTGCGTGAGAAGTGAGCGTAGAAGCGAGTTGTATTAAGTGATTGTGTTACGTCCAGACTCGGAGAAGGGAGAATCGGTGGAAGGACGTAATCTACGTAATCTCTAAACAAACGCTCTATGGTGTGTCCCTTCGAGTCAAATGATTTTACTTAAGGGCCCGAACAGGTCAACGACCGGAAAGGTCGCTTTTACGCTGTCGGCAGGCCCGTTCGTTCAGTGGTCCCTTTTCGGTGAAGGAAATGAATCCTTATTACCCGGGACGGGACCTGTGTGATTTCGGAGAAAATAAAAGTGCAAGCGGGTTAAGAAATAATTATGAGACTAATTAATTAATTATTAAAAATCTAGTTTATTCATAGCAAAATCAAATATATAAATATGTGGTCGGCCCGCCGCCGCGACGCCCGACGCGCATGCGTTCACGCGCACACATGTAGTCGATATAGGGAGAGCGCTCTCGCCGCTCGCCAGCTAACACGCGGAACCATGTTAACGCTCGACACGTGTCTGTACAACGCAGTACTTTCCATTCATTAAATATATTTATCTATCGAGAACTGTGTGCCTCATTCTATTCCCCGGTCTTTCCCCACAATTCAGAAGTGGGATTCGACTCAGTGAGTGAATACGATTACGGAAAATAGACAAATTTTTCGCGCAATATATCGTGGAAAAAAGACACGTGGAAGAATCGAGGTTAAGTTAGAGCGTGCTTCGTGATCGCGCCCGGGACAAAAAGTGTTCGAGAAAAGGATAAAGTTAGCGTGCTTTGTGATCGCGCTAGAGACAGAAAGTGCCCGAGACAAAATTAACGTTTCGTGTGATTGCGTCGCGACTTGTGTATTGCGATATATGTCGTAACCGTAACCAACAAACGCGGGCGCGACAAAGACATTTTCGGCGGATCAAATAACCGCACTACGAATTCCGCATATATCTGCTACGAGAGTGAGATACGATATTCTTTGTGAATATGGTTAAGGAAACAGAAGATTCTACATTAACCTTGAACGACTACACGGTGGTCAGATTAAAAGATTTCCTCCACCACCTCGGTCTTAAAATAACAGGTTCGAAAGCCGAGTTGATACAACGATTGACGGATGCAAATAAACAGGCCGGTAGAGATGCAATGTACGTGCCCGATATATCGGACGAACCAGACGAACCCGAATATCTGATGTCGCACGAGGAAATACAACAGGATGAAGCAAGAGAGGCAGCGAACATTCGACCACGGGGAACAATACCGCGTGAGACGACACGAGAAATACCCGACGATGTTCAACGCGAGATGGATCTACTACGAAGAGAGCGAGACCTCCTCGAACAAGAATTAAGCCTAACGCGACGAGAAATAAACGCGTCACCGCTTTCGGCAAGCAGTTCCGGCGGGCGCAGCGCCGCCTCGTCGATGAGCATACGTGCTATCGGCGATCTATTAAGCGAATTCCATGGAGACGATACCTTCTGGAAATGGGAGAAACAAATACAACTCCTTCGCACTACTTACAATCTCGATGATAATCGACGAGAGTACTCATAAGTTCGCGGCTCAAGGACAAAGCCCTCGGCTGGTTCCATTCAAAACCCGATCATTTGTAACTCAGCGTCGACAATTTACTAGATCGAATGAAAGAAATATTCGATTTACGACCTACCAAATTAACATTACGAAGAAGCTTCGAACGAAGAACATGGCAAAGTAAAGAATCATTTTCTGATTACTTTCACGATAAAGTAATCCTAGCCAACAGAGTACCCATCGATGACGAAGAGTTGATAGATTACATCATCGACGGTATCCCGGATATCAGATTACGGGACCAAGCACGAGTACAACGATTCAGCACGAAATCAAATTTATTGGAAGCATTTAGAGGACTAAAACTTCGATATGATTTCAAAACCTTTCACGAGAAAAACGACAAATTTAATAATAATAAAACTAATAAAGAAGTCGTTGCAACAAAATCGGAAAATACCCCGACGAAATCCGACGAAGCAGCACGAGCAGCAAGAACGTGCTATAATTGTAAGAAGAGCGGACACATTTCGAAAAACTGCAGGCAACCGAAAAGGCAGACAACGGAACCCAACGAGGAAAAAGGATCTACCGCACAGCACAACACACCAAAGGAAGCGACAGCGGCGACCACCACCAGCGTTATCTAATCCCCGTTAGAAAACCCACCATTCATGGTACAAATAAAGTATTCGATATCAGACGCTCTTAACAATACGTGCGACTATAAGGTAATGGCGATGATCGACTCCGGATCACCAGTAAGTTTAATAAAAAACAATTATATTCCACAACAAGCATATACACCGATATCAGGTAATAACGATTCTTATTTCGGTATTAATAATACTCCCCTAACAATTCTAGGCTCTTTCGAAACAGATATAATTGTTAACGAGATTAGTACAAAAATTAAATTTCTTATCGTCCCTGATAATACTATGTCGTTTGCAGCACTTTTAGGTAGAGATTTTCTAGCGTCACCCAATATAAAAATTGCGATGAATAAAAACTTCACGATATTAATTAACGAGAACGAAATTATAAACGATACATGCGTCGAAACTAATAATTTGATACGGCAAATCATGCATATAGAATACCTCGATAAACCAGAGATAACAGATAATTTAAATATTAACCCGAATATAAATTTCGTAACAAAAGAAAAGCTAAAAGAAATTTATACCGAAACATATGTCGCTAAAAATAATATCGATACAATTGATAGCGATGTAGAAATGAATATTGTTTTAAAACATAATCAGTCGATTACTTTTAGACCGAGACGTTTATCATTTTCGGATAAGGAAAAATTACAAGAAATCCTAGACGATTTATTAAAGAATAATATAATTCGCGAAAGTAATAGTCCATATGCAAGCCCTATTGTATTGGTACGCAAGAAAAATAATGAATTGCGTTTATGCATAGACTATAGAGAAATCAATAAAATCACAGTTAAAGACAATTTTCCTACGCCATTGATAGACGATCACTTAGACAAACTACGCGATAAAAGATATTTTAGTAATCTCGATCTACGTAACGGATTCTATCACATAAAAATGGCTGAAGAATCAATAAAATTTACATCATTTGTAACTCCACTTGGCCAATTCGAATTTCTAAAAATGCCATTTGGTCTAACGAACGCACCACGCGTATTCCAAAGATTCATTAATAATATATTTTCGCGGTTAAATAAGGAAAACAAATTATTAATATACCTAGATGACATTTTGGTCGCAACGGAAGAGATAAACGAACATCTAGAAATTTCAAAAGAAATCTTCCAAATAGCAAAACAAAATAAATTAGTATTTCGACTAGATAAATGTTCATTCCTTTACGAAGAAATAGTATATCTAGAATATACAATAAATCAAAACGGTATTCAACCAAGTAATACTAACATAGATGCAGTTCTCAATTATCCTACCCCACGAAATGTAAAAGAAGCATATAGATTCGTATGTTTAGCAAGCTACTTTAGACGATTTATAAAAAATTTCGCGACAATAGCACAACCGCTATATAATTTGATTAAAAAAGATATCGAATTCCATTTTGGTTCGACCGAAAACAATGCTTTCGAACTATTGAAAAAACTATTATCGTCTAAACCAATTTTAGCGATTTATTCGCCCCACTTACCGATAGAACTACACTGCGATGCGAGCTCCACAGGCCTAGGAGCGATATTGCTACAAAAACAGTCAGACGATACCTTACGACCCGTATCGTATTTCAGTAGAAAAACAACTAATTCCGAAGCAAAGTTCCATAGCTTCGAATTAGAATGCTTGGCAGCAGTAGAAGCTATTAAACGATTTCACATTTATTTATCGGGAAAACCCTTTAAATTATTGACAGACTGTGACAGTTTTAGATTGACACTAAGTAAACAATCAGTAAATCCACGAATTGCACGATGGGCAATGTTCCTACAGAGCTACGATTTTAAAATCGAACACAAGCCCAACAAAAAAATGTCACACGTGGACGCCTTAAGCCGTTGCCACAGCATCCTCATTCTAGAAGCGAACACGTTCGAACAGACCCTAATTATTAAGCAAAATCAAGACGAGAATATTCGAAAATTACGAAATGAACTAGAATTAAAAGAACATAAATTCTACGAATTACGAGATGGCCTAGTATACAAAAAAGCAAAAAATAAATTGTTTTTCTACGTACCATCATGTATGGAAACTAATGTAATTCGATCCTGCCACGATAACATAGGACATATCGGTGTCGATAAAGTACTTGAAAATATATGTAGAGTATATTGGTTCCCCGAAATACGAAAAAAAGTAAAGATTCACATCGAATTGTTTAAAATGCATCGATTACTCACCTACAAGCGGCAAAACGGAAGGATACCTTCACAGTATCCCTAAAGGAAATCTACCCTTTCAAACGATCCATATTGACCATTATGGCCCCTTAGAAAAAACCAGCAAAGGTTACAAACATATTTTAAGCATAATAGATGCGTTCACAAAATTTATTAAACTATTTCCGTGCAAAAGCACAGGAACCGAAGAAACTATACAAAATCTACAAACCTATTTTAAAATGTATAGTTAATCGAAACGTATCATTAGCGATCGCGGAACGTCATTTACGTCCACAGCGTTCAAAAATTTTGTAAACGACGAATTCATCGAACATGTATTAATAGCGGTAGGCACCCCACGAGCAAATGGACAGATAGAGAGATTCCATCGCGTCATAACCCCTATGCTGTCTAAATTATGCGACACACCACAAAAGTGGGACAAAGTCTTACATGCCGTAGAATTCGCGCTAAACAATAGTATTTGCCGAACCACAAACCAAACACCAAGTCGATTGCTATTCGGTATCGATCAAGTAGGTACGATCGAAGATAAAATCCGGCAAATTCTAGACCCATACTCAGAACAAGACAGAGATTTAATTCAAATTAGAAAACAAGCCTCCGAAAATATTATCAAAACACAAACTTCAAACGCAAAATTATATAACGACAAACATAAGGAAGCCACTAAATATAAGATAGGAGACTACGTCGTAATAAGAAACACAGATGTAACACCCGGCGTTAATATAAAATTGCTTCCTAAGTTTAAGGGCCCCTACGAAATAAAAAACGTTCTTGATCACGATCGTTATGTTGTTAGCGACACAGACGGATTCCAATTAACCCAGAAACCATTTACAACAATCGTAGGCCCCGATCAAATGAAACTATGGAATCACGAATAATTAGAATTAAGATAAACATTAATTATTATATGTATTAACCAAAAATGTATGCCAAAGCTTATATGTGTCACTCCAAAGTTTATGTTACTTTATATGTAAGTTCTAATTTACAGCGTTATAAAAAGGAATTTTTTTTATTTTTTTATTTTCCTTCCGCACATTGGTCGAGACGCCCAAATCGTCAGCATGGCCGAATCTGTGGCCGGCCCGCCGCCGCGACGCCCGACGCGCATGCGTTCACGCGCACACATGTCGATATAGGGAGAGCGCTCTCGCCGCTCGCCAGCTAACACGCGGAACCATGTTAACGCTCGACACGTATCTGTACAACGCAGTACTTTCCGTTCATTAAATATATTTGTCTATCGAGAACTGTGTGCCTCATTCTATTCCCCGATCTTTCCCCACAAATATAAATATAATTCGGTTATAAAAGAAATTCTTATAAATATGTTTCTGAGAGTGTGAGTGTATGTGTATGTAATGGTGCGGATATTACATAGGTTCGAAGGTCGTCAATCGGAATATGGTGGGGGAGATTCTAAAGCTTAAATTTTAATTCCGATTGGTTTTACAATGCGAAGTAAAGATAAACAAGAAAAATAAAATTGGAATGTGTAAATGGGTTATGTAACGTATAGGGAGTTATTGGATCTCTTCCAGGGAAACTGGAGGGGGAAAATTTCCTCCAAAGAATTTGGATAGGAACTCCGATTGGGTGAAGGCGGCCGGGGATGAACCACGGAACAAGGGTATCTGGAGGACTTTCAATTAACGCTTTGCGTAGTTCCTCGTGGTCTACGTCATCAGGCCCTACGCAAAATATTCCCTCCGGTAGAGGAAGCTCGAGGGGAGGGAATTGAGATATCAGCCAGTCGCGAAACTGGTCGTTGCTCAATTTTCTCTCGGGGAGAGAAAACTCTGTCCTGGAATCGGACGACTCGTCATTGATCTCGATCAATTCTGGATGGCATGACTCCCGTTCCAGGAATCTCTCTTCTCTGTCGAGGTCGTGTAGTTCTTCCTCGAGAAGGGACTCAGGACGACAAGGGGAGGAGAAGGGGGAATCCCCGAGGATGACAGTCGAAGCGGAGGACGGGGGTCTTGGAGGAGAGCTGATTTGTTCTGGAAGAGAACAAGGGGAATCGGGGAGGGGGACCGGGGAGTATCGAAGACTGTAGGGATCGGATATATCGTTATGAGTGTCGCTATTATTATTATCTACGCTGTTGTTTATTGAGGATAAAAGAGCGTATTCTGCCAAAGCCCGAGCTAATTGTTTTCTAATTCGCTTGTTGCGACGGTTCCGTTTAATCGCCGTTCGCGATCTTCGTTTATTGATATTCTCCACTGAGAGAACAATAATAAGAATAGTGGAGAAAAGAATCGCAATTGGTTGAGAAACAATTCTTGGGTTTAGTTTAGTCACAATTTGATTTAAAATTTATATATAAATTTTTGTATAGTTAAATATGTATATACTTATGTATTTTTTTTCTTGACGGGAATAAAGACGTGGGGAGAGATTGGTGAGGAAAAGTCACAGATCCAACGCTACGAAAGTAGGGAATCCAGAATGACCATTGGGAAGATCACGGATCCAATCCTGTGAGAGCGGTGAATCCGGAATGACCGTAGGGTAGTCACGGATCCAATGCACCGAAAGCGATGAATCCGAAATGGCTGTTGGAAAATCACGGATCCAATGCAGCGAAAGCGATGAATCCGGAATAACTTCTTAAATGCAGGAAGTTCTCGGGTAGATAAAGGAAATTCGGAAAGAGAGTTTTGATTATTTTAAATGTGGGTAACTAATCAAATTTTGATAATTAATTGGAGATTATTGATTGAATTCGGATAATCTATTTATAGTGACAAATAGTTTTAATTTCACCTCTAAACCCAGGTACTATTTCAAAGAAAAATATATAATGAAATCTCAAAAGATTTAAATCACTTACTACTTATGAGAGCGTCGGTATTGAGGTGGGAAACTTAATCTTTGGTGTCGAGGTGGGCTCGGCCTCAGCGGTGTTGCTCGTCGTGAGCCTTTAAGTCGTTCTTGTGAGCACTGTTATCACTGCACTCACTCGCGGATAATTGTTACTGGGTAAATGCTCTAAATCTTTTTAGAAATGTAAAAACTGCTGCCGAATATAATGATCTTGGACTGTAAACTGTGAATCTGAATCTGAATGCGGCGCTCTGCGAGAACCTCGGTTTATATTTCGTTTTTGGTACACGCCCTCCGCTTAGACACTGGAAATTTTGACAAATTAAGATTCTTAATTATTTTTCTCACAAATTTTAGTTACCTCCTCCATGGGGTAAGTTAGAAAGATGTGACGAATCGCAGGGTTTGTTTTAGTTCCTACGAATCGGAGAGCGTCTTCCAAAATCGAAAAATTCTAAGAATTACGGCTTCGGTAACAGCGTTTGTTCGCCGTAATTTATGTTTAAGGAAGCGCGTGATGCACCCGCTAATGAAGAGGGGTTGACTTTTATTACCCTCTTGAGACAGCGATTATGCGTATGTCGCGTCTACTATCCGAGTGCGCGTGCAGTTTTCGGGCGCCAACCCGAGGTTATCGGTGTCCGTCTTTTGTTTTGTTATAATTTATTGAAGATCTCTGCCGTGGGAAAGTGTCAGTTTGTCCATACTTTTAGTTTGAACTGTCAATAGGTTGCCATCTAAATATAGATAGAGTGTCACAGAATGTCTCTGGAATCTTATTTTTATGGCTTCTTCCCTTTCTTCTTAATTTTTGCTTCAGATTCTGTCTCGTAAAAATGTCACGGTGTCTATATTTCCATGAGTTTATTATGTCCGCGTGTTTATTTCCTAATCGTTCTGGCGCCTACACGGCGCATTTCCCATAATAAATTCAAAGAAATTTTGACTTTTACGATTTTTCCAAAGTTGCACGCGCTCTCGAATCGTGGGAAAGAAAAGAATCGTGGAGTCCACAGGACGTAACAATTGCAATATAAGCGATTGTTCGAGAACATTGTACTTTGATTTTGCTGTACCCAGCCATCCGCTTACACTACTTCAGTTTAATTTCTCTGATACAACTACATTGCACCGTAACATTACTGTAGTCTTACATTGTAATATTTCTAAGGGCGGACATTTCAACGTTTCTGCAAGCTTGCAATAACATTGCAGAAGCATTTCGCAACTTCCATGCAATATTACAATATTTCAATGTAAGGTCTATGCAATGTTTTTGCAATATTTTGGTGTTGTATAGGTAATGTCTATTATTCATTTATCAAAGCTCCATGAAATATCTATGATTACTCCATATGACGTCTATATGACATCTATGAATACGTCTAATGGATGTCGAATGGAAGTATGAAATGCGGAACTGTGGATATCTAGTAGTTGTCTATAGCAGATTACATGGACGTCTAATAGAGGTTTCGAATCTCCATGATGGACGTCTACTAGACATCAATTAAAGGTTTTTGTTCCGTGTGGGAAGGAACAATGAATAAAGAATTCAATATAAAGCATAAGAAATTATGAATAATGGCAATCAATCAACCATTCGCTTTTATATTTAATTCCTCGTTTCCTATTTTTTTTACATTAACTCTTAATGGTGAAAAAGGTAACGCAGTCAGTGTTTCCAGACAGATCAGATTTTCTTACCTACCTGGCGGATATGACATCAGTGCTATATCTAGTTACGAGAAAAGGGGTACTGGTATCCGATTGTATCACATTACATCTAAACAATTTGTTCTAAGTCAATCGTAAATGCTTACTTCCTGTGGAACGAGATGGGTGCGAGGTGCGAGAGAAAACATACAATCCCATGGCAACGACGATATCAGCGCAAGCGCCCTTTCTCTCTCACACAGACCTTGGATTTTGGATACAGGCTTGGTATTCAATATGTGTATGTGTGTACCTCACTTCACATGTTCACATTTGATTAATATAAAAGAAATTTTTTAGATAATATGATACACAATCGGATACGAGTACCTCTTTTCTCGTAACTATTAGGCATAGCACTGATATCATTCGTCGCGCATGCACGAGAAAACTCAGTCCATCCGAAAACACTGCCGTGCAGTATAGAAATTACGAAATGAGATATGCAAGTGAATACTAGAATATTATAAAAATATATTTCTATCATTAAAGAAAAATGCCTTAAGGTAGATATAAAAAATATCTGGAACATAGATCGAATCAATAAATGATCCACAGCAAATCGCCGCAGAAAAGTAGCACAACAGAAGGTAATTATACTTAACCTATACAATCAATATCAATCAAAGCTTCGACTTCTTTTTTAAAGCGAATTTTCCTTGAAAATACAGATGATGAATATCATTATAAACAAGGCTGATAATATATCGTGTTCAACTTTTGGCAATACATTTTCCAATGTATGCATAACAGATTCCTCCGATTTTGAAAACAAATTTCAAAAATTCCGACAGGATGGAAAAGTCAATGAGGTAATTTTCTAAATAATGTAGTTAAAATATATGTAATTTGAAATAAATATTAAGCATATTTTATTTACAAATGCTTCCTGAATTTTCCATTAAATCAAAAAGTAAAAAAATTAAAATTAAAATTAAACAACTATATTGAATATGCAATGTACGGTATAATTACAGGTTTATAATATACCATTTAGCGATAATGAAATGTTGGATGATTTTAATGATAATATGCAAGAGCTATTGAATTCTGCATGTAACAGTAGTGATAATGATAATGAAGATGAGAATATTAATATTTTCGGTGATAAAATATATAATCTTATTAAAGATTGTGATAGGTATAAAGATGGAAATTTGTCTGATGATAATAATAGCGATGAAGATATGAGTGATTTGAGAGAAAATGACGATGTTCAACAACATGATGTAAGAACAACTTAATTATCTTGTTCTAAATGCAAGTTTTATTTCAGATTAAATAATGTATACCCATTATACAAAAAATTACTGCTATTAACAATTATAAAAAGTTATGTTTTTATTTTTTTTTGCAGACATGTATCAATGCACAAGATATCGAGAACTCTGATTTGCAGAATCCTTTATGTTCATGTATTAGGTTGATGCAAAAGTTCGTTTCGGTTTTGCCGCTTGGTGGCGTTGCGTCAAAAAATTGAACCGTTACCAACTTCAATCATATATTATATAAATATCACTTCAAAGGTAATATCTCAATAAGCATTTAAAAAAATTGTCTTCATTAATTGCATTGTACCAACTTTGTAAAATTTTGAAATGACAGAAAATAAGGAGGATTTTCGTCACATTATGCTTTTTTATTTTCGGAAAAACAAGAACCCGATGCAAACACAAAGGAAAATATGTGCTGTATATGGTGAGGATGCTATTGACGATTCCACATGTCGTAAATGGTTTAGGCAATTTCGTGATGAAAATTTTAATCTCAATGATGCGTCACTTTCTAGACGCCTGACTAAAGCTGACAACGACGAAATCTTGGCTTTAATTGAAAGCGACCGACATCGAACAACTCAAGAGATCAGAGAAATACTCGGCATTGATCAATCAACAGTTTCTAGGCGATTACGGTAGCTTGGAATGATCAGTAAGATCGATGTATGGGTGCCGCATCAGTGATCCGAAAAAAATTTGGTGGACCGAATTTCTGCTTGCGATTCTCTGTTGAAAAAAAAATGAAATCGATCCATTTTTGAAGCGGATGATTATGGGAGATGAAAAATGGATCGTGTATAACAATATTAAACGAAAGAGATCATGGACTAAGCGCGGTGATGCTCCTTTAACTACAGCAAAGGCCGGCTTACACCCGAAGAAGCTCATGTTGTGCATCTGGTGGGATTACAAGGAAATAGTGTATTATGAGTTGTTGTCAGAAAATGAAACTATTGACTCGATGAAGTACTATTCACAACTGACCAATTTGAAGCAAGCACTTGGCCGGAAACGACCAGAATTAGTGAATAGAAAAGGCATTGCGTTCCAACATGATAATGCTATACCACACGCATCTTTCGCGACCGCGACTTCTGCAACTTGGCTAGGATGTTTTGGTCCATCCATCGTATTCGCCTGACTTTGCGCCCTCAGATTTTCATTTATTTAGATCATTACAGAACAGTTTAAATGGTAAGAACTTAACTTCCAGGGAAGCTTGTAAAAATTACATGGATCAGTTCTTCCTTCAAAAATCCCAAAAATTTTACGAGCGCGGGATCATGCAGCTTCCGGAAAGATGGCAGAAAATTATTGAACAAAACGGAACATATTTCATCGATTAATGTATTTTTAAGTAAATAAATTTTATATTTTTATTTTAGTAAAAAAACGGGACGAACTTTGGCATCAACCCAATACAAGAGTAACTATAGGAGAAGCATTTCTTTTCTGCATGACATTAGCAGTTACGACATTCTTTAACATGGGTTGCTGTCGTTGATATGCTAAAAATGATTAACGTGCTTTTTAATAGAGACATTCTACCACGTACTAAGTATAAACTACTATTTTTTTACTATTTTCCTGCAGACATGTATAAAGTGCAATATTATGTGTTTTGCCCAAGATGCTCGAAGTATTTAGGCAAGAGAAAAGCGATAGATAAAAACATTTTGTGTCAATGTGGACAAGCGGTTAATACCCTCGAAACAGCGTCATATTTTATAGAATTTGATATAAAATCGCAACTCCAGAATCTGTTAGCACATACAACTATAGCAAATAATCTTTAATATACATGTAGATTTCGCCGAAGAAAATTAAGTGAAGGAGCATTAGAAGATATTTACAATGGAGAGAAATACAAAAATGTGTCGAATTAAATTTGTTGCAAGATAAATATAATTTATCATATACTTTTAACACCGATGGGTGCCAAACAACAGATTCCTCAAAAGTATCTATGTGGCCAATTTATTTAATGATTAATGAGTTACCTCAAAATATTCGGCAAAAAAATATCCTTACAGCCAAATTATGGGTTCATAAATCAGAACCGTATATGGAAGTTTTTCTTCAGCCTTTTGTGGATCAAGCAAATGAATGGCCACTATAGGTTTTTTGTGGAAATTTAACAACAAAGTAATTCCAGAGTAAAATATATCCACTGTGTTGCGTTGATTCTGTTGCAAGATGTGCTATGCTCAATATGAAGCAGTACAACGGACATTTCGGGTGTACTTTTTGCGAACATCCTACATCAAATGTAGAAGGTATAAGAAAATACCCAATTTCAACGAATATTTCAAAAGATCGAACAGATGCTTTTATTAAAAGAGATATGATACTTGCTTACAAAGTAAGCAAGTAAAAGGAAAAGGACAGGACATTAATGGAGTTTGCGGTCCTTCTCCTCTAATGAACTTTCATCTTGCCGAAGGTATGGTTGCAGATTATATGCATTCCATTTTATTAGGTGTTATGTGACAATATATTGAAATCATACTCACTTCAGTTAATGAAGATTTTTATGTCGAAAGTCCTGACAAATTAGTTATTATTAATAGCCGTTTATTAAAAATATCATCACCTACTTCGATATCGAGAACTCCTCGAAATCTAACTGAACGGAAAATGTGGAAAGCTTCAGAATGGCGCTCATGGTTGATATTATATTTTTTAATATGTTTGCGTGGAGTGCTACCGCAGAAATATTTAAGACATTTAGCATTATTCGTAGTTGCTATGGATATTTTACTACAAAATTCAATAACGTTAGATATGTTAAACCGTGCAGAAAGACTTCTTTGCAGAAAATCTTATGATTTGTTATACTTTTTCAAATGTATTTTAAAGAACGAGCAATGTCTTATAATGTTCACCTCATTTTACATCTATGTAAAGGTGTTCGAAATTGGGGACCATTATGGACAATACATTTCCTTTTGAAAATCAAAATAGATTTCTTCTTCAACTGATGAAGAATCCAAATCATGTAGCTACTGAAGTAGTATCCAGAATGTTGTCATTCCACAAACTCTTTATTTAAAGAGAGAATAGGTTTAAATCTTACAATAAATCAATTTTATAAAACTATATCCTGTAAAAAACCATTATTAAAAAAGAAGACAAAAGTTAGTAATTTCCTTCTAATAGGATTTAGGAAAATTTATATTTTAATCGCTGAGGAAATTGTACGTTTAGATAATCCAGAACAGTGCATTCGACAAATTTATATTCAACAAAATTAGATATACAACAGCAACTTATCAATCCAAGCGCTGTAAAAAATATAACGATTCTATTGTACAAATAAAATCTGGAGCAATTGGATGTATTTCACGTATATTGCGAGTTAGTAGAAGAGGAACGTCAGAAGTTGTGTTATTCATTCATATTATTGAATTGGAGAATAATCCATTTATTTACGATAACAATGTCAGAGTAGAGCACATTAGAAAATGTAGCAACATAAATGGTAATTTAAAAATATTTCAGCCGGAAGATATATTACGACAATGCGTATTGATAAAGTGTTATAATAGATACTATATTCGTGTAATACGAAAGGGATGTCTTGGCGAATAAACAGACAAGGATTACTGTAAACAGGTTTTACATTATGTAATATATAATATTAATTGTAAGTACGATATAGATAGATATATTTATTGTTCCCCTTAGGGTTATAAAAAGGGCATATACTGCCTTACTTCCAGAAATTCTCTTACACTAACTTATCTCTAATTTACATACTACTTAATGCTATCTTATAATCTAACTTATATTTAACTTAATTATTACCCTAATCTACCATCTGCCTAACACACACACACACACACACATCTTCGCAAAGCTACCCTATTCTATCGGGACCTCCGCTTCCGGAACATATCGCGGTTTTCTTTCTGTCTCTTACCTCTCTTCATTCATTCTTTCCCTCTCCTCCATTCATTCTCTCTCCCTCCCTCTCTCCCTCCCTCTTCCCCCCTCCACCTATCTCTCTCTCTCCCCCTCTCCTTCTTTTCGTCTTTTCTTTTATCGACAGAAAATAGTTTTAAATCTCCTTCAATAAAGTTATTTTTTCCGAAAAAGATCTGAAATGGATTTAAATTATATGCATGTTAAATAACAAATATTAGTTCTTTACGCATAAATTATTATTTATTTATTAATTTTTTTATTTCTGTTTTTATGTATCTACTTATTTATTTATTTATTTATTTATCCATTTATTTAACAATTATTGTGTCTATTTATTTATATATCTATTTATGATACATACCTTGCGTTATTCGTCTCTCCTTCCTCTTTCTCCCTTCTCTAACTTCTTTTTCTCTCTCTGTATTTCTCTCTTTTTTTCTTCTTGTCTTTTCTTTTATCGATAGAGTATAATTTCAATTCTCCTTCAATAAAGTCATCTTTTCCTATAAAGTCTGAAATAGATCGAAATTGTATGTGTATTTTAAATAACGAATATTTGTTCATTACGCTTTAATTATAATTTACATAATTATTTATTTATTTATGTATTTATTTCCCTATTTATTTATCTATCTATTTATTTATTTATCTATTTATTTACCTTTGAAGACATTTGGGTAAATCTTTACATTAGCGTCTTACCCTCCGATTTGCCTCAAAATTTACACAGAGCTTCCTTTTGGTCTACAATCAAGATTTATGATAGTTTTAAGCCGGGAAAACAATATGTTGTTGTTGGGAAAAATCGTGGGCGCTTCAAGCGCTATTCGCGTTTAGGAACATTTTGTGTTTTGTATGTTGCCTACACTGTACGTATGTATATTCTGTATCGGAGGTTTTTTTGAAACAAGTATATAAATACTTCACTGAAGGACTCACTTTTGTTTGCCTTAAATATAATATTAAAGATTAATATAATCTTGTGTTCAATATATGTAAATTAAAAATATAACAGCCATGTCTGGCTATACGGAGTTCGTGCGTATAATAAATACAGAAGAAGCAGCTCTTAATTTTGTGTTAGAAAAAGGCGTATTTCAGAGAGAAATAGAATGTCCTCGCTGTAAAGAACGAGGACAGCGTACAATTTTGCAGCAAAAACATCAAGATTTTGTGTGCTGTGCTCATTATACGGAGCTCAAAGGTCATGGTAAACGTATTAATCGTCAGTGCTTTTATAAACAAACTGGCTCATGGTTTAAACAAATTTGACTCACATTATTAACGGCAGTGACATTTACTGCACAATTTTTATGGATGCAATGTCCACGATTAAATTTCCATGAATTGGATCTCCTCTTGTTCAATAAAACAATTACTGACTGGACAAATTTTTGTCGCGAGGTAAAACATATTCTGTGCATTTAGACATTGTATTAGAAAATTGGATAAATATATCGAAAAGAGAACCTAGCCCAAAGTATTTAAATAAATGCATGGGCGGAGAGGGTCGGCGCCCCTCTCTCTGCACCTCCACCCACTAAATATTCGTATATATAATAATTTTCAAAATTCTACAATTTCTTAGATTTGCATGTACTGGGTGGATGCAAATTCTACAAAAGTCGGTGATCCAGGAAAAGTTGTAGAAATCGATGAAGCTCTTTTTGGCAAACGCAAATACAATCGCGGCCGTTTGCTTCAAGCAAAATGGGTTTTCGGTGGATACGAGCGTGAGTCTCGAAAAATATTCCTTATGCCTGTCGCAAATAGATCTAAGGAAACTTTACTGGAAGCCATTACTTCGTGGATCTTGCCCGGTACAACGATCATGTCAGATATGTTGCGTTCATATGATTGCCTGAACAATGAAAGGTTCCAACATTTATCAGTGAACCACAAAATGAACTTTGTGGATCCTCGTACTAGTAAATACAATTTATCATAGTATAGCAAATATTTAAAATTTTGATAAATTTATATTACTCCCTCCCCCCCAAAAAGAAACAGAATAATTTCTTTTTAATTGTTTTCAGATGCACATACACAAGGTATAGAATGGACTTGGAGATAAGTGCGACAAATTACACCAAAGTATGGTACTCTGAGTACCATGCTTTTATCTAATTTGTGCGTGTATCTTTTCCAACGTGTTTACCCAAGTCGAGAACGAATCGGAGCGTTCGATCTCGATCTTCTATCACAAAAGATCAAATCACTTATGTTCCTTTTTCACGGATTTTCGACAAAAACACTTGTATGTGCATGTTCTTCGCTTTACATGTATTCCGACGCTATTTGCACGCATTTGCTCGAGTTAGGTTCGCTTCTGTTCATTTTTCATGGATTTTCGACAAAACACGTGTATGTGCATTTTCTTCGCTTTACATGTATTCCTTAGCTATATGTACGCATATGCTCAAGTTTGGTTCACTTCTGTTCATTTTTCACGGATTTTCGACAAAAGATCGAAATGACAAAAAATCGAGATCGAGATCGAAGATCGACAAAAAGACTTTTGTCTTCTCGACAAAAGATCGAATGATTCTTATATATCATGCGCGAATTTCAAGAAAATATGGAAAACATTCCGTTTGCTGAGGGAGAATTCAATCCTATGTAAAAATTTTGTAGCTTGAAAGTAACGAAAAAATAAATTTGTTCAGTTTTTTATTATAAAATACTGCTTTATGATGTTCCCCAAGGACGACATATTGTTTCCTCAGCTTAAAAATATCCCTTAAAACTTTACCATCCACACAAAAATTGTGGGGTGCACCTCGCTTCGCGTTGTAAAGTATATGCGTGGACACAGTGGGTTTCGCCCCCCCTTCGGGGGGCTAAACTTCCGGAAGATATAACCTAACCCAAACCGAATTTTAGTTTAAAATCAGAAATAGGCTTAAGTTAGGTTATATCTTCCGGAAGTGGAGCCCCACCCCCCGTAGGAAGGGCGGAAACCACTGCGTCCACGCATACACTTTCCAATCTACACAAGAATTGTGGGGTAGACTTTGCTTCGCGTTGTAAAATATATGTTGTGACGTGGCGTTTTGTACGTCCGTCACAAGGGCTGATAAGTCCGGCCGGGATCGGTCGCGCGGGCCTCCGCTCTCTCGATTTAGGGAGAGAGAGCGCGGTCTGAGCGCGGGATCGGACGCGATCCCGCGGTTGTCGTATATTTTCTTTTGGCGTTTCGTATTTGGTGAAAATTAGCATAATAACGGTAGCAATCATGCGGTCGACGGGATCTCATCCGGCGAGCGACCAGAAGAACGACGTTAACGGCAAGGACGAGGGGAGGCCGGCACCGAAAAAGGGAGCACGCCCGGTAAGAATAACTGAATAATAAACCGAATTACTGCAATTAACAAACGAATCGAAGCTGCCGCCCTTTGTGTTTAATAATTACGCTTCACAGGCACGAAGGAAGCAATCGAGGGGAAGGCCACTCAAGCGCAAGGAGCGCGAGAGCCCCGAGGAGGAGCTACGGCACTGTATCCGAAGCGCGGGCCCGAATTTCTTTGCGAGATGAAGCTCGATCGAAGAGGAAATCGATCGCAGATACATCTACTAATAAAGAGTAAGGAGGGCCGGATACAACAATACGCTGCCGCAATTAGTGCTTTCCGAGGCCGGAAATTAATAAGAAGCGAGCGAAGGAAGACGGGGGCCGGAGATTAGAAGCGCGAAGGCCGCAAGGACCCGCAAGGCCGCGACACGACCCTGCGTAATTCGGAAGCGCCACACGTGGCCTTATTACATATTAATGTACCGGCGTGTCTCCTGCGGGCCTTCCGTTCGTCACTGTTCGGCGGACTAGCGAATGGAGCGGAGGCCCTTGATCGAGAAGCTATTATAAGGACAATAATAAAATAAACGGCTACTAAGAGCCAGCCCGCATAGGTAAAGGCGCGAGTAAATACAGTTGTTTAGATTAAACTACTCTTTATTATATAATTAGACGTTTCGGTCCCGCTTCGGGCCATCTTCAGTAACTGTATAAACAAATGAATTACATGACATGAGAAACATTATAACCAAGAACCGGTGATCGGATTATATATACAAAAAAAAAGAAATTAAAACGTACGCTTGAATTACGAATAATGATACGACTAGCAGTGTGTCTACGCGGCATCCAGGCTACCCCGCGATCCCCTCTAGAGACGCCTCCCGATCGGTACCCGCCGGTAGGAAGCGGGATGTGCATTGACAAATAATGCACATCGCTGTATCGAATAGCAATATATCAATTGCTGTTATAAAATATTATGAGAGGCAACTCACCAAAGACAATCGCAGAGCCGCACAGAAAGCCACGAGATCCTTACGCACAAGTCTGAGAAATTGCTTTAACTCACATCGCACATTGATCATAACAATATCTATACTGTCAGATATAAATGTCAAACAACAACTGTGGTTCGTATAAACATGTTATTTGGATTATTGATGACAAAAAGACAACAAAGGAACAATAAGAGGAAAAGAAAAAGAAAACTAAACAGGCCGTAAGCTATCTATAATCGGAATGTAAATTTGTTCTAATTGTTCCGTGTCGGTCTGTAAATTAATGCTGTTCTTTTGTCTCTTTATGTATATCATCTCTGACAGCAGTCTTTTCGCTAAAATCGGTTCTTCGTCTAAAATTTTTACATTTTCCCATTCGAATTCGTGGTTCGTCAATCTGTAGTCCGTTATCACTGACCGTTGCAATGTGTTCCTATTAATATGGCTGCGGTGCTCTTTCATTCTGGTTTTTAAAAATCTACGGGTCTGGCCCACATATGAGGCATCACAATTATAGCACGAGATTTTGTAAACAACATTTTTCCGAAACTCATTGTTTTGTTTGTCTTTATGTACTTTAATATACTTAATATACACTATTCATGACAGACTAAAATTTCTTATTCTTAACAATGACAAGAACATTACAAAAAACACTCAAGACAAACTCAATAAAGAAAAAGTTGCATATTCTAATATTCCATATGTGGAGGGAATCTAGGATCAGTTCAACAGAATAATTCGTGACTTAGATATAAGAATGTCGTACACGGGAATAAACAAGCTTAACAAGTATATTAAAGTACATAAAGACAAACAAAACAATGAGTTTCGGAAAAATGTTGTTTACAAAATCTCGTGCAATAATTGTGATGCCTCATATGTGGGCCAGACCCGTAGATTTTTAAAAACCAGAATGAAAGAGCACCGCAGCCATATTAATAGGAACACATCGCAACGGTCAGTGATAACGGACCACAGATTGACGAACCACGAATTCGAATGGGAAAATGTAAAAATTTTAGACGAAGAACCGATTTCAGCGAAAAGACTGCTGTCAGAGATGATATACATAAAGAGACAGAAAAACAGCATTAATTTGCAGACCGACACGGAACAATTAGAACAAATTTACATTCCGATTATAGATAGCTTACGGCCTGTTTAGTTTTCTTTTTCTTTTCCTCTTATTGTTCCTTTGTTGTCTTTTTGTCATCAATAATCCAAATAACATGTTTATACGAACCACAGTTGTTGTTTGACATTTATATCTGACAGTATAGATATTGTTATGATCAATGTGCGATGTGAGTTAAAGCAATTTCTCAGACTTGTGCGTAAGGATCTCGTGGCTTTCTGTGCGGCTCTGCGATTGTCTTTGGTGAGTTGCCTCTCATAATATTTTATAACAGCAATTGATATATTGCTATTCGATACAGCGATGTGCATTATTTGTCAATGCACATCCCGCTTCCTACCGGCGGGTACCGATCGGGAGGCGTCTCTAGAGGGGATCGCGGGGTAGCCTGGATGCCGCGTAGACACACTGCTAGTCGTATCATTATTCGTAATTCAAGCGTACGTTTTAATTTCTTTTTTTTTTGTATATATAATCCGATCACCGGTTCTTGGTTATAATGTTTCTCATGTCATGTAATTCATTTGTTTATACAGTTACTGAAGATGGCCCGAAGCGGGACCGAAACGTCTAATTATATAATAAAGAGTAGTTTAATCTAAACAACTGTATTTACTCGCGCCTTTACCTATGCGGGCTGGCTCTTATTAGCCGTTTATTTTATTATTGTCATTTCTAGAGCCTTCATTTTGTTTATTTATTATAAAGACGTTTCGAGAGTTCCTACCGGTGAGACTGACGTCGACTACTTGTGAAGCTGCCAAATTACGAGTAAAGTTCGGATGAGTCGCGCCCTTGAGCCATCGCTGTCGTAAGTAAGGTTTTCGTATCGTTATTTTACACGATTTTGGTTATTTCGAGTGATTACGCAGTAGATCGGTGAAACGACTCATCCGAGCCGACGGATCCGCGTGAGTACTCTTTCTCCCGAGATCATTTGCCGCCGACAGTCAATAATTTGCGTCTGGTTAATTATTTAATTGTTCTTTTTCACTATCGTGTGTGATCTTTGATATTAATGAGCTCGTACACGTAACCGCCTTGTATATTACGCGTCCGTAAAATCGTATGTTCGTTTCGTATTGTGCAGTAACGGAATTATATGTGTCGCGTAAAAGTTAGTATCTTATTTCGTCGCTTCCGAATTATTGTGTAAATTCGGGATATTAGTATTTTTCGCGTTATTAGATTGAAACGTTCGTCGCTGTCTTAAAGGCAGATCATTCAGCGTATAATTCCGATCGGTAATACGAGCCGTACCGCGATATTGATTGAATATATCGACAAATATTATTGTCACGGCGTATACGGCTGCTCTAAGCGCCTATTATCTCTTGTTTGACTTTGGGAGAATTCGGTAATTCCACGCGGGCGAGCGCAAGTTAATTGTCGGCTTACGACGGAATTTTCCTCGCTGCCGGATAAGCCTTGAGTCGCGGTAAAACTTTTCGCCGAAGAATTGACTTTCGGCTCGCGCGTGAAATCCGATACCCTTGCGCTCGATCGCGAGACGCCTCTCGGCCGACAAACAGCTGGCCAGAATATCACGAATTATATCTCTTATTATACTTTTTTTTATATTATTCTCTTTCTATATCTTTTTCGCTTCAATAATTCTTTTTCGTCAAAATCTGTTCAATAATATTTTCTCTGTCATTCTCAGTTCTCTTATAATTACTTTCTCAAATACGATTTGTTATATATTATATTCTTCTATATCAATTTCTCTGTGTAATTTATTAGTGCCTATCTCGATTCTCTCCCGTCCCGTCCGCAAGGACCACCCCCCTCTACCAATTCCGTTGACTGAATAGCCGCGTATTTTCCGTCGCGATTTCCGACCGATACAAAATTTGTGATTTTCGTAAAGTTTGTTTTCGACGGCGCGAATTTTCGCGCCTGGCGCCCAACTTATGGTATAATTGTTCGTTTTAGCTGTCGATCGGTTTTCGTATATCGCGCCGAAGATGTGCCGCGAGTCACTAATAACGACTATTCGATTGATTAATTGTCTACTAATTGAATAAAATAATCACAAATTGGCGCCCAACGTGGGGCCCGACGATAAACGGGAATTTTGAGAAATCGAGATTGGCAAGTACGATATTATATTCGATCAAATTCTGAATATTTATGCCTGATATTGAAAATTTTGTTTACTGCTGAATATTATTGCTTGTATATAATTATTTTGTGTGATATATATTATTCTTGTGCTTAATATTATCTTGATTATCTGAATATTGCTGCTATTGATATTTACGCTTTGTTGTTTGTAATTACGGCCTGCGTCCTAAAGATTGAAGTACGAATAAGTATGAATATTATAATTTACGTGATTTTTCAAAGATAAATAAGATTGTTCTAATAATCAAATACATTTGTTATCTTACTCTATTTCTTCTGTACAATAAAATTATTAAAATGTCGTTGCCTCGTTAGATTTCAGTGGATTAACTTGTAAAAGATTTTGGATTAAATGGAAATAAGAAGTACGATCGAGGCTTAGTGGAAGTATTTAAATAACCGTTAATTAAATTAAAGAAAGATTATTTGAATAAGGATTTCTGGTAAATTTTTCTTTTAACCAGCAGATTGGTTGCTTTCTTTTTGGGACTAACAACCATATTATTAAAGGACGAATAATTATTGAAGGCCGCTTATTAAAAATTTTTTTTGCTTTTATATTGTGTGCACTAACCCATTCTTGCAGGATGTTATATTGATATTGTATTTTTATTGTATGTATCTTGTGTGCTCTATGAGATTATACTGCATTTATATTATGTATGCTGAATTTTGCGGTGAATTATTAAGCGATTAATCTCGGTAAAAGAGTCTATGGAATTTCGTGTGCTTTTCCGATAATTTCGGTTAATATCGAGAATAAGAATTTGTCCGACTTATCCTGCTTCGGAATTTGACTGCTCGAGGATCGCGTTGACCGCTGCCGTATTTACGCGTGTTTTTGCGTATGATTGTTTGACACGTGTGTTTGCGTGTAGATAATAGACCTATTGTTCGCCGATCTCAGAGACTTCTCTCGCGTACCGCTCAATAATAATTCGATTAAATATTTGCGTTTTCCGGAGTTCACAGCAATTCGGAGAATAGATCTCGCTTTCGATATATTTATTTTCGGTATTTATCTCACTGTCTTTAGGTAACGGTTATCTCGCGCGTTTAAGGGAATAATAATGAACGACATGAGTTCGGAGGAAGATACAAAAATTGAATGGATCTATACGTTGCCGTTAGAACGATTGCGCGAGGAATTAGGGAATCGCGGACAGAGTACCGACGGGACCATGCCCGCGTTACAATCGCGATTAATTAAATTCGAGCGATGCGCGCAATTGGGGTGGGAACCGCCGCACAGTGGGGAAATTCGGCCATAAATCGGAGAATCATCAGAATTGCACAAAAATTGGTAGACTTATGTTTTCAGGGTCGCTGATTACGAATCCGGTGTGTAATTTTTCAAAAACAAAATGGCGGCCTCAATATAGCGGAGTAAATCATTAATATTCATCAGAATTGTACAAAAATTGGTAGATTTACATTTTCGGGGACGCTGATTACGAATCCGGTGTGTAATTTTTCAAAAACAAAATGGCGGCCTCAATATAACGGAGTAAATTATTAAATACTCATCAGAATTGTACAAAAATTGGTAGACTTATATTTTCGGGGTCGCTGATTACGAATGCTCATTCGATCTGGCTGAAAATCAATATCAATGAATTTTAGAGGTTACCGATTATGCATCAGATTCGGGAATTTCTAGAAAAATAATGTTAGACTCAAAATGGTGCAGGTAGACTTTATTATTACAATATAATGAAAGATATAATGATAGATATAATAATAGATTTCATCGATCCTTTTTGCCTCTTGCCATTTTGTGCGCAGTTTAGAGAAGAATTTTTACATGTGTGATTTGGCATCTGGATGGATTTGAATGGGACAGTTACTTCGTTCGGACAACTCCTGTTCCAAATGTTTAATTTGGTTATTAAATTCACCGCTTAAGCAATTCTGCATAATAAGAAATATCTCTCTTCTTTTATAAGTTGTTAACTGATTGCAAGATCCTGTAAAAAATGCATGAAAAAAGCGCATATTATTATACAAAAAATTCGTATGTATCATAAGTTATATTCAAAATAAAAAATAAAAACATAAAGGCTCTGATAATGTCAAATATAAATTATAACAAGGCCAATAAGAGCCGAACAAAATAAACATGCGAATAAAAACACCCGAATAACTTAAGGTGATGTTTATTAAATTTAAAATTTTTATTAATTCAAAATAAACTCTCGAGCTCTGAATACTGGTTCTGAGAAATTTGTTCGTATTTAGTAAACACCCTATATAAGACACTTAAAACCTCAGGTATGTTAATTTTTATAGACCAAATTTCAAACACTATTGTTATGAGCGAACCGGGCACAGCTGCAACTAAGCGGGACTACCTGAGGCGGAGAGCCTTTTCGGAACGCGCGCACTGTTACAAAAAAATACCGTACAACAAGGCTAGCAGATATTAGCAGCTAATTATTGCGAATTTTAATTGCCAATAGTATAGGCTACAAGAAAAAAAAAGAAAGAACGTGGGATCTTGTGGGATCTGTAACTAAAAGTCTACACGAAGTAAATATTTATTCAGGAAAGTAGGAACTTTATCGGACTATAGTTATGCGTCGTAAACAAACATAGTAAACGTTATTTAAAAAATGTAAAAAATATAAAATATTCTACATACCTCCAGGAAGAGCATCCATTTTGCAGAACTTTATTCTCATTTTTATCTAAAAAGTTATTCACACTCAAAGTAGATTGAAAATATTAGCGAAACGCGCGAGAAACGTCTGTCGCCGGCGAGGGTCTACTTTGAACTAACATACCTGCTCAACTTAAAATAGTAGGGGGCTGAGGACAACGGGATTCTGTGCAGGGAATAGTTCTTTACCGATCCCCATAGACAATAGATCCCAAATCTAAATTTCGTTTTTCGATTTTTGGCCAGCTTTTCGCCGAAATTCCCCACTGTGCGCCGCGTACACCCACGAATATGGGCCCACCCGATATGGACGATCACACGGAGGAAGCTCCGGCGCGGTCCAATAGTCGCGAAGGGCTGGTTACCGTATCGAACGAGGGAGCGAGCACGGAGCGCGCCCGGTTGCAAGTACGACCCCCGCGATTAGAGTTACCACATCGCGATCGGGAAAATCGTGTCGCGTCTCGTAATAACTCCTCCGCGGTTGACGTATATCAATTGATGCGCCGATGGAATTTAAAATTTTCGGGCGCTCGCGGAAGTGACGCTGAAGCATTTTTGACACGAATCGAAGAGGGTCGCGCGCTCGTTGCCGTGGAAGATGAAGAGATTTTTTAATGTATTCCGTTCTTTTTGTCGGGTATCGCGCTTTATTGGTATCGTAACGAGCGCGGTCGGTGGCGAACGTGGCGAGATTTTGAGTCCGCTTGGCGCTCGCGATTTGGTAGCCCGGATTTTCAATTTGCATTACGGGACAAAATAATGCGACGTACTCAGGGGGAACGCGAGTCCGTCGCGGATTTTTTAACGTGTATCCGCGCATTGTTTGAGCGTTTAAGCCCTCCGTGGAGTCTGGAAGAGCAATTAAATCACGCTCACCGTAATATGCTGCCGCGATTACAGTTTTCTGTCCATCGTCGGGACGTATACGATTTTGCGTCGTTGGAGAGTTTAGCCACGAGGGTGGAACAGAGCTATGACGCGGTAAGTCGACATCGCGCGCCGCCACCGCCCGAACAATCGATCTTCCCCGATCTCGCGTATAGATCCTCGCGTAAGGGCAATAAACCGGCGCCAACCGTCGCTGCCGCCGGAATCGCGACCGCCAAACAACCGAACGTGAAAGGGAACGGTAAACGATCTAAAAAGGGCACAAATGAAAATCGAGCAAACCCAGTCGCTACCGCGCCCGCGCAAGCCGCGCCTATCGCTACCTCTTCCGCGACTACCCCAGCGCCCGCATTCAACCGAAGTGTTAAGTGTTGGAATTGCGAAAAAACCGGCCATATAGCGCGCGAATGCTCAGAATCACGCCGAATGTATTGTTACCGGTGCGGAAAAGCGAGCGTAACGGTAAAAACGTGCCCGGTGTGCTCGGGAAACGAGTAAGGGAGTCGGTAGAGCGGGCTACAGCGACTCCGAACAACGAAAGGGAAGCCCGCACCGCGAATAATTTACACGAAATATTGAGTCTGTCATATAGAGCTGCCGATTTAGATTTTACGGAATTACCACCCTTACGGTATTTTACAGTAAAAATTCAGGGTAAATCTTTGCGCGCGCTAGTAGATTCCGGATCGAATCGTACGATATTCGGTGCGGACGGAATAAAGATCGTCCGACAGTTAAAACTCCCGATACTCCGAAATCGTATCACACAGATCCGCACCGCTAACGGACAATTAGCGGAAGTACGCGAGGAAATTAATGTGTCGCTTACGCTAAAGGACCATATCCGCGTGCTTATTACCGAGCTTAGCTGTTTCTTGTATTGTGGGGATGGATTTCTTATGTGCGTTCGGTATCGCTCTGGATTTCGCTGCCGCGGAATGGCATTTCGCTAGCGACCCCTCAATAAAATACGCGTTGTCGTCTGCGTGCGAGACTCCGAAAACATGCTGTGGACTCTCGGAATTGACGCCGTCCGAAACCAATCAATTAGGGAAATTCTTGAAAGATCGCCTGCCGGAAGCTGTCGAAAACCCCGGTACCACTTCGCTGACGGAACACATAATCGTCGTAGGGCAAAATAGACCGATTAAACAAAGGTGTTATCTCGTGTCACCGAAGGTACAGGAGGCCATACGCGAAGAAGTAGACAAAATGTTAAAAGCCGGAATTATCGAGCCTTCGTTTAGCGAGTGGTCCAACCCGATCGTAATGGTTAAAAAGCCGAACGGGAAATATCGTTTCTGTTTAGACTTTCGTAAAGTAAATGGGGTGTCAAAGAAAGACGCGTATCCGCTGCCGAATATGAACGGCATACTTGACAAGTTACGATCAGCCCGGTATATCTCCACAATCGACTTGAGCCAGGCGTATTTTCAAATACCTCTGGCCAAGGAAAGCCGCGAGATTACTGCCTTTAGCGTACCCGGGAAAGGCTTATATCACTTCACGAGAATGCCCTACGGGCTAACGGGAGCACCCGCGACATTCCAACGACTATTAGACAGATTGATCGGGCCCGAGATGAAACCACACGCTTTCGCGTATCTTGACGATATTGTTATTGTCACGCCTATTTTTGACGAACACCTGGTATGGCTAGAAATTCGTATTGAGAAAAATTTTCGATGCCGGATTAACGATCAATCCCGATAAGTGCGAGTTCTGTCGTTCTCAGGTCCGATATCTCGGGTTTATAGTCCAAAGAGAAGGATTAACGGTAGATCCTGAAAAGTCGCGTCCAATTTTGGAATATCCGGCGAAATATCAAACAATTACGTCGCTTCCTAGGTATGTCCTCCTAGTACCGTCGATTCATTCCGCAGTTCGCGACGCTCAGCGAAACTTTAACGCGATTATTGAAAAAAAACCAACGATGGGAATGGTCGAATGATCAGGAAAACGCTTTCAAACAGATTCGCTCACATCTCGTTGCCGCGCCTACGCTGTCGTGTCCGGATTTCAACGTTCCGTTTATTTTACAAACTGACGCGAGTTCTGTTGGGATAGGAGCCGTGCTTACACAGAGCGTCCACGATGTGGAACACGTAGTAGCTTTCGCGAGTAGAGCCTTGTCCGACCCCGAGAAAAAGTACTCGGTCACGGAACAGGAATGCCTGGCGGTGGTCTGGGCTATAAAGAAGTTTAGGCCATATTTGGAAGGTTATAGATTCACCGTGATAACTGATCATAGCAGCTTACGATAGCTGCATAACTTGCGCAACCCAACGGGCCGGCTCGCGAGATGGGCATTAGAATTACTGGAGTATGATTATGAGATAATCCATAGAAAGGGCGCGTTACATCACGTGCCGAACGCCTTGTCGCGTATGTTTGAGGGTGATACCGAGGTTCCCTTGATCGCTGTCGTAGAAGCCGAAGCTATCGCGAATACAACGGACGCGTGGTATAGGAAACGTGTCGCGGATGTAGAAAGTAAGGTTAGGCGATTTACTGATTGGCGAGTAGTGGACGGGCAACTATACTTCTGTAGGCCGAAAGCGATCATATCGGAAATTGTAGAGGACTTAGATCGGTGGAAGTTAGTGTTACCGAAAGAATTACGTGGAGAGGCTCTGAGAGAGGCGCATAACGAACCACAGGCCGGACATCTCAGAGTCGAGAAAACGTTTCAAAGACTAGCGGTTCGATATTATTGGCCGAATATGTTTCGAGATACCGCGGATCACGTTAAGCGATGCGACACTTGTCAGCGTACGAAGGTCGAGCAGGCCGGACCTGCCGGTCTTATGGGTCATCGGGTAGTAGAGGGACCGTAGACCGTGATCGCTACCGATATCATGGGTCCGTTCCCCAAAAGTAAATCTGGTTTCGCGTATATCCTAGTAGTCCAAGATCTGTTTACTAAATGGATTGAGTGTTTCGCGTTACGAGCCGCAAATGGCAAAAAGATCTGCGAGGCTCTAGAAGAGGTAGTGTCGCGATGGGGAACACCGCGATTCATACTAACCGATAATGGGACCGAATTTGTAAATAAGACGGTGCAGTCGTTCGCTACCGAGCACGGAATTAACCACACTACCGTTCCGCCGTATCATCCGCAGGCGAATCCTGTGGAGCGGGTTAATCGAGTTTTAAAGACAATGATCGTAGCTTTCTTGGAGAGAGACCATCGAGAGTGGGATGAGCATTTAAGGGATTTCCGTTTTGCGTATAATACCGCACATCACTCCTCGATCGGTACCTCTCCGGCGCTTTTGAATCTAGGTAGGGAATTAAAACATTCGAACCCGTTGCGTGCGCGATGCGAAGAAGCTGCCGCGATCGAACCGGGAAATCCGGCCGAGTGGTCAGAACGCATGAAAAATTTGCAATCTTTACATGATTGGGTGTCCGAAAACCTCGAGCGGGCATATCAGAAGCAGTCGTCGTATTATAACTTACGGCGGAGAGATATCGTATTTCAGGTCGGTGATCTAGTATTGAAGAGGCAGCACGCGCTGTCCTCAGCGGCACAAAATATTGCCGCAAAACTGGCACCGAAGTTCCATGGACCTTTCCGAATAAGAAAAATTCTTTCTTCGGTCGTGTACGAGCTCACTGATTTGCATGACGATTTCGCTGGTAAGGTGCATGTAAAGGATCTTAAATCCTACCACCCTCCACGCTTTTAGATCGCTGTCGTGAGACCTGAGAAGAGACATGGCCAACGAATACCGGCTTTTCAGGGGCCGGTACGCCGACTTGTCCGGGATATAGGACGCCAACACCCCTCCTTCTGGACGGAGTTAGGAGACCTGGTGGCTGGTCACTTGCGTCGACAATATACTACGCAAGAGGCCCAGGTGAGGGAATTCCCCACAACCCGGGAACGCGGCGTCCAGACAGAGCGGACCTGGACCAGGTCCTGAACGAAGTTTTCGGACGGGATCCGATTGAGCTGAACGAAGCCAGCACTCAAACTCCCTCCCTAGAGCTACGGAATACGGGGATGCAAACCCTACCGGATTGCCGCACTATGGAGACGCAGACGGAACCACAAGGCCAACGGACGGTGAAAACCCAGGTGGAAATAACCACCTGGGACCTGAAGACAGGACCGACGAGAACGGAGGCAGCCGGGACGCCCAGAGGTCGCGGTAGAAGGCTAAGGCTAGTCCTCCCCAGCGAACTGAGGCCCGTCGGGGTGACGGACCGCGTCTTACCGCGAGAGGCACCCTCATTACCCAGGGAAGCGCCCCCCCCCCGTCGATGCTGCGAGGACGGTCGCATGGTAGGACCGCGAGGAGGAGTCCCAGCGCTCACAGACCCTCCGGAAGGACGCCTGAGAGGCGGGGTCGTTCGACCGTCCGCCGAACCAGCCGAGAGAGATCCAGGGAGCGTAGTCGACGCCACCGGTCCCCGGCCAGTGGAAACGAAGGAGAACCCTCCGAAGGACGAGCCGACCGTCGCTCATCCAGGTCGGTGGCGCCAACCAGGATAGCCACGCTCTGCTGGAACTGCCGCGCCACCGATCACCGATACTCCGACTGCCCGAGTGAGTCCCGATTGCGCACACTACGGATCGGACACAGCGATATTTCCCGATCAGACACAGTCCCGATCGGACACAGTCCCGATCGGGACTGTGTCCGATCGGGAATGTGTCTGATCGGGACTGTGTCCGATCGGGATTGTGTCCGATCGGGACTGTGTCCGATCGGGAAATATCGCTGTGTCCGATCCGTAATGTGCGCAATCGGGACAATCCCGACTGCCCTAACCCCCGGGATAATCCCTATTGTTACGGGTGCGGCCGTCGGGGTGTCACTATGAGGACATGCCCCGGATGTGGTAAGGAATGGCGCAATCTCGGGCCTTATCGTCGGGAGCAGGGCCACCTAGGGAACAGGGACCTTCCCTTCCCGTGAAGACCACAATCGAGGACCTCTCCTGTCGCCGCCAAACAGCCTGATATTTCTTGTTAAAAATTTTTTTTTCTCTCGTTCGCTTCCGTTTTACGCTTGCTCTGGCACGAAGTTTTGTTTCTTTTCTATGATTACCTAATAAACAGGATTGAGGACCCCAAAAGTTCCGAGTAACACTTCATTCCACCTAACCATGCCTCCCCAGCTCCCCCACATAACGAAGAGATCCTCGGCTATGACGGCGAGTTTGTCTGCATGTTGCATGTTCGTGTTCTCGCTTGAAGTAATAAATACAGCGGCGAAGGTCCGGAGAGAGTAGACTAAAGCCGTTATCAAAGGAAGTAAGTAAAAATTGCACTAATAAAGATGACTGATTCTAGAAGGATCGAGATGCTCGTATCTTGGTGGCTAACGACGTCTGTCGTTAATAGAGACCTCCTCGGTCCTCCTCTGGGAAGGGGTAGTTGTGACGTGGCGTTTTGTACGTCCGTCACAAGGGCTGATAAGTCCGGCCGGGATTGGTCGCGCGGGCCTCCGCTCTCTCGATTTAGGGAGAGAGAGCGCGGTCTGAGCGCGGGATCGGACGCGATCCCGCGGTTGTCGTATATTTACTTTTGGCGTTTCGTATTTTGTGAAAATTAGCATAATAACGGTGGCAATCATGCGGTCGACGGGATCTCATTCGCCGAGCGACCAGAAGAACGACGTTAACGGCAAGGACGAGGGGAGGCCGGCACCGAAAAAGGGAGCACGCCCGGTAAGAATAACTGAATAATAAACCGAATTACTGCAATTAACAAACGAATCGAAGCTGCCGCCCTTTGTGTTTAATAATTACGCTTCACAGGCACGAAGGAAGCAATCGAGGGGAAGGCCACTCAAGCGCAAGGAGCGCGAGATCCCCGAGGAGGAGCTACGGCACTGTATCCGAAGCGCGGGCCCGAATTTCTTTGCGAGATGAAGCTCGATCGAAGAGGAAATCGATCGCAGATACATGCACTAATAAAGAGTAAGGAGGGCCGGATACAACCATACGCTGCCGCTATTAGTGCTTTCGGAGGCTGGAAATTAATAAGAAGCGAGCGAAGGAAAACGGGGGCCGGAGATTAGAAGCGCGAAGGCCGCAAGCACCAGCAAGGCCGCGACACGGCCCTGCGTAATTCGGAAGCGCCACACGTGGCCTTATTACATATTAATGTACCGGCGTGTCTCCTGCGGGCCTTCCGTTCGTCACTGTTCGGCGGACTAGCGAATGGAGCGGAGGCCCTTGATCGAGAAGCTATTATAAGGACGTTTCAAGAGTTCCTACCGGTGAGACTGACGTCGACTACTTGTGAAGCTGCCAAATTACGAGTAAAGTTCGGATGAGTCGCGCCCTTGAGCCATCGCTATCGTAAGTAAGGTTTTCGTATCGTTATTTTACACGATTTTGGTTATTTCGAGTGATTACGCAGTAGATCGGCGAAACGACACGATTTTGGTTATTTCGAGTGATTACGCAGTAGATCGGCGAAACGACTCATCCGAGCCGACGGATCCGCGTGAGTACTCTTTCTCCCGAGATTATTTGCCGCCGACAGTCAATAATTTGCGTCTTGTTAATTATTTAATTGTTCTTTTTTGCTATCGTGTGTGATCTTTGATATTAATGAGCTCGTACACGTAACCGCTTTGTATATTACGCGTCCGTAAAATCGTATGTTCGTTTCGTATTGTGCAGTAACGGAATTATATGTGTCGCGTAAAAGTTAATATCTTATTTCGTCGCTTCCGAATTATTGTGTAAATTCGGGATATTGGTATTTTTCGCGTTATTAGATTGAAACGTTCGTCGCTGTCTTAAAGGCAGATCATTCAGCGTATAATTCCGATCGGTAATACGAGCCGTACCGCGATATTGATTGAATATATCGACAAATATTATTGTCGCGGCGTATACGGCTGCTCTAAGCGCCTATTATCTCTTGTTTGACTTTGGGAGAATTCGGTAATTCCACGCGGGCGAGCGCAAGTTAATTGTCGGCTTACGACGGAATTTTCCTCGCTGCCGGATAAGCCTTGAGTCGCGGTAAAACTCATCGCCGAAGAATTGACTTTCGGCTCGCGCGTGAAATCCGATACCCTTGCGCTCGATCGCGAGACGCCTCTCGGCCGACAAACAGCTGGCCAGAATATCACGAATTATATCTCTTATTATACTTTCTTTTATATTATTCTCTTTCTATATCTTTTTCGCTTCAATAATTCTTTTTTGTCAAAATCTGTTCAATAATATTTTCTCTGTCATTCTCAGTTCCCTTATAATTACTTTCTCAAATACGATTTGTTATATATTATATTCTTCTATGTCAATTTCTCTGTGTAATTTATTAGTGCCTATCTCGATTCTCTCCCGTCCCGTCCGCAAGAACCACCCCCCTCTACCAATTCCGTTGACTGAATAGCCGCGTATTTTCCGTCGCGATTTCCGACCGATACAAAATTTGTGATTTTCGTAAAGTTTGTTTTCGACGGCGCGAATTTTCGCGCCTGGCGCCCAACTTATGGTATAATTGTTCGCTTTAGCTGTCGATCGGTTTTCGTATATCGCGCCGAAGGTGTGCCGCGAGTTACTAATATCGACTATTCGATTGATTAATTGTCTACTGGTTGAATAAAATAATCACGGTCACAATGTAAAATATAGCGCTTGAAGCGCCCACTTCACAATTTTTCCCAACAACAACATATTGTTTCCCCGGCTTAAAACTATCATAAATCTTAATTGTAGAACAAAAGGAAGCTCTGTGTAAATTTTGAGGCAAATCGGAGGGGATGACGCTATTGTAAAGATTTACCGACATTTGTTGATCATCTTTAAGGGATACATATATATTTTAGTATCTTGCCTTATGCGATTTCGTCTATACGGTCTTATTATTATATCGCGTCAACTTGTACCAATTATCTCTTTTACTACACACAAGCATCTTCATAATTATATTTTGATGTATAATAAATCTCTCTTTTGCATGGTAATGATCTGAAATAAATTTTGTTAACTAAAATTATCGTAATTTAGTATGATACGATCTCTAATATTGAAAAGAAATGTATACTTACATTAAATCTTGTATAATTACTGTCCCCATCACTCGATGTTTAACATCGAAACACAAATTTAAATTAAAAAATCCTCGAACTTATTTACGATAATCACATAACCTGGCCACACTTCTAATCGATGTTGATGCAAAACATGTGCGTATTTTTTAGATTATTTGAATCCACGTGAAACTAAAGAAGAAGAGAAAAGATAGAAAGAAGAAATTTAGGAATAAGAAATATACATCGATATACCAATTATACAGACAATTAATAACATCATTATTAACCTCACTCGACGGGACGCGAACTGTCACCGTTACCGTTCGCAATATCGCACTATATCGTAGTATTCACGTTGTTTGCACTAAAGAGATATCGACACACGTTATCTCACAGCAATCTCACGCATTATTTTCTATCACAATACATTTTTCACGACAATAATAATAAGTTTGAAAATTATTCACTACTAATCTCGCACGACGCGAACTGTCACTCCGCCAAACTCGCCGAAGAATTCATTACGTTACTCGATGAAATCGAATATGAACAAAAGAGAGTACAACGTTTGAATTTACGTGGTGAAGACACTGCGAATGAAAACACTGGCGCGAGAAAGACGAACGCGTACGGTGGAAACAATAGAGAGGTGAATACGCGGGGACGTGATAACGCGAACGCGAACAACAATGGAGTGGCGAGACCGTATACGCGATACGATAATAAAGACAACGTGAACAAAGCGGTGAGGCCGTATACAAAGGGAGAAGCGTACAATACGCGTAGAGAAGATAAAGATCGAGTACCGAGTACGACGAAAACCGTAGAAACGATGAAGATCCTGTTTGATCACCGCGGAGAATTCAACGTGGTGACCGAAGCAGCTATAAACAGAATAGAATCCAAGATTAGAAGACTGGAGAGGCTCAAAGACTCAGCGAGTATTCCAGCATACCTGAAAAGAGAAAAGAAGATTAAGATAAGAGCGGTAAAACTAATAATAATTATCGCAAATCGAGAAATTAATATCGAAGCAATGATATTAAGCGGAGGAGAAATATGCGTTCTATTTGGAAGACACGCGTGCAAAGAAATGGGCAGGAAACTGAGCGAATTGCGCAAAGGAAATTTTGAACTCACAAGATAGGATATACATCTCACAGAGCAGGACAGAAAAAGAATACTCAAAGAAAGAGAAAGGGAGGAGACGGAAAAACAGAAAGCTGTAAAACGAAAAAGCACAAAGTCGTATATAAAATACGCGAAGCGTGCGAAAATTTCTGGAAGCGGAGACATTCCGAACGAGTCGAGCAACGAGGACGTCGTAATAACTGCGGAGGACCGGAGGAAGCGGCCAGAGGCAGAAGAAGAAGATGAATCCAGGAGAATCTACGAAGCAACCCGAGAGAATCTTGAAAGGGCTTCAAGGAGCTTTGATAGAATGAAAGTGCGCGAAATACAGTGCGAAAGCCAAAAAGTGCGCGAAATTAAAAATGAAAATCGAAAATCGCAAAAGAGCGAAAATGAATGTGAGAACGTGCAATAAAGTGCGCGAGAAGAAACATTAGAAGTAAGAAATGTGCCAGCAAGCACAAATAAAGAAAAGACTATATTAAAGACTTTAAGAAGCGTTAGTATTAAGAATAAAGGTCGATTCAGACATATCCGTGCCGTATCCGTGACGTATCCGTTCCGTGCACGTCCGTGCACTGATGAAAATAACGTTTCCATCATTTTATATTAGAGTATTCTTACATTTCAGTATCCGTATCAGTATCCAGCCGTCCGTATCAGTGTCAGTGCGTAGACAGTGATCTGTGCCGATATTTTCACTGAACGGACGGCACTAGAAGAGAAAATCCTCCGCGTGTTTAAAGATTTGAAACAGTTTAGCTACACATTTTGTTCAAAACGATTGCAAGCGCAGTTAAATTTCGCTCATTATCGCTGCTGCTAATTATTCTTATTTTATCGGGCATTAAAGACAGCGTGCGACTTTGGTTGTTATTCAATCTTCATTCACTTACGCTTTCTTTTTTGCGTAAAACGGTTTCTTCTTCATCTAAAATTAGTGCAATTACTGTAAGTTCTTTGATTGAAAAATTCGTCTTTCTCTCTTTCGTTCTTGACATACTGAACGAAAATCGACGGATACAGAACTGAAGTATGTGAATACTTTGCACTGATGAGTACGGATACGGAACGGATACGTCACGGATACGGCACGGATATGTTTGAATCGACCTTAATAGCGAGAAAAGCGTTAGAGATAATGCGAAAACTATAAATTTTAAGAATACGGAAAATCTACCGAAAATAGATTTAGACGATAGTGTAGTAACTAGTACACCAAAAAGGGTGCAGAAATCCGATGAAAGCATAGAAAAATTAATAGACAATAGCTTACAGTTTTAAAAAGAATGTAAAGATAAAATAAATTTAACTGATAATAATAAAATATTTCAGAAAAGTAAATTTAGATTACGAAACATTGAAGAATTGAAAGAAAAAAATGATTTCATTGATAATTTTGTAACACAGAATAGTTCAAATAAAGAATGTAACTTGTTAGAGAGTCAAAATCTAGAAGATAATAATTTTGAATTAAGCCATGATAGTCTAATAGACAAATTAAAAGTGGAGAGAAATAGCAATTTGAGTCTAAGGGTGCAGTCCCATGGACCGATATTTTCCGCGTAACGCGTATCGCGTAACCAATCAGAGCCGTTCCGCGTTTTCTGTTACGCCTGTTTTAAAAAGTCGCGTATTTCGTATCGCGTAACCAATCAGAGCCGTTCCGCGTTTTCTGTTACGCGGAATTGAATGTTCTTAATGCACATGGTACATAAAACGGCGGCAGCGTATCACGTTTAACCAATCAACTGTAATATTTTAACAGAATAGCAAATTATCATTGGTTAAACACGATACGCTGCCGTTTTATGTACCATGTGCATTAAGAACATTCAATTCCGCGTAACAGAAAACGCGGAACAGCTCTTAATGTTGTGACCGTGTTTATTTTCTTAGATAATTGAAACTATGATTAGTTAAAGAGTCCTTGTTAATGACTATCGGCACACCTTCGGCGCGATGTACGGAAATCAATCGACAACTAAAGCGAAACAATTATACAATAAGTTGGGGGCCAGGCGCGAAAATCCGCGCCGTCGAAAACGAACGTTACAAAAATCACAAGTTTTGCATCGGTTGAAAATAGCGACGGAAAATACGCGGCTATTCAGTCAACGGAATTGGTAGAGGGGGGTGATCCTTGCGGACGGGACGGGAGAGAATCGAGATAGGCACGAATAAATTGCACAGATAAATGGATGTAGAAGAATATAATATAAAAAATCGTATATATTTGAGAAAAGAATTACAATGGAACCGATAATGAAGACAGAGAAAATATTATTATTGAAAAGAGATTGACAAAAAGAATGATGAATTTGAAAAATATTAAGGAAGAGAATAATAAAAAAAAGAAATAATAATAATAGATATAGTTCGTGATATTATGGCCAGCTGTTCGTCGGCCGAAAGGCTTCTCGCGATTGAGCGCAAGAGTATCGGGTTTCACGCGCGAGCCGAAAATCAATTCTTCGGCGAAGAGTTTTACCGCGACTCGAGGCTTATCCGGGCCTCGGCAGCGAGGAAAATTTCGTCGTAAGCCGACAATTAACTTGCGCTCGCCCGCGCGAAATGGCCGAATTTTCACAAAGTCGAACCAGATATAATAGGCGCTTAGAGCAGCCGTATACGCCGCGACAATAATATTTGTCGATATATTCGATCAATATCGCGGTACGACTCGTATTATCGATCGGACTTATACGCTGAATGAACTGCCTTGAAGGCAGCGACGAACGTTTCAATCTAATAACGCGAAAAATACCGATATCCCGAATTTACACAATAACTCGGAAGCGACGAAATAAGATACGAACTTTTACGCGACACGTATAATTCCGCTACTACACAATACGAAACGAACATACGATTTTACAGACGCGTAATATACAAGGCGGTTACGTGTACGAGCTCATTAATACCAAAAATCACACACGATAGCGAAAAAAAACAAATTAATAGTTAACAAGATGCAAAATATTGACTGTCGGCGGCAAATGATCTCGGGAGAGAGAATACTCACGCGGATCCGTCGGCTCGGATGAGTCGTTTCTCCGATCTACTGCGCAATAACTCGAAATAACTAAAATCGTGTAAAATAACGATACGAAAACCTTACTTACGACAGCGATGACTCAAGGGCGCGACTCATCCGAACCTTACTCGTAATTTGGCAGCTTCACAATCAGTCGACGTCAGTCTCACCGGTATGAACTCTCGAAGCTTCCTTCTAATGGATTATCGATAAAAGGCCTCCGCTCGATTCGCTAGTCCGCCGAACAGTGACGAACGGAAGGCCCGCAGAAGGCACGCCGGCACATTAATATGTGATAAGGCCACGTGTGGCGCTCCCGAATTACGCAGGGCCGTGTCGCGGCCGTGAGGGTCCTTGCGATCTTCGCGCTTCTAATCTCAGGCCCCTGTCTTCTCTCGCTCGCTTCTTTTTAATTTTCAGGCCACGGAAAGCACTGATTGCGGCAGCGTGCGGTTGTATCCGGCCCTCCTTATTCTTTATTAGTGGGATGTATCCCCGGTCGATTTCCCTCTCGATCGTGCTTCATCCGGCAAAGAAATTCGGGCCCGCGCTTCGGATACAGTTCCGTAGCTCCTCCTCGGGGCTCTCGCGCTCCTTGCGCTTGAGTGGCCTTCCCCTCGATTGCTTCCTTCGAGCCTGTGAAGTGTAATTATTAAACAAAAGGGCGGCAGCTTCGGTTCTTTTGTTAATTGCAGGAATTCGGTTTGTAATGCAGCGATTCTTACCGGGCGTGCTCCCTTTTTCGGCGCCGGCCTCCCCTCGTCCTTGACGTTACCGTTGTTCCTGTTATCTTTCGCCGGATGAGATCCCGTCGACCGTATGATCGCCACCGTTATCACGTTAATTCTCAAATACGAAACGCCAAAAGAAAATATACAACGACAACCGCGGGATCGCGTCCGATCCCGCGCTCAGGCCGCGCTCTCTCTCCCTAAATCGAGAGAGCGGAGGCCCGCGCGACCGATCCCGGCCGGGCTTATCAGCCCTTGTGACGGACGTACAAAATGTCACGTCACAATGTATACAAAAATATATTATGTTAAATGTTCTATAATTTAACTACAGTAAATAAAGTATAATCTAAAATGGATTCGGAGTTATTGATGTCTATTATTGCCTTACAAAAGCAAAGAATGAATAAAGCCGATAGACTATCAATTATAAAATTAAGAAAGTGAGTTAACCTATTCTTATTGTTAAAAAAAAACGATAAAAAAAACATAAAACGAAAATATTGGGTCCATCCGATTTTTTCACACGAAAAGCGAGAACGATATGGAGCAAGTACAACTCTTATAAAAGAATTGTACTTCCATAATGAAGAAAAATTTATAAATTATTTTCGTATGAATGTGGAAACTTACGAAAAATTGTTAAATATCGTTGGGCCATATATAAAAAAGCAAAAATGTATTCGAAACCCAATACCGCCAAATACACGTTTGGAAATATGTCTTCGTTATTTAGCTACAGGAGACAATATGAAATCTCTTTCCTATGCGTATCGCGTAGGAACTAGTACCATTTCAAAAATTGTGTTAGAAACGTGTACAGCCATTTGGATTGCTTTACGAGATGAAGTTTTTCCACAATTTAATAATGATTTCTGGAAAAATGTGGCAAATGAATTTGAAGAGAGATGGAATTTTCCACATTGCATAGGAGCTATGGATGGAAAACATGTTGTAATCCAGGTATAATATATACATTTTATTTTCTTCTTTTACTTTTATTATCAAGAAAGTAATTGTCTACTTATGATATACAGGCTCCTCCCAATAGTGGATCAACTTACTACAATTATAAGGGTCAGCACAGTTTAAATTTATTTGCATTGTGTGATGCACGATATCGATTTGTTATCCTAGACATTGGAGCAGAAGGACGACAAAGTGATGGCGGGGTGTTTCGAAATAGCAAATTATATGCTGCTTTAGAAGAAAATTCTTTAGAAATACCGTCACCAAAAATTGTTAGTATCGGAGGTCCTGTATTACCGTATGTGATCATGGCAGATGAAGCCTTTTCTTTGAAAAACTATCTGATGCGACCATATTCCAGAAGCCAAACACTCGATCAAAAAAAAAAATTTTTAACTATAGATTGAGTCGAGCAAGACGTGTAGTTGAAAGTTCTTTTGGAATATTAACCGCAAAATGGCAAATCTACAGAAGACCGATTATAGCATCTGTTACTTTAAGTAGAAAAATTGTACAAGCAACATGCTGTTTGCACAATTTTATAATTAATCAAAATAATAGTAATCAGTATTATTCCACTGTAACTCCAACTAATGATATATTTACACAAGAAGCCCTTCAAGATTATATAAATGAAACACATTCTTCTTGCAAAAATGCAGCGCATATTAGAAATACATTTGCTGACTATTTTGAAGGAAACGGAGCAATTGAATGGCAATGGGAAAAAGTACTTTGTAATGAATTTTGATTAATTTAACTAACAATAAGTAATAATATAATATATAACTCCAAAGATAATAATATTAATATTAAACTTTTATTATATATATACATATGTATATATATACATATGTATATATATATATATATATATATATATATATATATTGTGACGTGGCGTTTCGCACCCGTCACAAGGGCGGACGCGCCCGGCCGGGAACGGTCAAAAAGGGCGTACTAGTTTAAGAGATTTTGTGAGCAAGCGGCGAACTTTACGCCGACTCGCGTTTTCCGGATGGAATATCGGGAGTTGAGGTGGTGGGCCCGGAGTGTAATTGTTATAGGAAGAAGAAATCCTGAGGAAGCGAATCCGGGTGAGGAGAGCAGCGGGGTCGAGAGCGGTGCGCACGGAGCGGAATCGCGCGACGGGCCAGGTATGCGACCGGTGTCATTATATTACGAATTTTACGGAGTCGCCTAAGGACTGTTACTGCCGAGTAATTTTTACAGCCTCGGAGAGCCTACGAATCGCGGTCAGCACGAGGAGGAGAAACAGGCGCCTACATCCCGAGACGAGGATAGTTAACTCCGAGGGGCCCGACACAACATCCCGAGAGGAACGAGGGAGCACACGGGACTGATCACCCCGCGAGGATCCCTGCATTAGAGAAAGGCCAGCTTAAATTAATTACAAGGGCCGTCCGAGATGCGTTCGGAGCCGCCAACAGAACTCTGCGACGGCAGGACTCCCGAGAGCAAAGAAGAAAACAAAATTATGTACAACGGCGTAAGAGAGCCAGCGACCGGAGATAGGAATCGAGATCGAAGCAAAAATCGATTTTCGGCCCTGAACGGCGCGCGCAGCGCCACCGCGTGCGGCTACCGGCGTGCCGCCGGCCCATCGAAAATCACTGCTCGACGGGACGGCGACCCCGACGGATCCAGGAACATCGACCGACGACAACGCAATTGTAAGGCCACCACTTCGACTTCCCGGTAAGCGCGGACTCGGCAGGGACCCGTGTAAGAATCAAGTTATACGAATCGCGTTACCGAGCCGATGGGCTCGTTTGCTATTATCGAGTCTTTTTACGTTACCGAGATAATTGTCGTACCGAAATCACGGGGCCCGCGTTGAGATCCGCGTTAATAATTACTTTATTCATTAGCCTTCTTCGCCTTCGAGGGGCGCCGTACCGAGTCGACAGTCCTTGTATCTACGTCAAATTCACGTCTCGTAAGGTTGTATAGAGTCATTAGTTACTACTTCGTTATTGTTTCAGCCATCGATTTAAAGTTAATACAATAAAAGACACGAGAAAATTGTCGTCGACATGCTACCGAGATAAACGGTTAAAGTCGAGCGTACTATGTATTTCGAGAAGAAGTGACGATCTCCTATTAATTTAACGATATTAACCAGTCCCCATGTAAAGATCGTAGGAAATACATTCTATATTATTTTATATGTGACGTTGCTGTCTGTGTCATTAGTCCTCTCTCTCTCTCTCTCTCTCTCTCTCTCCGGGATTTCGGGCCTCCTTCCCCTCGCGAAAAAAGAACCACGCCACTCTACCAAAAATCATGATACCGAGCTACCGCGGTTGAGCCGTCGTGCGATCTATCGATTAAGGAGATAACGATAAGCGGTGCGGCCTGACCGTACCTGGCGCCCAAATACCGTAAGTATCGAAGTTCGTCCGCGAATAATTAATACCAAGCACGACGAAGTTGCGCGTGCTTTTCCGAGATACCGAGAGAAAAATACGTTGCAATATATATATATATATTTCGTACATATTTGTCACTTGTTGTTGTATAACAATAAGATATAACTATGATCACAGATATATAAATTAAAAATAATTATATTTCTAAAAAAAATATTACTTTTTGACATAGACTACATTTACACGTCACCATTAATTGACTTTAGTGACTTTATATCTTTGGTAACTTTTCAGTCTTTTATCTTACTTTTTAACTTAAAATAACACGTTTCTTTTAACTTAAATTAATAACATTATACATATATAGTTTTTGAAACACACTCAATAACATTTTTTATATTATTTAACTTTTTCTTATATGTTTAAATCCTTATATGTGATCCTTTAATAACTTAATAACGTTTTTATAATATAATATTTTAAGTAATAATTTATTAACTTGCGTCGTTGTCTTCAAATTCTGCTTCTGTAGTCATTTGAAGAAATTTAATTTCCAACATAGTTTTCTTTCGATAACATAAACGGCGTAAAGCTTCCCCTAGAGTTTTTAAAAAACCATCTACGGCATCAATTTCTGCAACGGGCATCTTTAAAATATCTAATATGGCACTTTGTAACTCTTCTGGCTGGTTGTCTCTCTTTCGTTCTATAAGCAGAATTAAATTAACGTTAGAGAAAATTAAAAAATGATACAATAATCTAACATACATATAATTATACATACATACTTTTTTTGGTTGATGCAGTAGATGTTGAGGCTAATGATAAAAGTTCAAGGCTTTGAACTGAAGTTGATGCTTGAGAGCATATCTCTGATTCAACATCTGACGAATCTGAGAATTTATTATTTCCTTTTTCCTTATTTTGTTCCAAAAATGTTTCTTCAGTCGTCTCCGATAATGTGCTTATTGTTCTGTAAAAAATAAATTATGTTATATATAGGGCATGTTCCGATATACACTACCAGTATTGAAAATCTATATTTACATTATGTATATTCTACATTTTCCGTACTAGCAGTGTATACCGGAACATGCTTATAATATATAAACATGTAAATAATTTTGTAATAACAATACATACGGTGTAGTCTGAAATGTATCGTCCAAAGGTCTCATTATTTCAAAAAATCGATAACTCAATTTTAAATTTGCTGAAGATGCACTAGATCCACTCGGCACATACTGTTTTACTTTTTTTCTGGCCCTCATGTAACAATCACGATGATATTTCCACTTCTTTTGTAATTCTTTTATACTGATATTAGCTGATTAATAAACAGTTATTTTTAAAACTTGTCACAAATTTAAATAAAATAATAAAAATCTTATTAATAAGTAATTATTAATAATAAATTCTTCACACGTAAAAATTTTCAATATAAATTTTTAAATTTCTATATGCATACCATTAATTGTATTTTTTACTTCCTCCCACAGTGCTGCTCTTTTCGCTTTAGACCTCTCTTTGATATTTAGACGATAATCATATAACGGTGGCCTGTCTATTACTGCCATTATAAGGCGTTCATCCAAATCTATATTAGAATCGAATCCATCTTTGTCAAATCTGTTCGTTGTGAAAAGAGTTTGATTATAAATAGTGTAATACTGACGCATTTTATATAATATAAGAAATGATAAATATGTATATATATTTATACCAATAATAGTAGCTACATTATTTTCGTCAATGTTTAAGGCATCTTTATCTACATCATATTCTTTAAAATATTCATGATCAAATACATTTTGACATTGATTTGATAGGAACCAACCGCAATATCCACATTTGATTTGCTATAAACAAAAATAATTATGTTAACAAATTAAAAATCAAATTATTTTATTTTTGTAAATACAATTGCATTTAATTGTATATTATACACACACATAATTATATTTTAGATTAAAAGAAATAAAAAAGATATAAAATAAATGCATAAAGAGTAAACATAACATAACCTATAACATATGCTCGTTACAGGCCTATTTTATACCTTACATGCGTAAGGTATACCGTTACATGCTCGTTACAGGCCTATTTTATACCTATATATTAGTTTATAACACGAGCTAAATAATTATAAAATTGTTCATAATCGCAGGCTAAAATGCGACACCACAACACCAACATATCATTTTATTTCAATGTCAAATATATATCATATCATTTCGGAAGTCACACATCATCGACTTTAAAACAGTGGATTAATCTCAATTATAGAATCGTAAAATTGTATTCACGTATACACTCGCTTAGATCTCACTTACAAAACAATGTAACACCGAAACATCTACACAATGTAAAAAACATAAATATTAGCTTTGTCCATACACGATCTATACACAAGATGGAAAGAATATTGGAAGGCTTTAATCACAAAATTATCAAACTTGAAATATTTGATTCGTACAAGCAAATTCACACAATAAAATCCAACCTCCACAGATTATCTTCATTATTATCTTCATCCTTACCACCACGGATTTGGAATGAAATTAAAAGATACCATTGGAATTCATTTGACAAATGCTTTCACCGATCAATGTCTACTTCTAACAAAAAAATCCAATGGTTAATTAAGAAAATGGAGGAAAACAAACTTAAAGAGATACACCCCATCGAATACTTTTGTTCAAAAAAAACAATAAGTCAAACATCACAAACTCATTACACGCTTAACAAACCGGTTACTAATGATCACAATGACGTCATTCACATTTCGGTCCACCCTTCTATGTTCTCCTCAACACCATCAAACCCGTTAAACAAATTAAATGAAAAATGGTTTTTAAACATATCGGGACATATAATACCAACGGAAGCAACTAAATTACTTCAACTAGGTGAACGCTTTTCTCTCCCATTCACACAACAAAAAGAAAAATTGGTAATCGAGTTTATAAAAGACATTGAATGTAATTTACATCACATAGATTTTACCTCTAGACAGAAAATTCGTAATATTGTAATTCCTCAACTACAAAAATTTTACAACAAAACATATGAACACTCAGTTACTGACAATACGCTTTTAGACATGTTAAAATCGACATTACAATTTAAACAAAAAAATCCTGATATTATTTTTACACGTGCTGACAAGGGAAACACCACTGTATCATTGGACATAAACACATACAAAACACAAATGAGAGAGATGTTAAGCGATCCCAACACATATTCAGTCATTAAAAAAAACCCGATCAAAAAAATAGAAAAGGAACTCAATATGAATTTAAAACAGTTACTTAATAAAAAATTCATAACCACCAAACAATATCATCAACTTAAATCTAGTGACAAACTTTTACCTAAAGCGTACGGGATTCCGAAAATTCATAAAGAAGGATATCCTTTACGGATCATTGTATCGTCGGTCAACAGTCCTTTATATTCCATTGCCAATTTCATACATCACATTTTAATTAATAGTTTACCCCCCGCTCGTAGCCACATAGAAAATAGTTTTCAGCTTTCCAGTGTTCTATCTAATCTTAAAATTGATAATTCTTATAATCTAATGTCATTAGACGTCACATCTCTGTTTACTAACGTTCCAATTGACTTAGCTCTTCAAGGCATCAATAATAGATGGTCCTACATAAAACCATCAACAACCATACCAAAAACTGAATTTTTAAACCTTGTGAAATTTATTCTGACATCCACATATTTTTGCTTTGACAATATTATTTACAAACAGACGTTTGGAACCCCCATGGGCTCTCCATTATCTCCCACCATAGCAGATATAGTACTACAAGACATTGAAAATAAAGCATTATATAAAATAGGTATAAAACTTCCAATATATTACAGATACGTGGATGATATTTTATTAGCAGCTCCAAAAAATTCCATTCAAAATATCATTGACATTTTCAATTCTTATCACGACAGAATCCAGTTCACGAGTGAGATAGAAGTAGACCGTTGTCTGAATTTTCTGGACATTAAAATGAAAATTGAAAATGAAAACATCATCATTGACTGGTATCACAAAAAAACACACTCAGGCAGATACCTTTCTTTTTTCTCAAATCATCCGTCATGTCACAAAATAGGCACGATTTACAGTCTTACAGACAGAGCGTTGCTTCTATCTCACCCTCAATTTCACAACAAAAACATAACATTAGTAATCAACACACTTCTGGATAATGGTTATCCCCTTCATTTTATTTTCAAATATGTTCATGTCAGAATAAAAAAACTTATAGCCACGAAATTAAAATACAGTTTCGGAACGATGGTAAACAGGGAAAAAAATGAAAAAAGCAGTAGATTCATAGCGGTTCCTTACATTAAAAATCTATCTGAATATGTCTGTAACTCATTTCGAGGAACTGAGTTTGCTGCTGGTTTCAAATGTTTTAACCGCCTCAACAAATTTATCAAAGTACACAAAGATATTACACCAACAGAATCAACAACAACGTCATTTATAAAATTAATTGTAAAGATTGCACCGCATCCTACGTAGGTCAGACCAAAAGACAATTAAAAACAAGAATATATGAACATAAGACTAACATAAAACTACATACATCAAATCAATCGGTAGTTTCCCAACATATCACGGAACATAAACACAACATGGATTGGGACAACGTAAAAATATTAGACCATGAAACCAATTATTATAAGAGGTTAATTGCTGAAACAATTCATATAAAAAAACAAAAAAACGGTCTCAATGCTATGGAGGATACAGAATATTTAGATAGATCATATTTTCCGTTGCTTAAATCCTTCTGTCATACAAAAACATAACTCACAATATTTATTTCTTATTTTGGTCTCACCTACAGAAAGATATATAAGGCTCGGTTACAGAATACACCACTTTATCTGTTATCGAACGCCCGTAACAACAGTGTTTATCAATTTCAAGTTTACTGACAATTATAGTATGACTCATCTCTCATATAACTTTAAATTGTTTTATTAATTGACTATAACTATTATATTATAATTTTAATTTTCGACAATTTTACAAACAAAGGTGAGCAAATTCAGTTATATTGTAAAGTGCAATCGTACATCACACCAATACACACAATAATTTTATAGTTTGTACAAGCTACCTCAACGATGTTTCCGACACACATAACACATTTTCACCAGCTAAATCCACACGGGGTGAGTGATTTTAAGAAACACAACAAACATCATGTCAACTCCAAATTACGCAACAATTATCTGGCGATCCACTGTTATTAATTATTCTCAATCATATTTCGTAATCATATTTATCATCAATATCAATGTATTCATTTATTTACGGCTGAAGAGACACAAGTAGTGTCGAAACGTTCCGTTCTAACAAATCATGTATATCTTTTATTTTTAATAAATTCAATTCTTTGTTAAACATCACTATATGCTCGTTACAGGCCTATTTTATACCTATATATTAACCTATAACATACATCAAACAAAATAAGAAAACCAACATAGAATATTTTAGAAATAAAGAAAAATATAAAAAAGCAAATGATACAGCTGTTTACATATCTTTGTAGAAAATTCTAAACTAAAAATAATAATATCCAAAAATGACTTACAGATTCCTCCATGTTGCCTATGCTACATTTCAGTACGTTCACACACAAAAGTCGCGTAAACTTGCGTAAATACGCGACTTTTTAAAACAGGCGTAACAAAAAACGCGGAACGGCTCTGATTGGTTACGCGATACGAAATACGCGACTTTTTAAAACAGGCGTAACAGAAAACGCGGAACGGCTCTGATTGGTTACGCAATACGCGTTACGCGGAAAATATCGGTCCATGGGACTGCACCCTAATAATAGATGATTCAGATGACACTGTAATGATGGGCAGTGTTCGCGAGTGTACGAAATAAATGCAATTGGAGCAGTCGTAAGTGGTTTAGGAGCGAGAAACAGGTTTTTATGCAATAATCAATCTAATTACAGATCAAAATTGTCTTTTAATTAAATTGACACAAAATACAAATTCACAATCAATATTTCATCGAATTTATTCCGTTGAGACCGGAAGAGAAAACCGTTAAGATAAGCCGAGTCGTTGCCGCGTATGTTAGATAAATTTTATATTGAGAAATGCGAGTGTTTTAAGTGAGTACTGCCCCGAGTGGATGGATATGCGTGTATTTATTGTCTCTGACCTTTCAGAAGGTTCTTCAACGAATTTTCGGCATTTTCATCCGTTAATGCGCGGGCGGGAACCTTCTAGAAAATCAGAGACAAGTTCTGCGAATCGAATTGCGCCATGTGCCTTTTATCGCATATGTGTTTTGCGATGATTGGGTGCTATCTTGAAAGCGTTGGATCGCTTATCGCGTTTCTCGCGCATAATACCACGCGCGCGCGGAGCATTGCGCTTAACGTTGGCGCAGCGCGCCATTTACAAACGTGTTTAATTGCGAGTACGTTTCCGAACAGGCAGTAAAAAGAAAAAAATAGGTAACAAAAACAAGTTTGAAACGATGCGAGGAGGAGCATTGAATAAAATTTTAAATTAAAGTAACCAAACGATAAATTATGCAGACAAAGAAAATTTCGATAAATATACATCGAAAATTAAAGAAATCTTAAAGGAGATATGTGAGAACCAAATTAGCGCAAAAAAAGACGATAAAATAGCCGATAAGAAAAAATTATTAGGAAAAAGCGAACGTTATTCTAATATATCGAGCGACAAAAGATCGTTAAGTAGCGAGAAAGCAAGTGGAAACTGCGAAGAAAAAAACAATGCAGTGAAAACGGACAATAGAACAATAGACCGGACGGTTTACGAACACACTTGGTGTAGATGGCGCTCGAGTGATGTGGAGAGTAGAGTTCCTCTAGTAAGAGTTTGGACACGTCATTGACGATTTTTGATTGGTTCTTCGATCCGCCATATGTAACAGCCAAGAAGGGCGGAAAAATTGAAATCATAATTAGAGTTTCAATAAATTAACTACTAAATTTCACTTTATATTATTTTTGATGAAAACAACTCATGATTACTCTATTTAAATTGTTTTTAATAATTATTTTTTAATAATTTTAAGCAATGCTGCTTCACTTCCAGTAAAAGAGGTTAGCACAAGCCTTGTTACTTCCAGTGTTCTCATATATACACTGAAAAAAAAATTTGGTTGAAAATTTAACAAAAAATATTCTAATATAAACGATGTTACTTTTAATTTTATAATTGATATGGAAAAAATATTCAGAATTTATTATACTAAAGTTTGTACATTATCGTTAGATCTTAAAGATTTTTTCATTTATAAATTACAAAATTTAAACTTTGTTTTACCTACGTGCCATAATATTGTTGTGTCTCACTCAGAGACACTGGATATTTTTTGGGGGGTCGTTACCGGATTTGGAATTAGGATTCCGGGGCGCCAAGGGGCTCATTGAACTTTGCTTTCACCCGGACTTAGCGACTCCCTTTATTGATAGCGACTTTGCTTGTTGTTACATTTTTGCGACTGCCCGGCGCACGCTTGCGACGGGCCTTTTATTCTTTCTCCATTTTCGGGAATTTCGGGTGTGCGGCCAAAGTCCAAGTGCAAGCGAAGCAGGTTCAAAGTCGAAACTCTTCGCTTGCACTTTCGCAAGTGTTCTGGTATTCATGTGGTCAACGTTCTTTGACCTAAATATAATTATATATAATTATATTCTCTTAAAATTACGTTATAGCTTTTCGGGCTATAACATCCTTCCCCCGTCGAAAAAGAGAAACGGAGTTACGGAGATTTTCTTACTTGAGCATTTCGCGCGATCAACCTTCTTTGATGTCGACACTTTTATTCTAATATATTAAAATGGGTTCATAGCTTTCGGGCTATAACACCCCTCCGCCGTTGGAAAAGGAAAACGGAGATTCGGAGTTTTTCTTATTTGAGAAAAGTATTGGTATATTTTTTAGAGATTCGAATTGCTTTTCCCTTTTTCTTTTCATTTCGTCTTAAATTACTTACAGTAACAATTTTATTTCCCGTGTACAATATATATTATGACAATCGTTTTGTATTTCTAAAATCATGTACTTTGGCTTCTTTTTAATATTGTTTTAGTTTTACAACGGGATTTACATGATCTGTCCAAATGATCAAATTTGTTTGTTACGCGACGACGAATAATTGCGTATTTCTTCCGCTTTTATTGTATATATCTCGTATGAGTTATCTTTGCTTACATCTTCTACCGTTACAAGTGGTGTACGAATCTCGACGATATCGTCGGTAGTATTGATTACGCTAACGGGACATAGAAAATTTTTTGGCTCTACTAGGCATTAAATCTAGTCCTGCCTTTCCTTGCGCTGCTCGTTGTACGTGTGTCACCTAATATTTGAGTACGCGTGTTGTCTTATGATTATTTTCTCGCTTATCCTCGTCGCTACTGCTTTCAGAATCTAAACTTCTTTTCTGGTACGTGTGATTTTTTCGTTCGTCGCCTTTATTATCGCGTCGCGGTTTCTTATTTTCATCCCCTTTCATTCGATTCGATGCTTTTGCTTTTGGTCCTTCGTTTAAAGACCAACATTCGTCACGGTTATGTCCGCATCTTTTGCAATATTGGCAAAATTTTTTGACTACATTTACACGAGATGATTTGTCCGGTTTCGGTAGTGCGTATCTGCTGCTGCGGCAATCGCGTCCGTAATGTCCGGTTTTTTCGCATTTTTAACACTGCGGGATTGTTTCTCAATTTTGTCGCGAATGATTCTGCTCGGTTTTGTTCCGATTTGGAAAGTCATAGGTTCGCGTTGTAGTCGGTCCTGAAAGTTTTTCTTTCGCGGGATTAACATGGTTAATTGCGTAGGTGCTTGCGTTCAAAAATTCTTGTAACTTGCTTCGCGATGTTCCGTTGAATTCCGGAATTATTATCCTAGCTTCTTTTAGCGATAGGAAATTTGGTAGAGTACTTCTCCGATTTTTAATATCTCGCTCGGCCCGTCCATATGCCATATTAAACGCGTCGTTATCGTCTTCTCGGCGATTATACTCGTGACTTCGCGGTTTCTAGTCGCGTTATTCGCCTGCTCAGCAAATTTATTTCTATGCATATTTCGTTCAATACGTCAAGAAGTAGTGTATCACTTCTAGTTTCTTCGCGCGTTATCGCAAGGGGCGTATGTATTTCCGCTCCTGTTAATTGTTATCCCATTTGACCGATAGTTTGTCGAAGTTGATCTATTTCGTCGTCTACGGCGGTCGGGGGTATATTGGCGGCAGTATGGTACGATGTTCGTAGTACGGACATATTTTCTATTTGATTATAGATTCTATTTGATTTCTTCTGGATCAAAAATATCACTTTCGTATGAAGTTGGGGAGAATTTTCTTCGTGAAAACACTCTACTTGGCGTTCTACTGATTTACGGTCGAGTCTCGTGTCGGATTTCGTGAGTGGAGTCAGTTGTGTTATTCGCAAATATGCTCGCGTCGAAGCTAATAAATGGGAAGTCGCGTTCACTAATGACGTTCACGGGTAATTCTGTATCTCTGTCGCTTAAATATTTTGCTTTTAAATTTCTACGCACGTTGTTGACATTCTGTTATATCAGTGGATTAATTCTAATCGCTTGCTGCGCTGATTCGCTAAGCAACCACGATTGGTTAGCAATTGGTAGTCTCGATACGTTAGTATCTTCCGACATTCGCAATTTTACAATAGTAAGATTTTCGGACTTACAGTATTATGATAACTCGCATATTCACTTGTAGCTGATACGGCAGATCGTTGCTCGGCGGTGATGCGTTGTCCGTGAGGAGTTGTCGTAGGTCGGCGTTAGTTGAATGCTGATGCTCCTACTCAGGTTTCAGCTGGTTGGCTGTGGTTCTCCTATCGTTTGTGTTGTCCTTGTATTCTTTTTACTGCGCTGTGGCTTCCGTTTATTTTTCCGTCAGTTTCACACTGGCGTGCCTGTTTTTAACACTTGTGGTTTATACAGATCTTAATAATTCGGCGAGTCCGGTGACGGTCCTCCGGCAGATGAAATCAGTCGTTTATTCAAAATCCCACCGCTGCCACCAAAATGTTGTGCCTCATGCGGAGGCACTGGATATTTTTTGGGATTCGTTGCCGGATTTGTAATTAGGATTCCGGGGCGCCAAGGGGCTCATTGAACTTTGCTTTCACCCGGACTTAGCGACTCCCTTTATTGATAGCGACTTTGCTTGTTGTTACATTTTTGCGACTGCCCGGCGCACGCTTGCGACGGGCCTCTTATTCTTTCTCCATTTTCGGGAATTTCGGGTGTGCGGCCAAAGTCCAAGTGCAAGCGAAGCAGGTTCAAAGTCGAAACTCTTCGCTTGCACTTTCGCAAGTGTTCTGGTATTTATGTGGTCAACGTTCTTTGACCTAAATATAATTATATATAATTATATTCTCTTAAAATTACGTTATAGCTTTTCGGGCTATAACAATATACAAGATAAAATTATTCAGCGATTTATTAGTTTTAGATTTAAAAAATGTCGATGAAATTTACTGTTGATTATAAAGATAGTTATGGCAGCAAAAGTGCTGCTATGCATGCCCGAGTTAAATAAAGCTTTTATTATTTATTATTTTTTATTTTATTATTTTATTATTTATTATTTATTATTTATTATTTTATTATTTATTATTTATTTAGTATTTTATTATTTATTAGTTTATTATTTATTACTTATTATTTATTATATATTTCTGGTTTATTATATATTTCATTATATCTATATTTATGATAATTTATTTGACATCTAATATTGATATAATAATAAGAAAAAAAATACATTGCCTTAGTAAAGTAATAATAAAATATATATTTCAATTATCAAAATTTTAAATAAATCATTGAAAGTACAAAATAATTACAATTTATATGAAATATCATATAACTTATTTATTCATGTATCGTGGGAAATTGTAATTGCGCCAATCGCGCCAATCCCCCTTCCACTATTTGTCTATAAATGGCGGATGGTGTCCAAACTTTTACTAGAGGAACTCTAGTAGAAAGCGGTCCTAAGGACCGAATCCAACATGGCGGATTGACAGGTCCGAGCAACAAGTCGTGTTGTGCTATTAGTGATTGAAAAAGTCAATTAACGACGAAAATGGACATCAAGCATCAACTAGAGGGCATGCGCAAGAAGGAGGAGATACTTCTGAAGAAGATAGAAAGGAGAATAAAGTTTTAGGCAGTCTTGAAAAGGCAACAGGAAAGGATATGTATGCTGCGTAGACTAACGGAGGAGGAGAATCCGAGACATCCCCACGGCAGCGGAAGTCGACGAATTAGTGTCGATAGAGGAGGAGAGAACGGCGAATGCGTCGAAAACTTTGTTCCTGGCGCTTCAGGCCGTAAGTATGGACCGAACGTATCATCGTAAAACCACGGTAAAGGACAAAGACGGTGAGTCGGAATACGACTTAGATATAGTGGTCACAATGAAAAAGTGAAACAAAGTGCGAGTGTTGCAATAAAGAAGTAGTCGAAGACAATAAAGATAGATTTGTCGATAAAGGGCAATTCTATGAAAAGCGAAGTATCGCTTGTCGAACCAAAAGACACAACGATACCGCGAACAATAGATAAGGTGATAGAAAAATTCAAAGTACAAAGAGACACCGAGTGCAAGAAAGTGAGAAAAGACACAGAGTGCAAGACGGTGACGAAGGACAAGGACAATAAACCGAAAGTGATTAGCGATGTGAAAGTATCCATCCCTAGGCTTAGAATAGACGAAAAGAAAGTGAAACACGCACGACCGAGTCAGAGAGAAAGAGAACAAAACCAGAAAGAAAAGAAGAAAGAAGAAAGCGCGACAGAGACAAAGAAAGGTAAAAGAGTTGGAGAAGGAGATTGCACAACTGAAGGAAATGTTATCCAGGGCGCAGAGAAAACGCAGTAATGTCAATTATTGCGTAGACAGTGAGGACGACGACGACATCAATAACAACAACCACGACGACAACGACCGAGAATGGAAGGAGCTTCCCCGTCAAAAAGTCCCGTCGAAGCTCCTTGGAAAGGGGCTATGAAGCCGGAGGCTTCAACCCTCAACCAGCACCGTTGTAAGGGAGGAACCGGTCATGGACGAGCAACCTGTTCGCGGATGGCCGAATCGGCGTATGAGGAGCCAAGAGAGGACCAGGTGGCAGCCAACCAGACAACGGAAATGGAGATGGCGGAGAGGCCCGCACAACGGAGAAAGAGGAGCCCGTGGGTGAGACGGCTACACCGAGCCAGAAAATATTGGAGCAGCCGCAAAGCGAGGAAACTTCGATTTAGACAAGTTTCTTTTGTGTCTGATCGCGAGAGTGACTTTGGAGCTTTCGGGACGTAACGAAAGAAGTCAAAGACGTAACGGACACACCACGTAAAAGAACTTCAAATGAAATTACACAAAATCAATAAATGTATTTAACAAACTATACACTAAATCTACAAAACAAAATTGATGTTTGCAATTAATTGCAGTGAATTCGTCTGAAGCAGGCGAATTCGAAGGCGATATAACTATATTCCACGAGCGATGAAATATAATTGTTATAGAAATTGGCGTGAGTTTTCTCCGTGAGTGATACTAAGCAAAAGGCACTCAGTCGTGGGAGCGCCGAGTTTTTATACCGAAAAACTTCTAGAGCTTTCGAGACAATTCGGAGAGACGTTAAACTCTGCTTTCTTTGTTCGTCATATAATTAACTGTCGACCTTTTTCTTAGCCGTTGGAAATCGAAGGTGATAATTGTTTATTTTTACGTCTCTCTCCTTGTTTCGTAAGCGCGCCCAATCAGTCGATCGCGATAGTCGATGAGATGCGCGCGATGCGGGGGCGCCGCTCTCTCTCGTAAAGCGCGACTTTTGATTAACGAAATGATTTCGTACAGTGTCGAATAGTTTTCCTTTGTTCGACAGTTTATTTTCTTTGTTCAGAATCTCGTCGGCAGAGGGACGATTTTTACGGCCGGTCTGGTGAGCTCGGTCGTAGCGGTGCGGACGGTTACGACTCGCACTTCCCCGTCATCTCCTGGGTGGACCCGAACGATTCGTGCAAACGGCCATTTGGTGGGCGGAGTTGCCTCGTTCTTGATCAAGCACAGCATGCCTATCTCAAGCGGATTATTTCGGGTCTTCCACTTCGGCCTCGGCGTCAGCTCCTGCAGGTATTCCTGTGCCCACCTGGCCCAGAAATGATCCCTCATCTGTTGCAGGTGCTCCCAGCGACTAAGTCGATTCCTGGGAGTGAAGGCTCGGGTACAGCATTCAGTGCGGAGCCGATCAGCAGGTGCCCCGGAGTCAGCGCGGAGAAATCGTCAGGGTCTACGCTGAGTGCTCGCATCGGACGAGAATTGAGGCACGCCTCCACCTGTGCCAATAGCGTCGCCATCTCCTCGAAGGTCAGTGTAGATCACCAATGACACGACGGAGATGGTGCTTCACTGACTTCACCGCTGCCTCCCAGATGCCCCCGAAGTGCGGTGCTGCCGGCGGATTGAAGTGCCACCGTACACCCTGTTCGGCCAAGGATGCCGCGATGCCTTGAGCCTCCTTGCTTGCTGCCTTGAAGAGCGCTCGTAGCGCTGAGTCTGCGCCGACGAAGTTTGTTCCGCAGTCACTGTGAACGTCCGTGCAGAGACCTCGTCGTGATGTGAACCGTCGGAAGGCGGCGATGAACGTATCTGCGGTGTAGTCCGAGACCACTTCAAGGTGAATTGCCCTGGAACAAAGACACACAAACACGGAGATGAAGGTCTTGTGGGCCTTGTGTCCGCGGCCCTTGGTTGTGCATAGCAGGATTGGTCCTGCGTAATCCACGCCTGTGTTTGAGAACGGTCGCGTCGGCCTGGTCCGAAAGTCGGACAGATTTCCCATCTGAGGAGGTTTTGTCGCCGCCCGCCATCTCACACATCTGGTGCACTGGTGGATGATCCGTTTCACGGCTTGTCTGCCGCACGGGATCCAGTAGCGTTGGCGGATGGAGTTCAAGGTGAGTTGCACTCCTCCGTGCATGGTGCTGTGATGATGATGACTTATGATTAGTTTAGTGAGATGTGAATCCTTTGGCAATATTCTAGGGTGCCGCTCGTCGTAACTCAGGATGGAGTGCTTGAGTCGCCCTCCCACTCTTATGAGACCGTGCTCATCGATGAACGGAGTGAGCTTCAACAAAGGGCTTTGGACGGAGATTTCTCGTCCTCGAGTCAAAGCCGTGAGCTCAGGATTGAACCATGCGGCTTGTGCTAGTTTTGTCCAGCGTCGTTCGGACGCCTCCACTTCTGCAATGGTAAGTGGCACTGGTTCATTGGTTCATGAAGTGGTGCGTTTGGCCAATGACCTTCTGCTTGTATGTTCCAGCCAGCGAAAAGATCGTGCAGTGAATCGTAGTAGACGCTGCAGGGAAGAATAGCGCGTTAGCAGGGGCGACTCCTCGACGACGTTCGCCGCCGTGCTTTGCACTACCGCTCTCTGCTCTGGAAGCTCCTCACTTGTTGGTGATGCCGGATCGCAAGGCCAAGCGTCACTCGAGGTAGTCAGCAAAGAAGGGCCACACCACCACAGCTCCTGGTTGATAAGCTGGCAAGGAGATAGCCCGCGGGAGGCGCAGTCGGCTGGATTCTCCTGACTACGCACGTGATGCCAGCTCGCAGTCGGCGTCCGGCTTTGGATGTCGGCGACGCGATTGGCAACGTAAGTCCTCCACCTTGATGGGTGACCCCGGATCCAGCCGAGTGCAACAGTTGAGTCCGTCCAGAGGTGGACCCGCGAGGTCTGATGCTGAAAGACTGACTGGGTGTGAGCTGTCAGTTTGGCTAGAAGAGCAAAGTTCCAGTCTGGGCAATGAAACTTGCTTGAGAGGTGCTACCTTGGCCCTTGCCACGACGAGTGATATCGAGGGCGCACCTGAAGATTCGATGACTCGTAAGTACACCACAGCTGCGTAAGCGCGTTTGGAGGCATCAGCGAATCCATGTATCTCCACCGAGTCCCTTGCAGATTTCAAGTGCAGCCAACGAGGTACTCGAATCTGATCCAGGAGATGGAGTTTTTCTTCGAACGCTCTCCAAGACTGGGTGTCTGTTGCGGCCAGCGGCGTGTCCCACTCCAGTCCTCGTAGCCAGAGAGACTGAATAAAGATTTTCGCTCGCACAACCACAGGTGCGAGCCAACCGAGCGGATCGAAGAGCTGGGCCGTTCGTGAAAGTACCCTGCGCTTGTTGAAGACTGATTCTTCGATCTTCTTCTGAGCGGCAAAGGACAGTGTGTCGTCGGACGGATGCCACTTCAGTCCTAGAGTGGAATGACTTGCGTTCTGTTGCCAAGTGTGCGGATCTTGCGCTTGATGCTCCGGCGGTACGCCCTTGAGCAGTTCAGCGTCGTTTGCTGCTCACTTCTTGAGGAGGAAGCCGCCCGCCATGCAGAGTTGCGTCAGCTGTGATCGTGCCTCCTTGGTCTCGGAAAGAGTGGGTGCTCCTGCAAGGATGTCGTCCACGTAGATGTCGTGCATCAATGCTGAGGCGGCAAGAGGGTGAGCCTTTCCTTCGTCGTTGGCCAGCTGTCTGAGAGTGCGGATCGCCAGGTATGGTGCACAAGCTAGTCCGTATGTTACAGTGTTTAGCTTGAATTCTTGAATGTTCTGATCCACGTTGTCTCTCCAGATTATCAGCTGTAGGTCTCTGTCATCCGGGTGCACCAATACCTGTCGATACATTTTCTCGATATCGGCAACCACGACGTAGCGGTAAGTACGCCACCGCAGAAGTACGTCAGCTAAGGCAGCCAGCAGATTGGGACCTGTTAGAAAGTGGTCGTTGAGGGAGACGCCGCGCATCCCTCGCTGAGAGCCATTGAAGACTACCCGTAATTTCGTAGTCGTGCTCGACTCCTTGATGACCCCATGATGCGGTAAAAAGCAAGTACGTTCTTTCTTGTTCCTGGAAGTTACTGAGGCCTTCGTCATGTGGCCTAAGCGCTCGTACTCCAGCATGAAGTCTTGGTATGAACTTTGAAATGTTGGATGTTGTCTAAACCTCCGTTCCATTGTTTGCAGCAGTCGGACCGCTGCTACACTCGTGTCGCTCAGATCCGTCGAAGCCGACTTCAATGGCAGACGGACTATGTAGCGGCCTCCTGGAGTGCGAGAATGTGTGGTTGCGAAGAATTCCTCGCACTTCTGGTCCTCCGCGGTGAGAGACATCTCAGCTGGTTTTGGCCATTCTTCTTGCTCCCAGAATTGCCGACAGTGCAGTCAGTTGATCATCTACGGCGCATTGGTTGAAGAGATCGCCTCCTGAGGCTTCCTGGAGCCAGTGATTCCGGAAAAAATTTAGCCCAGGGTTGTCTGCTGTGCAAGCGGTGCGAGCGGACCTCCATTGCGGAGGCCGGGCCTCAATATTGCGGCGTAAGTGTCCGCACCTAATAAAAGTTCGACAGGATCGTTAGAATGACAATCCGGATCCGCAAGCTCGATACCTTCGAGGTGAGGCCACGATATATTAGAGTTTATTAGTTTTCCGGTGTATAAGGCGACGCGAGGTAGCACGTGTGCGGTGATTCGCATGGTGAACTCCGAAGTGCGCGATCGGATTGCAAGGTCGATTAGTCCGCGCGTCATTCCCGTGCGTTGTGCTCCGACTCCGTAAATCGCAACGGAAGCCTTTGTTCGTGCTAGCCGCAGCCGCTGTGCAAGTGCTTCTGTGATGACGGATACCTCAGACCCAGGGTCGATCAGTGCACGTATGATGTGGGAACTGCCAAGTCTGTCAGTGATGCTGACTCGCGTCGTAGCGAGCAGTACCGTGACAGCGGTCTTGCGCACCTTGTTGGAGACATGCGAAGAAAGTGCGGAAGTGTTACCTGTAGTGGTGCAGGCCTCGTGCACAGTGGTGTGGTGTCGCTCCTTGCAAGTCATGCAGGACTTCTTGGACTGACCAGGTGTTTGCCGAGGCAGTTCAAGCAGAGATCCTTGGTGGAAATGACCTCTAGTCGCTGTCGAGGCTGCTTCTGCTGGTACTCACTGCAGTGGAGGATGTAGTGATCCTGCTGACATAACGGGCACCGGCTGTTCGGCTTGCGAGTCGACTGTGCGCGTGCTGACTGGGCCGTGGCGTTGACGGATTTGCCAGTTGGCTTGTTCGTTCCTTGGTCGGGTCGTGCAGTGCTCAGTGCTTCTAACGTATACAAGCGTCGCTCCAGAAACTGCTTGAGTGTTTCATACGACGGAGGTTCCGCTCACCGCTGTCTCCCACTCGCGTCTGGAGCGAGAATCTAGTAGTTCCACGGCCATGTGGACGAAGAGGTCCGAGCAATTCGAGATGGATCGTCCAATGCTGTCGAGTGCGCCTATCGTTCCCGTGATACTGTGGAACACTCGCTTTAGCTCACTGGCTGTTTCGCCCTTCATCCGTGGTAACGAGGTAAACGCTGAACAATACGATTTCACCAGCAGGCGTTTATTTTCATAATGTTCGGTGAGTGCGTCCACACACGTTCGAAGTTGTCGCCTGTAATGGTAAAGCTCCTCACAAGTTTCTCCGCCTCCCCTTTCAGACTAGTCTTCAAGTAATGCAGGCGTTCCACATTAGTAAGCGAGTTGTCTTTGGAGATGATTGATGCGAAGAGATCTCGAAAGAAAGGCCAATCTTCGTACTTGCCAGAAAAATGAGGCAGTTGAATTCGAGACAGTGTGGTTCGTGACACATGACTGGGAGCGCCTGTTGCTGCTGCTGGTGCTTGCGTGTTGCTTCTCATCCCCAGGAGGAGATCCAAGAATATGTTTTCTGTTGTATGCTCTTCAACAGTCTCGAGGACATCCTTAGTATTGTACTCGTGAGTGCGAAGCGCCGCTGAATGTTCGTTTTGCAATGTGTCGTGCTGACCTTCAAATTTGTTCCAGTTGGCTTCCAGAGTCTGCAGACGTGCTTCAACTGCCCCTTGAGTGATGTTGGCCGCACCTTCTTGAGATTGTCGTGCGTACGAATGATGCGACCTTGGAGCTTGACTTGACTGCGTATTAGCGCATCAAAAGTCCCAGACATTTTCTTCTCTTTTCCAGGGCTCGCCTCACTCGAAGGAACGTCGCACAAGACTCTCACAGAACTCGCGAGCAGAGCGTATGCACCGGTATGGAGATCCGGCTCGAAGAACGAAAATGATCGCGAGAGTGACTTTGGAGCTTTCGGGACGTAACGAGAGAAGTCAAAGACGTAACGGACACACCACGTAAAAGAACTTCAAATGAAATTACACAAAATCAATAAATGTATTTAACAAACTATTCACTAAATCTACAAAACAAAATTGATGTTTGCAATTAATTGCAGTGAATTCGTCTATGAAGCAGGCGAATTCGAAGGCGATATAACTATATTCCACGAGCGATGAAATATAATTGTTATAGAAATTGGCGTGAGTTTTCTCCGTGAGTGATACTGAGCAAAAGGCACTCAGTCGTGGAGCGCCGAGCTTTTATACCGAAAAACTTCTAGAGCTTTCGAGACAATTCGGAGAGACGTTAAACTCTGCTTTCTTTGTTCGTCATATAATCAACTGTCGACCTTTTTCTTAGCCGTTGGAAATCGAAGGTGATAATTGTTCATTTTAACGTCTCTCTCCTTGTTTCATAATGCGTCCAATTAATCGATGGCGATGGTCGATGAGATGCGCGCGATGCGGGGCGCCGCTCTCTCTCGTAAAGCGCGACTTTTGATTGACGAAATGATTTCGTACAGTGTCGAATAGTTTTCCTTTGTTCGACAGTTTATTTTCTTTGTTCAGAATCTCACTTTCAATGTGTAGACTTTTATGTTTCCTTTTATGGATTTCTTTTATGTATTGTTTAGCGCATAGAGCGTTTAGAGTTAAGTCTAAGTAGATATTTTGTTGTTCGAGCGCGTAGAACGCAATATCCTTTGTTAGCCAGTTATTTTCTTTGTCTAAGAAATGTCCTTGATATATATATATATTATCTATTATTTCGTTGTTTGCGAAGAAAGCGAGCGTGCAAGGGCGTAAAAAGTCTATTTATGTTATATTATTATACGATCTTTTTGGTTTTGGCGATTTCTGTCGTTCAGGAGATTTTTCTTTGTTAGCATTTAAGACCAAGGCATGTCCTTTGTTCTTTTTATTGTGATAGAATATTTTTTATTTTCCGCGATCGCGATGTATGCAAAGTCATTTTATGTTATTATTTATTGTGTATTTTAATCAGGCGCATAAATGTATGCGAAATTTATTCTGTTTCGAGTATTTAGCTGTAAGGAGCGCTAATCCTTTGTTGTTACAAAGGAATCTTGTATGTGCATGATTGAAAGAGCGAGACCGCGCATGCGCGACGAACGCGCAGGCGTTGAGCCGCCGAACGGCGCAGAGGAGCGGGAGAAAGCTCTATAAAGAGAGCAGGAGCCACTTGGAGAGGGTCTTTCGTTCCCGGGCATTCGATGTGATGGTTTTGCGCTCCCGTACGTTCGTACTAAAACTATTGCGTAGTAATCACGTAAAACTGAGTATGATATTAATTAACGCGCGAATACGTTGTAGTGCGAGTCTGTGATTCTGTTTTATGTTCCTGTATTTTCTTTTAAGCGTTCGATATCGCGCGTTCGGTTATTCTCAAGAGCGTTTTAGTTAATTACGCGACGGATGTATGTTAGCGCGACGCGAGTGCACGTTATAACGCTGTGATTATGAAAAATATATTTTTATATATATATTTTTTACAAAACAAACAAGAAGTGTGGTTTATTAAATACGAAAGTCCCGAAGAAATCTCGATATCCATCGTCTGGTCTTTGTTTCGTGGAATTCTGGTGAAACGTGGTGAAATTCCGCAGCCCGGTGATATCCTAAAACAAATAAAAAGGTGTTAATTAGCGTAAAAATTCGTTTACGTGCGTGAAAAAGTGCGTAGAGATAACTGCGTAGCGCGTGACGTCATCGTACACGCCGCGACAAGTCCATAGACAAAGAAAGGAGGCGTGGCCTAAAAAGCCGTTGGCGGCCATTTTGGTGGTGACGTGCCACAAAGGCTAGGGGGCGGGGCCAGCGATCACAAAGGGGAGTATCTATAGACACGGGGACAAAGGAAGTTTTCGTAACAAAGGGGACAAAAAACCGCCTAGACAAAAAAGGGAACAAAGAAACCGCCTACACAACAAAGGAAACAATGGAACCGCCTAGACAACAAAGGGAACAAAAGAACTACCTCTACAACAAAGAGGACAAAGGAAACAATACAGAACAATACCGGAACGAGGATACCCTTGCTTGGTAAAATAAGCTGGCGACCGATATCTAAGCTAGGAGAACCTTATAATAAAGTAATCCAAGGCAAATTCTCGTTCGTAACTCTATATAAGTCTAGTCACAACCTGACCTTGAAGCCGGAGGCTTCGACTGACTCGACCGACGTTGCTTCCAGGGAAGAGTCAACCACCGAGGCGATGGAGCTATCGCAGAAAAAAGATCCGGTGACGAAGGTGCCGGATACTTGTCCGAAGGAGTTAGAGGAGAAGAGCCTGGCGGCGGTACCAGAGAAGGGCCCAGTAGCGGAGAATCCTGGTACAGAGAATCAAGGTATCGTGCAAGAGAAGGAGTGCGAGCAACCGCACTCGCAACAATCCTAGTTTTAAGAATTTTCCTTTATATAATCATTAGAGTAAGCATTTTCTTCGTGTTCTAGCTTTCTCCTTTGTGCAAGAGATTAATTCTTTTGTCAACCGCCTAGTTTAAGCGTTTTCTTTGTGTTCTCTAGAGTTCTCCTTTGTGCAGGAGATTATTTCTCTTGTCAACTGCCCAGCTTAAGCATGGTTTCTTTGTCTCTGCACAATCTCTTTTGTCAAGGAGATCTTTTATGTCGTGCATTACTTAGTTTAAGTATTACTTTTTTTGTTAATGCACAATCTCCTTTGTGCAGGAGACCTTTCCTTTGTTTATTTTGTTATATGCGCGAACAATGCGTTTCCTTTGTCTTTGAAAGGATGTTCTTTGTTTCTTTTGTTTTATGTGATCGCGATGAAAGCGAAAGCATTTGTTTCTTATACTTTATTTATTTATTATGTATTCTTCGTTCGCGCGTTAATTTAAACGCAAATTGTTGTCTAGCTTATAAAAGCATTTTGTGTTCTAAAACCCTTTGTCGAAATAACAAAGGATTTGCAAGACAGAGAGTCTGCGCGTGCGCGTGCGTCGAGCCGCCGAGCGGCGGACTGAGAGTGAGGGCTTTCTATAAAGAGGGCGGGCGAAGAGGAAGCGAGGCTCTTGAGTTCCTGTCTTTCGTCTCGCGAGGAACTAGTCCGCGTGCGTGATTAGTTACGATTTATTGCGTCATATCAATTAATAGTGTTAAGTACCATTGCGAGCTCTAGCAAGTGTGTAACAAATATTGAGCGTTTTATTTGATAATTAATCGCGTCGGAAGAGGATATTTTTGTTCGCGTAAACAACAACGTGAGATTCCGTGACGGCTGTGAATAAACTGTCAAGATCTTATGTTAATCCAAGTAAAATATATATTTTATAAATTATATATTTTTATACCAAAGAAACTGTGTGGTGCTTAATTACCTCTGTGTTTGTGAAACATCCCGCTCATCCTTCTCGACGGTTTTGTCCGGTGAGTCCTGGCAGTCTGGGGCAACGATCCGGGTTTTTCGGCATCCTGAAAAAGAGAAAAAGGATATTAATTAGTAGGGAGAACTGCGGGGAGCGTGAAAAGTGTGTAAAAACGAACTGCGTAATGAGTGACATTGCGTTATCTCACACGTCGCGACAAGTTCGTGAACAAAAGCCAGGGGCGTGGCTTAGAAAACCGTTGGCGGCCATCTTGGTGGCGTGAGCCTGGAACAATAGGAAGGGGCGTGTCAACTGCAAAACGAAGTAACAAAGCAAAACAAAGGGACAAAGAAGAAAAGACGGACAAAAAAGAAGCAGTGGACAAAGGAGCTGGAAGCTCAACAGAAGATGTCCTTGTTCGTGGGGGGACACATGAACTGGCGACCGTATAAAGAGGTAGGAGAACCTTAGAATTAAGCGTTCCAAAGCAAACTCTCGTTCGTATGATCATATAAGTCCGATCACAACTTATTTTTTAGAGGTGAAAAAATAAAAAACTTTTTAGTCCAAAACGAGGTCTATGTTTTTACAATTCCACATAAGTTTGCAACTTTCCACACGAAGCAAGGTCAACCCCCACCATCCCCTGCTTTCAGTGTGAAACGAGGTCTATGCTCTTACAATTCCACATGAGTTTGCAACTTTCCACGCAAATAAAAGTCCATCCCCATCACCCCTGCTTTCAATGCGAAACGAGGTCTATGTTCTTACAATTTCACGTGGGTTTGCAACTTCCCACGCGAAGCAAGGTCTACCCCCATCATTTCCTGCTCTCAGGTAGAACTATCAAATTATTGTTTACATAATCATTGTAAATCGAACGCGTGAGCGGGGGAGGGGCGAAGCCCCTCCCCCTGCACCCCCGCCCCAAAAAAACTAACCTGAAGCCGGAAGCTTCATCTCACCCCACCGATATCAGTTACAGCGAGCAAACCAGCATGGAGGGCGAAATGGAGGCGCCAGCACAACGGCGGTGCCAGCGGAGAAATCAGGCGAGAGCCAGGAGAGTCCGGCCAAAGGTCCGGACAAAGAGGAATCGGCGGAGAGCGACGCGGGAACAAGGGAGGAGTCGACTACGCGGGAAGCGGCAGAGGTGACGACGACACGCGATGACATCTTGCCGGAACAAGGGCTGTCCGATAAGTCCTCGTGAATATCACGGATTTTTGTTTATTTGTATAAGTGATTTTGTTATTATTGTATAAGTGATTTTCTTTTGTTCTTTATTACGCGCATGTTTACGGATTATATATCTTTTGATGAGGAGTGGTCTCAGCGACCGTTAGTCGCGCGATCTTGAAACAAAGGATCGTAGGCGTGGCTGAAAAAGTTCGTTAGTCGCGTGATCCTCGGACAAAGGATCGTGGGCGTGGCTAGGCTAAAGACAAAGGAACAAAGACAAGACAAAGGAACAAAGAACATATCCGTAGCAAAGGCGAGGCAGAGGAACAAAGGACATCTCTGGAACAGAGGCAAGACAAAAGAACAAAGAACAACGCTGAAACAAAGGAATCCCTGGCAGACAAAGCAATCCCTTGCTTATTGGCGGTAAAATAAGCTGGCGACCGTTAAATAAAGTAGGAGAACCAAAATAAAACATTCCAAAGTGAACTCTCGTTCTTAATATAATAAAAGTCCGGTCACAACCTTACTTCACGTGAAAAGTTGCAAACCCATGTGGAATTGTAAAAAAATAGACTTCGTTCGCACTGAAAGCAGGGGATGATGGAGGTGGATCTTCGTGTGGAAAGTTGCAAACCCATGTGGAATTGTAGAAACATAGACCTCGTTTCGCATTGAAAAGTGTTTTTTATTTTTTTATTTTTAGAAAATTGGTTTGGTTGTAACCGAACAGACCCGATACGAGAGTTCGCTTTGGTCTAGTTTGGTTTGGTTTGGTTAGGTTCTACCTGAATAATCGGTTGCCAGTTCGTTTAACCGTAACGAACAAGGTTTTTCTTGTCCGGGCCTCTCGGTCCTTTGTTGTCCTTTGTCCTACTGCGGATTCTATTGTTCTCCTTTGTTCGAAGCTCATTCTTTGTCCTCTGGTTTCTCTTTGTTCGGCCTTGGTCCTTTGTCTGGCCCCGTTCCTTTGTTCGATGCTCGTCCTTTGTTTACTGTTCTCTCTCTGTTCGGCCTTGGTCCTTTGTCCGGCTCTGCTTCTTTGTGTCCCGATGGACACGCCCCTCGTTATTGTTCTGAGATCACGCCACCAAGATAGTCGCCAACGGTCGCAGAAGCCACATTCCCTTTCTTTGTTCGTTTAACCATTGCATCGTAGAAGATGACTCTACTCTCGATGTCTTTCTCACTCTCAAACGCACGCTCGCTAACAAAAAACCTTTGTTCTGACAAAGGTCCCTTGTTCCAATCATTTGCACGGGTTTCTTATGTGCTAACGAACGAAAAACAAACGCGTTGGTCAAAATACAATAATAATAATAAGGTAACATAGCACAATAATAATAATAATCGGTCTTATCGTAACAAATAGCGCATGCTGTCAGTCTCATTTCCGGACAAAGAAACTACCTCAGTCTTACTCTGCGATAAAGGAAACAATAAAATAAACAGTCTGTTCTCTCTCAGACAAAAGAAAAACAATAGTAATAATAAAATTGAAATCTCTCTTCGACGTAAATACGATTCGCATCTCGGACAACATAAATAAAATAGATTAAACTCAAAAGACGTGTATATGAATACAAAAACAGAACAACGCTATTACTGACTAAATGTATATCTGAATGACTTAAAACTAAGACAAAGGCAACGGCTCTTGCCCTTTGTTTGCTTTCACAGGCACCTCCTCTTCACTTTGTTCGGTCTCGTGGCCCGTTGTCTTCTCAGCTACCTTCTCAGCTGTAGAATCGTCCATCGATTCCACCATCTCGGATTCCTCGGGACCTTTAGTCGTCGTTGCCGCCACCGATCCGCTACTTGGCGTCTCCATCTCGTGATTCTTGGCTCGCTCCTCCCTGCAAAGGTCGTCGGTTGGATAAGTCGAAGCCTCCGGCTTCAAGGTTTGGTTAGGTTGTGACCGGACAATAGACGAGAATTCACATTGGATATACTTTATATAGGTTCTCTCACCTCTTAAAACGGTCGCCAGCTTATTTAACCGATAATAAGCAAGGTCTTCTCTGTTTCCAAGGTTCCCTTTGTCTTCGGGATGTCCTTGTTCCCTTTCCGTTCCTTGTTCCTTGGATCCTCCTTGTCTTCGGGATATCCTTTGTGTTGGGAACTTGCTTTGTTTTAGTTAGCCACGCCCCGATCCTTTGTTTTACGATCATGCGACTAACGGCTATTTTCGGCTCCGCCCACTTCCTTTGTACCGCAGTCGCGTGTTTCAACGGCTCTTTAGGCTCCTCCCACTTCCTTTGTTTCGCTCAGCTTTATTGCGTCACACGTTGCACATGTCGTGACTGGTTTCACCCCCACTCCTCTTACCTTCCGAGGTGTTTCCCGCTAATTACCGCTACTAATTGCTGTTTTCAGGATCCAGCTGTGCTGTCCACGTCCACGAGGAATCACCGGATCACCAGCCTTCGAGGAAAAGCCAGGAACTCGTCACACTCCCGGATAAGTAATTAATCAGAGACACTTTATTTTAATTTTATATTAAAATATATTTAATATTTAATATATTTACTAATTGTAAATGTATATGTATGAACAGAAAATACACTGAGATTCGTATTAACCAGGCACCAGGACACTTAGGGACACCTGGTTGCCCTTCAAACGCGTCAACGCACTTAAAATAACTTTCTCGACGCGTTAATTAATCGCAAACTTAATTACGCGCTAGCACACGCATTTGTTAGTTAACGAAATGAATAATATTATAAAAACCGGAAAATAACGCGTTATTGCGTCGTCGCGATATACTGTGTACATTATTAATATGGAACCGTGAGCATGAGCTCCTTACACAAAACAGCGCGTACACGAAAAAGCCTCGTTCGCTCTCCGCTCGCTCCTTATATCACCCTCTCTCCCCACTCTGTCACATTGCCTCGAGCCGCCGCTCGCCGCTCGCGCATGCGCACTCACACACTGAGCCGGTTCTCTTTGTTCCGATCACCTTCGATGGAACAAAGGATACTGCACAATACAGAATAGATACGCGCATTTTTCGCGCTAACAAAGAAAACAAAAGATAGTCTATAAAATGACACATACACGCGCATTTTCGCGCTAATAAAGAAATAATCTATCACATACTACGCATACGCGCGTTATCACGCTAACAAAGGAACAATGAATAAAATACTATTGATACGCGCATCATCGCGTCAACAAAGAAATAATGAATGCCCGAATCACCCAAACAATGAAAAACAATGTATTCGCTTGTTTTTCGCATAAATAAAAATATAAATAAACTAAAGCTCTTTTCGACTAATCGTTGAACAAAAACAGATACCTTCGGTTTGCTTAATACTAATGGAACACACGTTTCTTACAAACTATACTTAAAACTAGGAGTGAGAACCCGTTGCTCACCCTCGTCGACCTTGTCGTTTACCTCCTGGTCGCTGTCCTTAACGGTTGCCTCCTCGTCGGCGTCCTTCTCGTTGTTCGGGTCAGGCTCGCCCGACTTGTCTTTCGGGACCTCTGTCTCCTTCTCCGGTTCCATCTGTGTCTGAGAGCTTCCAGGCACCTCCAGGTCCGCCTCCACCGTGGTCACGTCGGCGGGAATCATTGTTGATGGTTCGGCTGAAACCACCGGTTTCAAAGTTTGGTTAGGTTTTTCGGGGTGTAGGTACAGGCGGAGGGGCAGAGCCCCTCCCCCGCCCACGCGTTCGATTTACTACACATAAATAAATGAATCTACTGAAGTTCGGTCTATTAAATTTACATGGTGTCTGAAAATTTCATATAATTCGTGAAAATTCTTTTGTTAATAAATTTTTAATAAACAACGAGCGACGGCTAAAACCTCTTGGATGTTACTTAGGACAGTGACCTTAACAATATATGTCAAGGTCAAGATCATTGGAGGTGGGTATATTAATCTGTATATTTACCACCTAATTATTTATTTGTTACCTATTTATTTATTTATTTATTTATTATTTATTTATCTATTATTTATTTATTTATTTATCTATTTATGATCTGGAATGGATCGAAATTATATGTATGTTAAATAACAAATATTTTTTTATTACGCATCAATTATAATTTATTTATTTATTTATTTACCTATTTTTGTGTCTGTTTATTTATCTATCTATTTATGATACACACTTTGCGTTATTCGCCTCTCCTTCCTCCTTCTCCCTTCTCTATCTTCTTTTTTTCCCTCTGTCTCTTTTTCCTTGTTTTGTCTTTTCTTTTATCAAAATAGGATCCATTCAAATTTCCTTCAGTAAAGTTATCTTTTCCGAAAAAGGTCTGAAACTGATTAAAATTATATATATGTTAAATAACAAATGTTAGTTCATTGCGCATCAATTATAATTTATTTATTTATTTATTTATTTATGTATTTATTTATCTACTTATTTATTTATTTATCCATTTATTTACCTATTTTTGTGTCTATTTATTTATCTATCTATTTATGATACATACTTTGCATTATTCGTCTCTCCTTCCTCCTTCTCTATCACACTCTCTCTTTCTCTCGCTCTCTCCTTCTTTTTGTCTTATCTTTTATTAACAGAGAATAATTTCGTATCTCCTTCATAAAGTTATCTTTTCCCAAAAAAGATCTAAAATAAATTGAAATATATGTATGTTAAATAACAAATGTTAGTTCATTATGCATCAATTATAATTTGTTCATTTTTATTTATTTATTTATGTATTTATTTCCCTATTTATTTATCTATCTATTTATTTATTTGTGTATTTATTTACCTTTGAAGACATTTGTTGATCATCTTTAAAGGATATATATTTTGGTATCTTGTCTTATGCGATTTCGTCTATACGGTCTTATTATTATACCGCGTAAATATACTTGTACCAATTATCTCTTTTACTACACAAGCATCTTTATAATTATATTTTGATTTATCTATAATAAATCTCTCTTCTGCAAGGTAATGATCTAAAATAAATTTGGATAACTAAAAATTATCGTTATTTTGTAATACGATCTAATATTGAAAAGAAAAAAAATGTATACTTACATTAAATCTTGTATAATTTCTGCCCGTATCACTCGATGTTTAACATCGAAACACAAATTAAATTAAAAAATCCTCGAACTTATTTATGGTAATCACATAACCTGGCCACACTTCTAATCGATCTTGATGCAAGACATGTGCGTATTTTTTAGATTATTTGAATCCACGTGGAACTAAAAAAGAAGAGGAAAAAAAAGAAAAAATCTAGAAATAAGAAATATACATCGATATACTAATTATACAGACAATTAATAACATCATTATTAACCCCACTCGACGGGACGCGAACTGTCACCGTAACCGTTCGCAATATCGCACTATATCGTAGTATTTGCGTCGTTCGCACTAATGAGACACACGTAATCTCACAGCAATCTCACGCATTATCTTCTATCACAATACATTTTTCACGACAATAATAAAAAGTTTGAAAATTATTCACTACTAATCCCGCACGACGCGAACTGTCACTCCGCCAAACTCGCCGCGATCTCGAATGCCGGCATCTCTCTCTCCCTCTCTCTCTTTCCCTCTCTCTCTCCCTCTCTCTCTTCCTCCCTCTCTCTCCCCCTCCCTCCCTCCCCTCCCTCTCCCCATCCATCTCCCCCTCCCCCCACCCCTCCCTATCCATCCCCCTCCCCTCCCCCTCTCACCCCTCTCTCCCCCCTCTCTCCCCCTCTCTCTCTCGACCACCATTATTTATTACTTTACTAGTAACTGTCTCACTCTTTATAACCTCTTTTAATGTTTTCTACATTCTCCTATGATCTTTTTTATTCTTATCAATCATACTTTTATAATAAACTCTCTTTTTTTATCTAATAAGTTTAACAAATATATTCCTCTCGTTCCTGTACTGTTTCCAATTCTGCTCCTTCCCCGTATATACTGCTTTCCTATAAGCTTCATTCCTCCTATCCGCAGCTATTCTTATATCCACAGTAAACCGCATTCTACCTTCCCATACCTTTGGTAATTTATGATTTTTCTTAGGTGCAACTATATCTAGCGCATTCACTATAATCTCGACAAATTTCCCTGCTCTCTCATTTACATCCAGCTCTTTATTGTGTACTATATTACCTTCAATTAGCCTACTAAATTCATTTATATCAAATTTGCTGAAGTCCCTACTAACGAATGCCCTATATTTATGTCATAATTTATTCATTTTAAGATCAATTTTTAGCCATAAATGGTCGATTATTTTAGGCTTATCATTTACTTGAACCTTTAATTCTCTATTTGCAAAGACTAAATCAATAATTGTTTGACTGTCTTTAGTTATTCTCGTTGGTCTGTTTACGTATTTTTCATGCCTAAGTCTATCATTGTCGATTGTAGTTTCTTTGCATAAAATGAATCACTCATCAAATTTATATTAAAATTTCCTATTATACATTCATTTTTACATACTAATGTTTCAACTATATCCTCAATAAATCTTATAAACTCGCCATAATTCGCACTCGATGAGTGATATATTATTACTACTACATCTTTATACAAATTTACACTTAATTTAATCGCTATTAGACCAACAATTAGAAACTATCTTACTAACCAGGACTACCTCAAATTTTATATCATTTTTTACATATAATACAACTCCTCCTGTGAACCTGCTTTTAGCATCGCATCTAACTATACTATACCCTGGTACATTCACTTCACTATTTTCAATGTCTGGTATTAGTCTGGACTCCAAAAACGCCAGAATTGTTGGATTCACGCTCCTCAAGATCTGATGTTGTATCTCCTCTTTGTGCGCTATCAGACTTTGCGCATTCGTGTATAAAATTGCCTCTTTTTCCATCCGTAGTTGCTATTCTGCAGCAATCCAGCCCGTTCTTTTTTTTCTTCTTCAAGTACTCTTATGAAGGTTGGACATTTTGCACTTAGTGCATCATGCTCGTCATTTAACTTACACATTTCGATCTTGTGCATACAATTTATACACCTCTTTTTTGATGCAGTACATTCGTTCGATTTATGATTACCTGCACACATGTGGCACACGTCCTGCCTTATACAGTTTTTTGCGATGTGATGGTAACCCCAGCACTTAAAGCATCTCTTAACATTAAAGAATTCAAATACCAGACATTTTCTCCATCCTATATTCAACTTTTCTCTTTTCAGCATTGTTTCATGGGTTGTTTTATCTGTCTCAATTAATAACGAACCGCCCTCTCTTCTTTCTTCTCTAGGTCGCTTAACATTTTTATCTTTAATCACAATTTTTTTTATCACTTTTAAATAAAAACCTTCTCTATTATCATCAATTTCTGTTTCACAATTATATCAACCAAATTTTCTTCCTCTAAACTAAATTCTTCTTCGCCGACATTTATAATTTTTAATTTTTAATTAAATAACTTTGGTTCGGTGATTTTGAAGTCATCACCCAACTTATCCCCTACTGTGTCCTTCAGCTTTCTTATCTCGCCCACACTCTCACATCCAAGAATAATTGAACCATTGTTTCCATTTATGAGTTTTGTTATGCTTACTGCTAAGTTTTTTATGTCAACTTTTTCTTTCACTAATTTTCTAATAGCTTCGCTTTCTTGCTGTTTTTCGGTTTAATAATTATGACATTTTCCTTCTTCTTCTCTTGTACCACTTCAGAAAAGCTTCTTTGTTTTTCTCCTATTGCTCCCTTGACTCTTTCCTGTATATTTCCTTTCAGTTCTTCTATTTCTCGTTTGATATCAATCAGTTCTTCATGAATTACCTCCTTTTGATACCAGACCAAATTCTTGATTTCGTCCTTACAAACTATTTCATATTTTATCTCTTTTATTGCTTTAACCAATCATTCTATTTTCAAATCTGTACCAGAGGGTTTATACGCACTCCCTGATGTGTTTGATACTGATCCTGTAGATCCTGCAGATCCCATTGATCCCTGCCTCTCTCTACTGCTACCCGCCGCTACTGTCTTCTTCATTTCTAATTTCTCGTTTTCCACTATTAATTGCTCAAATGGACCTACACACTTTACTAGTTCATTGTTCTTAATATATACTCTATGTTTACTGGTACATCCAGGATGGTAAAATAACTTTACACACGTTTTGCACTGCACGACAATGCTTTTTATCTCCTTTTTACGCGCAGAACACCGATATTCTGAATAATCATAATTGATCATACCCGACTTATCAATCGGTAATACAGGCATCGGCATTAACGCCAATTAGTTCCTTTTACCACTACATACGCAATACTACACCAGTCAACAGTTTAAATGGCCAACTGACACTCAATCACGAAAATTCAGATTTTGGTCCAGCGCTTACATATCAGCACAATTGACCTTATAACACACAGAAAAGAAAAATTCTTCAGTAATTCCTCCATAGATGTGCATTCACACATCATGGAAAGAACTATTGGCACCAACAACAAATATCAACAGTTAAATGGCCAACCGTCACTCAAGCAAAAGAATTCCAGCCGCAGACAATATTCATGGCACGCGCCCACAAATCAGCATCAATCAACCAGATAACATGCACAGTTACTCATGGCAAATATGGAAATACTTGGAGCAAACCTTCCATAAATCTGCACTTTCAAATTCGATAAAAAACCAACACTTTGACAGAGCGATATAGCACACGTCTAGCAGATCTCGAGACAAGAGAGAGAGGGGAGAGAGAGAGAGAGAGAGAGAGAGAGAGAGATTTTTTATTAGAAATTATTAATTTGAGAAAAATGTCCGACACAAAAGAATCTACAATATAAGTTGGAAATATATTGTGAAAATGAAAATAAAATGTTTAATTTTTTAGTTTTCAATGAGATTATTTTTAAGTTAAAAGCAGTAAGATTTTATTTCTTCAGTACTTGTTTGTTAGACTTAAAAAATATATTTTATGTTTATTATTTTAATTAAACTTTATTTCAGGTAAAGAATTTTGCAAAGCAATTTCTTATTTTACAGAAAGCAAAAATGGAAAATTGCAAACAAGTAGTCCCTTTAAATTTATTCGACAGAATTACAAATTATACCTTATATGTATGTATCATCAGAAGTACACGCACAAGCTAGTCAAGATAAATACAATATTCATTCCTACAGATAAACGTGTAAAATATATTAATAAATTTTTTTTTAAACTCCCAGAATATTTACAATCTGTCCATAGTGGACAATAAGTAAATTATTTATCATTAGTCACTAATAACGTGCTGATGTTTTCCCATTGGAAAACACCTTACAATATGCAAACTATACTTAATACATATTAACAGAAGTTTGTTTTTATTTGCTGGGTATCTAGTTTGCTGCGTTCAGTATTATTGTTTAAATCTTCTTTGTAAGTCCAGTGGTTTAATCCGTTTTAGCCTTCGTTTATCAGATTTTTCCTCGAGTAGCTTATTTGCAAGTTGATTAGGGTGATTAATTAATCTGTTGATATAAGAACTGCCATAATTACTTATTTCTTCCTTTACTGACGATATGCGGAGATTCCTTCTTATGATTTCGTTTGTTACAAACCATGGTGCATCTACTAGTGTTCGTAAAACTTTTGATTGAAATCTCTCCAAAATTTCAATGTTAGAAATTGAGGCTGAACCCCACAGTTGTATACCATATACCCATATCGGTTTGAGTATAGTCTTGTAAAGCAATACCTTGTTTTCCAGTGAGAGTTTAGATTTACGATTTAGCAACCAATACATTTTACTAAGTTTGTAGCCTAGTTGTTTCCTTTTATTCCAGATGTGTGTTCTCCATGTCATATTGCTATCCAGATGCATGCCTAAGTATTTAGTTGATTTGTACTGTGGTATCTGCATGTTATTGATCATTATTGATGGGCATAATTCCTTTTTAAGTGTGAAGGTTACATGTACTGATTTTTGTTCATTGACTTTAATTCTCCAGGTTTTAAGCCATGTTTGTATTTGGTTTATGCTTTCTTGAAGATTTTCTGTTGCTATTTTCAGATCTACATGTAAAGCCATGATGGCTGTGTCATCTGCAAATGTTGCTGTAGTTGTTTGTTTCCTTACTGGAAGATCTGAGGTATATAAAAGGTATAAGAATGGGTTTAGTACACTACCCTGTAAAACTCCAGATTCAATGGACCTTAATGTCGTGTATATTTCTTGATACTTAACTAGAAAATGTCTGTCGGTTATGTACAATTTTAGGAGTAGGTAATAATTGTGCGGAAGGTATTTCTTTATTTTATATAATAATCCTAGGTGCCAGATCTTATCAAATGCTTGTGATACATCTAAGAACACTGCCGAACAATACCTTTTTTCTTCTAGGTCATTATTTATTTTTCGTACAATTCTATGTACCTGCTTGATTGTTGAATGCTGTTGGCGAAAGCCAAATTGATGGTCTGGGATGAAATTGTTTTTCTCCAACTCTGGTCTGATTCTTTTAAGCAAAAGCTTTTAAAATACTTTTGCTGCTACAAATAACAAGCTGATCAGCCTATATGATGTTATATCTTCAAGATTTTTGCCCAGTTTTGGCAGTAAAATTATCTGCGCCACTTTCCATTGTACTGGAAAATAGTTTAATCTTAATATCGCATTGTAGATGATTGTTAGAAATCTCAAAGCTTTTTCTGGCAATTCTTTTAGCATTTTGTTTGATATCATGTGCTGATAACCTGGTGCTTTTTTTACATTTAGATCTTTTTGTATCGTGTTATATACTTCTTTAAAATCAATATTTTTGATAGGCATTTCCATTTGCAGAGGTGCTTCCAGATAACGATGAATTTTTTTTCTTCTTCTACATCTACTGTAGACTTTGGAGGGAATGATGTAAATACTTTCGCAAGATGTTCAGCAAATAAGTTTGCTTTATCCTTGCTGCTTCTGGCTCATTTACCATCTGGTAATCGTAACGGTGGTATCGATTGATGCGGATTTTTTATTTTCTTGGTGGCCTTCCACAAGGAGTAGTCTGTTGCTTCAGTTGCTGAGAGGTTCTTTAAGTAATCTTTAATAGCTTTATTTTTTTCAGCATATATTAATTGCTTTAACTAAGTTTTGCTGCATTGTTTAATTTTGCTTTGTCATGTGGAGATCGCGTTGCTTGCCATACTTTTCTGAGTTTTTTTTTCCGCTATTTTGACTTTCACATTTGTTGAACATACATCTTGTGTCACCATTGATTCAACCTTCGGAGTAGCCGTCCATGTTGCTTCTTGTATTAATGTATTGAATTTATTCACTGATATTTCTAAATCTTCAACAGTTTTTAGTGGTATGATACATGATATTTGATCTTCTACTATTTCTTTAAATAAGTTCCAATTGGTTTTTTTGTTGTGAAATGATAGTGGTAGTTTTCTTTTTATTACCTGTGTACTTAATGTGACTATTAACGGGGAATGATCGGAGGACAAATCCAAGCACGATTCTATTTTTAAGTAGTGTTCAGATATTCCTTTTGTTACACAAAAATCTATGACATCCGGAATCTTCCTTCGATCTGAAGGCCAGTATGTTGGCTCATTTGTTGATAAAGCATGTAGATTATTTTCCAACATGGTTTGATACAGTTGTCGTCCTTTCGGAGTAGGTATATGGGATTTTGAGTTCCACCATGGATGCTTCGCGTTGTAGTCGCCACCAGCTATGAATCTATTTCCTAGAGTTTTGAAAAAATGTTCGTATTGCTTCTGTTTTATCGTATGTTTCGGGGGGCTGTATACCGATGCTAACATTACTGGTCCAATCAGATCTTCTATCGTAATGCTAGCTGCATGTAGGTATTCTTTTTGATATCCTTCATTTACATAATGATTTATTGTTGATTTAACTATAATTGCTGCTCCCCCATGAGCTGTGCCGTCTGGATGCTGAGTGTCATAAATGCTATATCTTGGGATTTTTAAGTGGGTCTTCTTTGTATAATGAGTATCTGATATAAGCATTACATCTATGATGTGATCAATTAAGAACATTTTAAGCTCCTGTCCTCTTTGTATTAGCCCATTGGCATTCCATACACCTATTTTTATTGTATTAAACATTGGTTCATTTTTGTGATCATGGCTGCAAGTAGGTTTAGCATAGTATCCATTTTCGAGATGAGTTGCAGTATCAGTTCTTCAATTTTACTTGTTCCTTGCTGTTCTGTAGTCAATGCTGCTGGTTGTTCTACATTATTGTTATTGTCACACACTTGTTGTTCGAAGGATTGAATGTTCTTTTTTGATATTTGAGCATATGTATTATTCGATGTATACGGCTGTATTTGTCTAGCTGCTGTTATATTTGTTTGTTGTTTTTGATGTATTGATTTGTCGGTTTGTCCCATTTTTTGCTTTGGCCTTAGTCTGAGATATAACTTCTGCTGTAATTGTTTATATACTTCGCATCCTTTATAACTTGCTGAATAATTTCTTTCACATTTATAACATTTTACTTCTGCAAATTTTTCTCTTCTTGGGCTATCATTTGTCATATGTTTTCCTGCGCATTTTACGCATCTTGGACCTTTAAAACAATAGTTTTTGGTGTGTCCGTATGTTTGACATTGTGTATATTGCGGAATTTCCCTTTTTTTATAAGCTTGCTCAAAGCTGACTATTATATTTAGTAATTTATTGATACTGTAAATATCCTTGTTATTTTTCTTCTGCTTCATTTCTACGAAGAACAGGGGCAGTGGCTTATTTGTTCTAGCATGCAGAATATTTGTTATGCTTATTACTTTGTGGTTTTTAGCTTCTATTTCTTCTTTGAGTTCTGCTAAGTCTATTGTTGGATGCATATTTCTTAATACAACTTTGAATTTTCTATCAGTTTTGCTTTGGTACGTGAAGCCTTGCATGCCTTTTTTCTTCAATGCATCCATTATGGGTATGTATTTTTCTGTAGCAAGCGGTTGTATTTTGACTTGGTTATTCCTTAGTATTTTTATTGTGTATTGGTTTTCTGCGATCTCATCAAGTAGAAATTTTAGAGGAATAATATTTTCAACGCCTTCTATGAAGATGGGAGGAGCTTTTATAACAGTTTTTCCCATGTTGTTAACTTTTATTTTTCCTGAATCTGTAGATTCGTCATTGTTTAATCTCTCATAAATGTTGCTCGTTTCGACTGGACTATTTAACCAATAATCATTTATGGATGTTTGACGTTTTCTAACGTTAGTATTTTCAGGGCTATTTCTTATCTTCTTCTTATTTTTCACCTTTTGCCAGTTTTGACATTAATCTTGATTTTTTGTATACTGACTTTGTTGTTGCTGCATCAGTGTCTGCGTTTGCGGCTGCGTGTTTGATACGTCGTGCAGAGCTGTTTGGGTTGGATAAGTAGATTGTGCGTGGCTGGTCTGATTTGAATCCGGCGCGCCAGACATGCTGTTGGATATTAATAAATTAATGTTTAAAATTATAGTTTTAAATCTATATCAGACTATGTAATGGAGATTAAAGATTACAAATTGGAGATTAACATTTGAACAATCGCACAAACAATAACAAGGACAAAAAACATCAAAATTTTAGTTATTTTATTGGTCGAATTCCAATTTTTAATTCGCAATTCTTAATCTTCAAGCCATAGTTTGATATACAAGCTTTATGGATATTCTTATTGTTATCTACATAAAAATTTTTTTTTATAACTGCATTACAGTTATTAATGTACAAATTAGCTTGCAATTAATTTGTTTATAAAGTTCACGAAATGAGAAACATTTGTTAAAAATTTTATGGAAGTATAAGCAAGTTGTTAAAATGTAATGTGAAAACTATTGTAATATTTATATATGTTGTTAATTATAATATAATTAAAAACGAAAATTTTTAAGGATATTGCTGAATAAAAAGCAAGTGCTATTTTGATTAATACAAATGGATAAAATATCAATTATTTCATTCATATTAAAGTAATGCAAAATAAAACTTATTGCTTATTTTCGTTCTGTAATAGATTTGAGTTTCGCATCAACTCTCTTGGATGAACACAAGGCCGCATTAACGAAACAAGCATCTAATACTTTAAGTACAAATGAAGAGTATTCAGAGAATGATGTTGAAAATGATTTAACTTTCAGTAATAGAGAAAATTACAACATTCATAATAATAATTCAAGTGAGAGAATGATGCTATAATATTGCATTTAAAATAATTATATCCGACGGTAATATTGACAATAAAATATAAAAATAATATTTTAGATAATTTACGCATATGTTGGACAAGTAAGCAAACTCAACTGCTCCTACATTTGTACGAAAAACACAGCACATCATTGGATAATAGTGAGATAAATGATCGGCTATTTTGGAAATACCTTCAGCAAGGCATAGAGAAAAAAGGATATTTTTCTGTTGAACAATGTAAAACTAAAATAAATAATTTTAAAAAATTTGGTAAATGTTCAGATTAACTTACACATCACGGATCATTTTCATTTTTAGATATATTATAGAGTGTGCATTCCTAAGTAATACATGCTTTGAATTTTGCGGCGCTCTCTTGTGATTCCTGAGATATGCGACTTTGAAATATCATAATTTTCGTATTACTTTGTATCATCTTTTCGTTATATCCTAGCTTCGTGTTTATATTTTTTTGTTTACATTTGCTTGTTATTGAATAACTGTCAGTACGCTTCTGTATTACTATTTATTTTCGCTAAGAATTTCTTTAAACAAGTTTTTATTTACATTATTTAAAAGATAGCTACATGGATACGTAATCCACAAACCAAATTTTAGTTTTAAATCAGAAATAGATTTGGGTTAGGTTATATCTTCGGGAAGTGGAGCCCCCCCGTAGGGGGGGCGGAACCCACTGCGTTCACGCATATAATTTACAACGCGAAGCAAGGTCCACTCCACAATTCTAGTGTGGTGGGTGGAAAAGCGTATGCGTGGACGCAGTGGGTTCCGCCTCCCTACGGGAAGCTCCACTTCCAAAAGATATAACCTAACCCAAACCTATTTCTGATTTAAAACTAAAATTTGGTTTGGTTTAGGTTAGGTTATATCTTCCGGAAGTGAAGCCCCCCCTGTAGGAGGGGCGGAACCCACTGTGTCCACGCAATACTTTACAACGCGAAGCAAGGTCCACCCCACAATTCTTGTGTGCAAAATATATAATCCTGTTTAATTGATATTTCAGTTTTGTATCATTTTCTTTCTATTTTTAAAATATAAGCTTGGTAATTCATGCCGAAATATATGCAGTCTTATGTTGTAAGCATCGGTCGGTCACTATCTTCAATTGTTAATAACTTTGTAATAAACAACGAGCGATGTAATAAACGACGGCTAAAATTTTTTGCAAGTTACTCAAAGCCATGTCCTTGACAACATATGTCAAGGTCATTGAAATCGATGAGGTCGGCGCTAATATCAAGGTTTATCCTAACTTTTAAACGGATCGTGATTGCCATTTTTTTCAAGGTCAGGATTACTTAGGATAGTGAATTTTGCAATATATGTCAAGGTCAAAGTCATTGAAACTTAATCCCATTCTCTTAAAATGTTAATTTTACAATATTTCAAAATCTCATATCTCAGAAACCACAAGAGACCGCCGCACAGTGGAACGAGTAATATGAAAGGCCGGACATAGGACAAAAATTTCAAGTTTCAAAAATTATACTAAAATATACATAAATCGATTGTTCATGAGTTGCATAATGAATATCTAGTCGATATAGTGTTCAAATTTACATCAGAGATTGTTAGTAGATATCTGAAGTCATTGTTTTAAAGTAAATAGAAAAACACTTAAAATTTAATGCAATTATAAAACCTGTATACAGTTTCAATGGAATTAACAAATGAAAGTATCGCATTTGCATTTATTTAAACGTTACATAGGGTACCGAAATCACCTAATAGTTACTTAAATATCAAAGTTGTAGAAGTACTATAGTAATGGTTGTTTTCAGTGGCTGAGAATGTCAGAAGTGAAACTTCATGAAAGTTTTTAAAAAATTCCCCAACAGTCCCTAAGAATCTGGGCATTGTAGTATCTTTGGGAACTATCTGAATAACTATTCGACTCAATTTCAGCAGCGCCTAGTGCCGCCTTTTTGAGAAAATCGCTTTTTTGAATTTTATTAGAAACTACTCACATAAAACTTTCTTAATTATTAAGTAGGAACTTGTAATGTCGTATGTTTAAGTGGCCTTTTTTCACTCATCAAGCCTATTTTGAGTCAAATCTGTGCGCAGAAAATGACTTTTTTGGTCATTTAATCTCATAAAGTAAGAAGGCCTCCCAGAACTGTATATATAGTTATAAGATTCTGGCTCGTTTACAGTTAGTCTCTTGGCTTCTCGAGTTATTTGGATTTATATTTGTATCAATTGATGTAAAGCATTTATTTGAATTATTATTTGAATGGTTCATAATATTGCCTTCCTGTTTTCTTTATTTTAAAAGCTTGGCTGCTCTTTGAATTACTCCTTCCCCCATCTCCCCCAGTGTATTACATCAGGAATATCATTTCTCTCTCTCTCTCTTTCTCTCTGTCTAAAAATATATTAATTAAAAATCACTTGTTTTTTTATACTTCAAAATTCAGTACTTTTCTTTTCTTTCTCTTCAACTTGTCACGTTTTTCTTTCCAGAAAGAAAGTTTTAGTTATTGCAGAATAAATATGAATATAACTAATCGAACTTTATTTTTACTTTTGAGAGAGTCAGGGTTGAATTTAGACAATCATAAAGAATTGATGGAAGTATTATTGTCCAGAAATATTGGGAATGTTGCTAAATTAAATGATGAGAGCAAAAAGGACGTTGCGCTTCGCCTTCAAAAATATTGCGGTCACTTACGAGATAGGTAGGGAAGGTGTGGTGGCAAAGTTGATCGTTTCCTTCAGACATTCGACAGGTGGCTAAACTTGGAATACTCTCTTTCAACACCTCAGGGCGATTTTTCATTCAGTAAATCGCAACCATCAACTTCGCAGGATAAGCCTCCGCCCACAACTTCGCCAAATGTAACACTTCGACGTAAAAATTGGCAAGAACTTTCTGATAGACAAAAGCGAAGAATGAAAGAATGAGGGAAAAGCCACTTGAGAAATTACTGTTTGCCTTAAAATCTAAAGCAAATAGTGAACAACAAACAGATTTAGCAAAGGTTTTACAATTTTTGCAAGATAATCCGGAATTTATTAAAAAAATGAGGGGATTCTGTGAAAATGGTTGCACTGTTACACTCAAAGAAGTGTCAAAAGAGAAGGTTCTTGCAATTTTCGCAGTTTTAAACTCAACAAAAGCTGAATATCAGGCTGTACGTAAGATGTTGACTGATGAAGGTAAAAATGTTTTTCCTTTTCATTACCAAATTCAACGTGCAAAATCAGTTTGCTATCCACCAAAGGAAAAAATACATATTTCCGATTCCTCAGCGAGTGTCGAATTACAAGCCATCTTAGACCTCACAGTTGACAGAATTTTGAAAACATGTCAAGACATAAATTTCGAAGAACTCGGTAAGTTAACGCTGATCTGTAAGTGGGGTTTTGATGGTGCTTCAGGGCAGAGTTTGTACAATCAAAGCTTGGAACATGATAAAGCAACTACTGACTCAAATATTTTTATTTCAAGCCTTGTTCCTCTGAAGTCGATTCAAATCAAGTTGTATGGGAAAATGAGCAACCCTCATCTACCAGGTTGTGTCGTCCCATAAAATTTCAGTTTGTTAAAGAGTCTACAGATGTAATAAAACAGGAAAAAAAAGAATAGACACACAAATAAAAAATCTATTACCAACAACACTGAACAATAAGCTTGTCGTAAACCATAAATTGGTATTCACAATGATAGACGGAAAGATTTGTTCAACACTATCAGAGGTATCTTTGGCTTGTTGTTATATTTGTGGTGCAACACCAAAAGAAATGAATAATTTAAAAAGTGTTTCAACAAAAATAGCAAATGAAGAACACTATAAGTTTGGCATATCTACGCTCCATTGCTGGATTAGATGCTTTGAATTTTTTTTACATTTGTCTTACAAAATTGAGTGTAAAAAGTGGTCCGTTACTACAGCGGAACATAAAAGTCAAGTAGCGGAACGAAAAAAATTGATTAAAAAAAGACTAAGGGATGAGTTAGGCATTTTAGGAGATGTTGTTAAACAAGGAGCGAGGACCACCAATAATGGTAACATGGCTAGAAAATTTTTCTCTGACCCTGAAAACTCAGCGCGTCTTTTAGAAGTGGATGGCTCTCTAGTGCGAAAATTTGCCGTCATTTTACAAACTCTTGCTTCTGCTAAAGAAATAAAAGTGAACGCTTTCGATAATTTTGCAAAAAAAAAAACGGCTGAAGATTATGTCACCTTAACGCATGGTATTATATGCCGGCATCCATCCATAAAATCCTTCTTCATGGATCCGATGTTATTAAACATGCTATTCTCCCAATAGGCAAGCTTTCTGAAGAAGCCGGGGAAGCTCGTAATAAAAAGTTTAGAAAAGCTAGAGAAGAGCACACGCGGAAAATTAGTCGACAAGCTTGCAATGAAGACATATTAAAATATCTTTTAATAACATCTGATCCACTAATATCATCTCTAAGGCCAAAATTATTTAAAGTGCACAGAAAAGAATTTTTAGAAGTCTATAAATTACTGCAAATAAATAAAATTGGCAATAAAAATGTTGCAGAAGAAAATAAATAATTTATATATACGGGAGTTTATTTTAATAAATCTTGCTAGATTTACGTCCTGTGAACTCAACGATTCTTTTCTTTCCCACGATTTGAGAACATGCGCAGCTTTTGAAAAATCATAAAAGTCAGAATTTCTTCAAATATATTATGGCAAGAGCGCCGCGTAGGCGCCAGAACGACTAAAAAGTAAACACGCGGACATAATAAACTCATAGAGATATAGACACGGCGACATTTTTGCGAGACAGAATCTGGAGCAAAACTAAGAAAAAGCCATAAAGATTAAATTCCAGAGACACTCTGTGACACTCTGCCCATATTTTAGTAGAGAGCTGTTGACAGCTGAAACTGAAAGCATGGACAAACCGTCACTTTCCCACAAGAGAGATCGTAAAAAATAGTAAAAAAATGAAAAGACGAACACCGATCAGCGCACGTTGGCGCCCGAAAGCTGCGCGTGCACTCAGACTGCAGACGCGACATACGCATAATCGCTGTCTCAAGAGGGTAGTAAAATTCAACCCTTATCCATTAGCGGGTGCATCACGTGCTTCCTTAAACATAAATTACGCCGAACAACGCTGCCACCAAAGGCGTAATTCTTAGAATTTCTTTTTGGAAGACGCTCTCCGATTCGTAGAAGCTAAAACAAACCCTCCGATTCGTTACATTTTTCTAACTTAATCTACGGAGGAGGTAACTAAAACTCGTGAGAAGGATAATCAAGAATCCTAATTCGTTAAAATTCCCAGTGACTAAGCGGAGAGCGTGTACCAAAAACGAGATATAAACCGAAATTCTGACAGGGCGCAACATTAAGATTATCATCATTACTGTGTATATCATTACCGTACAGTACTGTCGTCGGATTACGCATCTCTTTACATTACATTTCGAAAAAGATTCAGAGAATCCACTCAATAACAATTATCCGGGAGTGAGTGCAGTGGTGATAGTGCTCGCAAGACCAATTGTGATGTTCACGACAAACAACTCCTTCGAACCCGAGCACCAGTGCTCACAACACACCTGCGACACAAAGCTTTCTCTGCGATCACCGCTGTGGAGACCGAGTCCACGCGGACACCAAGGATCCAGTTTATCAAGCCAATACCAACGCCCTCAATAAGTAGTAAGTCATCTGAAGCTGTATGAGCCTCACATCGCCTTCGTTTCCCTCAGAGTAGCTCTTGGATTCTAATTGAAACTCACAACCTTTTATCGTTCAGTCGTCTATCACTAAATTTCAATCTTCCCCTCAAATCAATCTCCAACTTCATAATCATCCTTGCTCCCCTTCAGTCGTTTCGAATTTCCCGCTTATTGCAGTGAAAACTCACGACATACATCGCTGATGAGTTTCCTGCTTGTGACAGCGAAAGCTCGCAACTCACGTCGTTGACGAGTTTCTTGCTTATGACAGCGAAGACTCGCGACTCAAGTCGCTCACGAGTTTCCTGCGCTATAGCGGCGAAGACTCGCGATCCTACTATATCCTCCGTGTGTCGCTTTTCGAGCTTCCAGCATTATAGCTGCGCGGACTCGCGATCTTCCTTCTCTTCCACTTGGAATCGTCATCTTAATTATTCCTCTCTATATAGACACACATTGTATACACAAATATATATATATGCGTTAGTCAACCGTAAGATTTGTTACTGTGTTAAATCCAAGAACTGTTCTCTAAATAAAAGTATTCGATTTCCCCTAATACCTATACACTGTCTTGTCGATAGTGAAACCCGTTTGGCGAAATTCACGAAACGTCGCGAAACGATCGCGGAATCGGCGCAACCGTCGTTTAAGGAAAGAGTTGGCTCGGGCTTCGGCGGAAAACCAATCCGAAACTTCCGCGACTAGTATAAATAATAATTCAGCTTTTTGTATAAATAATGAATCGGCGATTAATGTAAATAATGATTCAGCAACTAATATAAGTAATAATACCACTGACACTCTAAACAATCCCCCGCACATACTTAACCACCCCCGACTTTCTCCAATCTCGTCCCCGGAACGGCAGTCCTCTCCCTCTGTATCCTTCTCTCCTTCCTCGAGAGAGAACTCGCCATTTCCAAGAGTCCCGACTCCCCTTCCTACTTCTCCGCAACCCCCGTGTACTGCCCCAAGATCTCTTTCACCTATTTTAATCGTCTTGGAAGACTCTCCTCCCCCTTCTCCCTCACAATCTCCTATCCATGAGTCCCCGAGATCCCCCTCGCCTTCTATAATCGAACTCGGAGATTCTCCCCTTCCATCACCCTCGCCACTTCTTTCCGAAAATGATTTTTCCCCTCTGTTTTACAAAAATCTCCTAGATCATTGTCTAAATATCCTTCCCCCATACACGAACCTTCTCCCCGATGATGCCTTCACCATCGGACAAGGTCCTGTAAATCTTTCCGACCTGAAGAAAATCCTAATTGAATCTCCTCCTGACACCGCAATTCCATGTTTCCATCCCTCCCGCAGATATCATGTGGCCGTCCCAATTCAATTTTTTTGACAAATTTATAAACCATCCACCATCCAGTTCAAAGACGTACACGATACCTGATACCATACACACACTCATTTTTATTTTACTTATTTGCCTAATTAAATAACAATTGTATTAATCAGTTAGGAATTTAAATTTAATGATAGAATTTACCCCAGTGCTTTCTGACTGATGTCCTCCGAACCAATGTATCACCCGCGGAGATAAACACAGACACACTCACATTAATTCACGCATTAGATTACACAATATATATATATATACACATATATATATACATATATATACTGGGACCGTGATTATTTTATTTAATAATGGGACAGTTAATTAATCAAGGAGTCATTAGTAGCGACTCGCGGCACATCTTCGGCGCGATATACGGAAAACCGACCGGTACGTTAAGCGAGAAAACTATACAAAAGTTGGGCGCCAGGCGCAAAAATCCGCGCCGTCGAAAACGAACTTTAAGAAAATCGCGAAGACTGCATCGGTTGAAAATCGCGACGGAAAATATGCGGCTACTCAGGCAACGAAAATGGTAGAGGGGGTGGTCCTTTCGTGCGGGACGGGAGAGAATAGAGAGAGGCACGAATAAATTTTGCACAAAGAATTAATGTGATGAGAATATAATGTATTAGAGATTCAGTGGAAGAATAATAATATGATGGAAAAATATAGTAAAAAGAACTGTGTATTACAAACAATAATAAGAAATATAATTGAAAGATGATATTGAAGAGAATCTTGTAAAAGAAACAATAATAAGAAGAGATATAATTCGTAATAATCTGGCCTGATGTTTATCGGCCGCACGGCTTCTCGCGGTCGAGCGCAAGGGTATCAAATTTCACGCGCGAGCCGAAAGTCAATTCTCCGGTGGATATGATTTTACCGCGACTCGAGGCCTATCCGGGCCTCGGTAGCGAAGAAAATTATTCCGTAGGCCGACAATTAACTTGCGCTCGCCCGCGTGGCATACCTAGTAATCACAATACCAAAATAAATATATATAGGCGCTTCGTAGCAGCCGTATTCGCCGCGATAATAATATTCGTAAATATAATCAATTAATCTCGCGGTAAGACTCGTATACTTGGTCGGAATTACACTCTGATAATACGGCCTCAAAGGCATCGACAGATTATATAGTATGATAACGCGAAGTATAACAATCTCGCGGATTCACGCGAATGTTCGAAAGCAATGAAATACTTACAATATAATACGCGACATATAGAATTTCGATAACGCGCAATACGAAAGAACAGGCAACAGTAGATACGCGCAATAGATAAAGCGGTTTCGTGTACGAGCTCGCTATACATCAAAATTATTCAATCACAATAAAGACAATGAAATAGATACGAAAGCGATAATGATTGACTGTCGGCGGCGAATGATCTCGAGAGAGAGAGTTCTCACGCGGATCCGTCGGTTTGGAGGAGTCGTTTCGCCGATCTACTGCGCAATCACTCGGAATAACCAAAATTACGGGAAATATCGATATGAAAACCTGACTTACGACAGCGATGATTCAAAGGCGCGACTCATCCGAACCTTACTCAGAAATGGGCGGCTTCACAATTAGTCGACGTCGGTCTCACCGGTGATAGCTTCTCGTAACTTCTTTTCAAAATGCAGCGAAAATGGGCCCAAAAAAAGTAAAAAAAATGGGGTGTAAAATCCTTCTAACAGCCTCCTCGTGGCACACCCTGGGGTCGTAGATTTTATTTCATTATTATCTGCCAGCTAATGTTAAAGGTGCAACAATACAACTGTATTTTCAGTCCACCATATTAAATCCGCCATTTTGAATTTATATTTTTTGACATCAGATTTGAAATCAACGATCCCAAAGAACTCCCGAGTATCAATTTTTATTCACCTATAACAAAAATTGGTTCCGTTATTGAAGTATGTCCGCTTATTTAACGTTTCGTTCCACTGTGCGCCGCAAAATTCAAAGCGTGTATTACTTAGAAATGCACCCTCTATAATATATCTAAAAATGAAAATGATCCGTGATGTGTAAGTTAATCTAAACATTTACCAAAAATTTTCAAAGTTGTGCAAGATCACAATGCTCAAAGCGGGAATGATAGAAAAACTTGTGAACATTATGATGTAAATATTTTATATATTATAATTATATTTTTGTCATGATTCACAATTAGTCATTATTTCACAATTTAGTCATTATTATAATTCATTTAAACGAATTATTCCCACACACATAAATTATTTTATTTTCAAGTGAATTTTTTTATGTTTGGTAGATCTTACATAATTTGTTTTCAAAAAACATTGGATAAAGCCACTTTCTTCGGCAGGTTCAGATATTCCTATGGGAAAAGAATTGGAAGAAAAATCATCAAGTTCAAGTAAGGCTTTTTAAAAAGATGATTGTTAACATAAAACAAGATATTTTGCACATTGATTTTATTTTAGAGCGTAAAAAATTATCATCTAATGACTGGAAAACAGAATTTGTAGAAGAATATAAAAAAAACAAACAATTGCACAGAGAAGCAACTGCCGAATATAGAAATGAAAAATTAAACATTTTAAGAGAAATTGCAGAAGCCATGAAAAAATAAAATATTGAAGATATTATTTCCAGTCCATAACAATTTTTACTTTGATTTGGTTGTGTTTGTTTTTGTTGGACTTGTTGTTTTTAATTTTAATATTGCAATTTTCATTTTTTAAAATTTTTATTAAGTTTTTGAAATTATTGTGGAAGCATTATTAAAAGTACATAAAAGGAGTATTAAATAACTTATATAGCTTCCGGTTCCGGGGAGTGTGTGTGTGACAGGCGTGAGAGCGTGCGGTCAAAGAATAGTGAGAGAGCGGCGAACAGAGTGAGAGGAGAGTGAAAGAGTTGAGTGCTGGTTGTGAGAGAAGAAGGGTGGAGTGTCAGAAAATAAAGGGGAGGAGAGAGAAGTGGAGGATAAAGAGATAAAAGTGAGAAAGAGGTAGCGGAGGTTAGGCGGTAGCACAACACGTGGCGGTGGAAGTGTAGCGCGCGGTGTAGAGTGTAGAGAGTAGGTGTAGAATCACTAGGCTAGTGAGATAGTGACAGCGCGGAAGGCGCCAAGACCATAGAGCACGGTAGAGAAGGAAGATAGGATAGTGAGTGGGAAACTCGAACAGTAGAGAGTAGTGAGAAAATGGGTGATGAAAGCAAAGAGGGAAAGTTAGTAGAGGGGGAGGGGAAGAAGATAGGGGGAGAGGAGGGAAAGAAAAAGGTAGGAAGACCGAAGAAGATAGAAGAGCTAAGCAAGAAAAGGAGGAATAGCACAGGATGTATGGAGGATTTCTTTAAAAGGAAAAGGGATGAGGTGGGGGAGGAAGAGAGGGAGGATGTAGAGTGGGCGTTAAGGAGTAGAAGAATGGAGAAGCTACAAGAGGAAGGGATGTGGCTCGGAAAGGAGGAGATAGGTAAAATGATTAGTGAGAGGTTTAATGAGTTGGGGGAAAAATTGATGGAGAGGTTGTGTGAGGAGTTAGGGAAATTTAAGGTGGAACTGTGGCAGAGAGGGAGTGGAGGGAGGAAAAGAAAAAGATGGGAGAGAAGCTGGAGGCGCTGGAAAAAAAGGTCTCGATATTGGAGAACAGAATAGAGGAAGGGGCGAAAGGTGGAGGAGGGGAAGGAGGGAGGGGAGAGGGAGGCTACAGAGGGATAGATGAGGAAACGGTGGATAGGATGAAAGGAATAGGGAGGAAGCTGGAGTTGGAGAGGGAAGAAAGGAGGAACAATATAGTGATTCGGAGATTGGAGGGAGGGGTAGGAGATAAAAAAGAGAGGGTGGGAAAAATGATGAAGGAAATTGGGGCGGAGGTAGAGATTGAATGGATTAGAAGGATAAGAGGGAAGGAGGGGGTTGAGGGGGAAATTGTGGTGGTAGGGTTAGGAAGCAAGGAACAGAAAAGACAGGTAATGGAGAAGAAGAAAGGATTAAAGGGGAAAATGACAAGGATAGAAGATGATCTAACATGGGGGGAGAGAAGGATGAAATGGAAAATAGGGGAGATTGCAGAGGAAGAAAGGAGGAAGGGGAACAGAGTATGGACGGGATATGGGAAGATTAGGATAAACGAAGGGTGGTGGAGATGGGATGAAGAGGAGGGGAGGCTTAAAAATTGGAGGGGGAGATAAGAGGGGAAGGCGAGGATAAGGGGGGCAAGGTGGAGGTGAATGGAGGGTTGAGGGAGTGAGGTTAGAGAGCGAAGAGAGGAGCAGGGGAGGGGAAGGGAGGAGAGAAGAGAAGGGAAGGAAGGAGAGAGAGAGGGGGGAGGGTAAAAGAGAGGAGAAAAAAGAAAGGAAAAGAGGAAGAAATTAAGGGGAGAGGAGAGATGGAAGGTGGGCTTTTGGAATGTAGCAGGGATTAGGAACAAGGAGGAGGGGTTCTGGAAAGAAGTTAAAAAATGGGAGGTGGTAGTGATGGTAGAAACATGGGTGGATGGGAAAAGGTGGGATAGGGTGAGGAGGAAGTTGCCAAAGGGATATAGGTGGGAGAAGCAGCTGGCGAAGAGAAGGAGTAAGAAGGGGAGACCAATGGGGGGGGATAATAATTGGTGTGAAGGAGGAGGAGGGGATAACCTCGGTCATTGAAGTAGAGGAGAAAGAGGAAGGAGTGATGGCGGTGGAGATATGGGTGGGAGAGGAGAGATGGAGGATAGTAGGGGTTCCTTTCTCATCGAAAGTTTCTACTCTTTCTTGAGGAGCATAACGCAACTTATACAGATGTGCCTCTGTATTGTGAAGTTCGGTGACTCAGTGCAGGAAAATGTTTGGAAAAGTTCTTTGCAATAAGAAAAGAGATCTTCCTTTTCTTGCAAAAAAAATGTTCTGCAAAATTTGATGAATTTAAATTTTTTTTCGAAGATTTAGACTCGCTTTGCGAGCTTGCTCTAATAACTGACATGACAAACCATTTAAATACTTTAAATTTAAACCTGCAAAAGACCAATCAAACTATTTCGCAATTAGTTAGTCATGTCGATTCTTTTCGTTGAAAGCTGTTATTATTTAAAAATAATTTAGAAACTAATATTTTTCCTCGTGCCAGATTCTCTTTGAAGAACACGGCACAAATGTGTACTTTGTAATTATAAAGATATACTTTGGTAAAATTCATTCACTAAAGGTATACTTTGTAATTTTAAAGATCAAATAAATATAATTGAGTCTCTAATAAATCAATTTGATACGCGTTTCAGAGATTTCGAAACGCTACGAAAAGATTTAAGACTTTTTGAGAATCCTCTCACTATGCAAATCGAGGAACAAAGCCTAGAATTTCAGGCAGAACTTTGCGATTTGCAATGTGATATTTCTTTGAAAGCACGGCTAGAAAAAGGGGTCGAATTCTTCAAAATTTTAGATGTATCGTGTTATCCACGTTTTATAAATTTCGGTCTTCGAATTTTCTCTATGTTTGGGTCCACATATTTATGCGAATGCTCTTTTCATCAGAAAAACGTTCTTCTTTAAGCGACGCATCATTATCCTCGCTGATGCGAACTAGTTCTTCTAAAATCCCTGTGGATATATCATCCCTAGTAGAATCGTGCAAACGACCTAGAAGATCAAATTAAAATTTGTACATAAATTGATTGTTTGGTTTTTTCTGCTTCCTCTTTCGTTTTTATATATCTTACGATATAAAATATTACTTTCCTGCCAAGCCACATATTTTATTATCCTTATTATCTTTTAGTGGAATAGGCCTACTGGGGAAACCACTTTAAAAAAACGCATCAACAATAGTACCTCATGAGTGATGTGGAAAGCTATTGTAAAAATTGTAATATTATTGTCTAAAATATATTATTATAACATATAATATGCGTATAATATATTACATATATAATATATTAATAATAAAAATTTTGCTATTAATTATTTATGAAAATAAAAATTATCTATTAGCAAAATTTTAATGTCGATTTGGCGGAAGGTACGATCCCAGCATATTTTTTATATAGAGACACTCCTGAGGCACAGCGTTACACGCGCGATCGGCGGCTCGGCCGTCGAGGCTCGAACGGTAGTGGGGGGGACCATAGGCGTCGCTTCAGGAGTCCGAGTAGTGCGGGGAGTCCGAGTGGTGCGGGCGTCGAGTGCGGTCGGACAGAGCGGAGCTCTGTGAGAGACTATCTTAATCAGGGATACGAGCGAGTTTTCTCCGCCGGATTTTGTGACAGGGTGATGCAGCTCGTTACGCGGGTCACGGACATGTATAAATTATTAAGGTATTTTTAGCAATTAAGTCAGAATATTCTCTTAAAGCTGAGAATGTCGAGCGCGTGACGTCAGCCATTATACGTGTCGTGTATAAAGACGGTTACACGTAGGCATGTATGAAACTTGGGCAATTTATTCATTAAAGAAACAATATCTCAAGTGAACTCTGACATTAGTGCATTGGTTTGTGTTTAGCATAGGAACTTAGCATAACAGTCAATTATTCTGTGTCAATTATTGCGTTAATTAAAGAATAATTACGGTTTGATATTAACAAGAATAAACGGAAATATTTTGTCCATCGGTACGGGCAATATTATATATTGTTCTCTTATTAGATATCGCCCGACTATTAATTATAGTCTGGTAGTGCATTTTGTGCGCTTACAATATCGAGAACTAAAAACTTTTAATTGAATCTTATAGTTGTTAATTAGTTATATATGTAGCAATTGTGGCAGTGACAGGCGGCGGGCCTGGTATTGTCCTAGTGTCACGCCCGTCGTGCTCAATATTCACACATTATGAGATAAATCTATGGGCTTATGTTACTTGATCGATAAAGTGCGTAAATTCGTAAAAGTAAATTCGTAAAAGTGTCAATACGTGATACAATTTATGAAAGAAAAAACTTCGCTTATTACTCGGTATGTCACATAAAAACGTCTCATTGCTATCTACGGTCGTGCAGTAATTTTTCATCAGTAATTATTAAGAAGTAAGTATTAAGATATCGAATCTCTACAAGGTAAGAATAAGTGAGTGTGTGTGTGTGTGTGTGAGAGAGAGACAGAGAGAGAGAGAGAGAGAGAGAGTGTGTGTGTGTGTGTGTGTATACGCGTATACGTTCTCTCTCTCTCTCTCTCACACACACACACACACACACACACACATCGCGTGTAGCAAGCAGCTGATCGCAGCGAGCGTCCCACGTAATCACCTGCATCGGACGGTGAGTCGCGCCGCTCCTGCCTACCGCCCGCACTCGTCCCGTAATTCGCTAACTATTTCTCCTTATAATTTAAAAACTAAGCTTCGGATAAAATTTTGGTAAAGGAAAAATCGTCTTAGAATAAAGTCAGGAATACGACATTTTAAGGACAAACGGTTGTTTTGAATCACCCTGTATATATAGATCGATTATTAAGTTATATAATATGAAGTTTACGCATAAATGAGCTTTATTATTTGTTGGTTGTTATGACATTTCCAGGTGGATTATATGAATCTCGTTCATATCAGAAGTTTAGTTAAACGAGTTTGCATTTAAAATTTATAATTTTATGATTTGATGCATTTATGGATTATTGGATTGAATATTTATTAGCTTCTTAAAGAAGCTTAAGCTAACTGATATTTTAGGTTGTGAAGGTTATATGCGAGTGTCATATGACTGGATAATTGAATGTGGGAATGATTATGATCGTTCATTTGGATATATTATATTAATATTTGATGAGTTATATGTTTATATGCTTATTTATTCATTCTCATTATCTTACAATGTACATTATGATTTATTTAATTACATATACACTGTGGACACATGATTTGTTGTCATTAGTGTTAATTGTCTTTGGGTACACTTGTGATGGTTCACTGCCGATTGCACTGGAGTTGAATTTTGGTTCTAATTGTTATTACTTGATTTTGACTATTTAATCTGGTTATAAGCGTATATGATAATACGGGTAGGTCAGTGTTTCTCAACCTTTTTTCATGTGTGCCCCCTTTTCTAATATCAATTTGTGTGACGCCCCCCTTGCAATTCTTGTGTCGAGACACTGAAGAAACCCATAAAAATTGGAAGCACAAAAACAAGGAAATTGACTTATTGAAAATTATTATAATTTTAGACACAATATCAATATATATATTACTGTTAACACGCAACCGTAGTGGGGAGAATGACGCACACAAGCGAAAACCGCGTACGTGTAAGCTCGGCGCCAATCGGCGCTTCACATGTACGCGGTTCGCTTGTGTATGTTATCTCCCTCCACCACGGTTGCGTGTTGCTTGCGTCCCAGTTCTGGCATTACTGGTGACACACAGCGTAAAAACCTAACCTAACATAACAAAACATTTTCGAGTATAGAAACATGGATAAATTTTTAGTTGGACGTAAGCGCGCATCTGACGATTGTGGAGCGTCAACGTCAACAAGTACAGGTACACAGAGCATCGCTCCGAAAATAAAATCAAGAAAGTATGCTGAAGAATATTTAGATTTTGGTTTTACAAAGACTCCAGTAAATAACGAAGAGAGGCCTCTGTGTGTTATTTGTTCGAAAATTTTAGCGGTTGACAGCATGAAACCTAATAAACATAAACGACATTTGGAAACACTTTATAAGGAGTATATTAACAAACCTCGGGAGGTTTTTGCTGCCAAACTAAAATTGCATGAAAAGCAAAAATCTAATATTAAAAAAATTTTGTCTGTAAATGAGAAAGCCTTACTAGCTTCTTACAAAGTTGCATATAAAATAGCTAGGTGCAAAAAGCCTCACACCATTGGGGAAGACCTTATTCTGCCAGCTGCGATCGATATTGTGGAAACTATGCTTGGAGAAAGTTTTACCAAACAACTACAGTGCATACATCTATCAAATTATACTGTTGCTCGTCGAATTTGCGATATATCTGAAGATATGCAGCAGCAACTTTTGTCGAAGCTTTGTGACAAACTTTTCTCAATTCAGCTTGACGAGGCAACGGATAGTAACAAGGATTGTCATTTAATCGCTTATGTTCGTTTTTGCGATGGATCATCAGCAGTTGAAGAGCTATTGTTTTGCAAGCCAATAAAAAGAAGAGCTACAGCATCTGAGTTGTTCAAAATATTAGACAATTTTATATGTGATGCAAACATACATTGGAAAAATTGTGTCGGAATTTGCACAGACGGTGCTCGGGCAATGTCTGGAAAGTTCAAAATTTACAAGCTCTTGTGAAAGAAAAAAATCCACAATGTATCTGGACACAATGCATGATTCACAGAGAAGCTCTTGCTGCAAAAGAATTGAGTCCTGGTCTTAATATAGTGTTCACAATAGTTGTAACCGTGATCAATTATATAAAGATGAGACCCTTGAAATCAAGACTGTTTTCTGAACTTAGTAAGGACATGGGAGCGGAGCATTCAGCCTTATTATTTTACTGTGAGACAAGATGGTTATTACGAGGCAAATGTTTACAACGTGTTTACGAACTAAGGAACGAAATAGCAATTTTCTTGGAGGAGGAAAATCGCGAGGAAGCAGAGAACTTTCGAAACGACTTATTTATAATGAAGTTGAGCTATTTGGTGGACATTTTCGAGAAATTAAATATATTAAATCTTCAATTCCACGGAAAAAATACACATATTCTACAGATGAATGACAAAGTAAATGGTTTTTGTAGAAAACTAGAGTTATGGAACGCAAATGTAAAACAAAAAAATCTGGAAATGTTTAAACATGTGGATGAATGTGTCAAAACCTACAAGGCAGAAGAGCAACACATCAGGGTTCTATTTAAAACTATTGAAAATCATCTAACAATATTGGTGAAGAATTTTAGAAAATATTTTGTAGCCGACGACAACGTAGTAGCAGCATACGAGTGGGTTGGAAACCCGTTTCAAAACACTCCAGTTGGGTTCTCAATTGAAGAAGAAGAACAATTTATAGACCTGACGTCAAGCGGTGAAAGAAAAATACACTTTGCTTCAAAATCCGTCTAAAAAAGACATCACAGATGTAAAAAAAAGCGCTAAGTATATCTTTCTCCAGCCAAAATAGTTCTTTACAAAAATTAATCGCCATCAAAGATATTATCTTTTCAAAAAGTATATAATATATATATTTTTTACCTTAACAAAAATTAATCGCCATTAAAAATGTTTCTTTTCAAAAATTATATTTATAAATTATATTTTATCTTTATTAATAAACGGGAAAAAACATAAAATATTAGCATCAAAAAGAAGTGAAATAAAAAAATCACGCTAAGTAAATTTAGAAAAATATAATGTATAATATTCAGATGAATTATTTTCTATAATATTAGAGTAAATCTATTTAATGTAAGATGCAGAAAAAATTAAAACTGCGAAATTTTGCATTCTTTTATCTATCTAATATTGCATTCTATTCTATTTGCAGAAGAAAATAAAATGAAATAAAATATACATATATGTATAGTATAGTAGGGGGTGTAAATGTATATGCAATAAAATATATATATAGTATAGTAGGGGGTGTAAATATATATATATATATATATATACATATATATATATATTTACACTCCCTACTATACTATATATATATTTTATTGCATATATATTTTCACCCCCTACTATACTATACATATACAGTATGTCTGATTTAAGTGGATACGCGTAAATATTTCGTAGAAAATTAAAGATACAAAAAAGTTGTTCAAACAAAAGTTGTTTGGTTAGAAAGAGGGCACAATATAGCGCAATTAGCTTTTTTGTGATTGGAGGTATAAAGGATATCTCAAGGTCATCTGAATTTTTTTAAATAGGAAGCTGAATTTTTTTATTCATAGTGTGATAGCGGATGCGAAGACGAGTACAAAGACCTATAATTGAAGGTCATTCAAGGTCACGCAAGGTCGTAAATTAACAGAAAACTTGTTTACATTTTTCATATTTTTCAATGTTTGTATTTAGTTAGGGATAACAAGAACATTTTAGTACATTTTGTATTTAGTCTTTCCTTCAACATGTCCTTTGTCATTAAGAATGCAACTTTGCAATCTTCTCAAAAATTCTGATTCTACACATTTCAACATCTTATCATTTATTCTTGTACAGGCAGAAATAATCCTCGTACGTAGTTCATTAACATTTTCCACTGGTGTTTGAAAAACTATCTGTTTTGGTCGATTAGGATGTCTCTCATGGAATACATCGCTAATTTTATTGTATGATAAATATCCATCGAAATACTTCAGTACACACAGTATACATAACAATTTCAGTACACTCTGTCCTTGGCTTGTCGGGCGTTGTTTATATTTATCAGTGTATCTACATATTCTTAACTGTTTGTTCAGTCTGTTGAGATCGTGACTAAAGAATAGACATAAACGAGAATACAATAATTATTGTAAATTTAAATAGCTTCAACGTGAACAGTTTATAAAAAATGTCTTTCACTATTGAAGAAAGAGTGGAATTAGTTCTGTTACGAGGCGATGGATATTTATCATACAATGAAGTTAGTAATGTATTCCATGAGAAACATCCTAATCGACCAAAGCCGACAGCATCGGCAATACAGAAAATTATTCAAACTTTTATAAGTACCGGAAGCGTTGTGAAACAAAAGCACCGACGCCCTGTATGGTCAGAAGCTGACTAAATAAATGTTTTAGCTGCATTTTCTCATAATCCAAGAACGTCTATCCGTGCTGTGGCAACTAATTCTGGAATATCAAAGTGGATTGTTCACAAAATATTAAAAAAGAACAAGTTACGACCATACAAAGCAACTACAGTACACAAGCTTTTTCCGCAAGATTTTGGACCACGCATTAATTTTGCTTTATGGATATTCGACAAAGTTGCTGATGATCCGAGTTTTGTTCGCCGACTCATGATTACAGATGAATGTATGTTTTACACAAATGGAATAGTTTCTAATCAGGTTTCAAGAATGTGGGCTACAGAAAATCCGCAATGGATCCGAGAAAATAATAATCAATATCGACAATCTGTTATGGTGTGGTGCGGTATTTATAACCGTCAAATAATTGGACCATATTTTTTTGAAGAGATCATCAACGGACAAGTCTATCTCAGATTCCTCGAAACGTATTTGTACGGCGTTTTGGAGATTATGCCACTTGAACAAAGAAGAAATTTATGGTTTCAACAGGATGGTGCCCCGCCTCATTATGCTGTGCCAGTCCGAAATTGGTTGGACCAAAATTTTCACAACAGGTGGATAGGACGTGGTGGACCAGCAACGTGGCTTCCGAGATCACCCGATTTTTCTGCCTGCGACTTCTTTCTTTGGGGCTATTTGAAACAGGTAGTTTTTCAAACACCAGTGGAAAATGTTAATGAACTACGTACGAGGATTATAGCTGCCTGTACAAGAATAAATGATAAGATGTTGAAACTTGTAGAATCAGAATTTTTGAGAAGATTGCAAAGTTGCATTCTTAATGACGGAGGACATGTTGAAGGAAAGACTAAATACAAAATGTACTAAAATGTTCTTGTTATCCCTAACTAAATACAAACATTGAAAAATATGAAAAATGTGAACAAGCTTCTTTGTTAATTTACGCCCTTGGGTGACGTTGAATGACCTTCAAATATAGGTCTTTGTACTCGTCTTCGCATCCGCTATCACACTATGAATAAAAAAATTCAGCTTCCTATTTAAAAAAATTCAGATGACCTTGAGATATCCTTTATACCTCCAATCACAAAAAAAGCTAATTGCGCCATATTGTGCCCTCTTTCTAACTAAACAACTTTTGTTTGGACAACTTTTTTGTATCTTTAATTTTCTACGAAATATTTACGCGTATCCACTTAAATCAGACATACTGTATGTATATTTTACTGCATTTCATTTTCTTCTGCAAATAGAATAGAATGCAATATTAGATAGATAAAAGAATGCAAAATTTCGCAGTTTTAATTTTTTCTGCATCTTACATTAAATAGATTTACTCTGATTATAGAAAATAATTCATCTGAATATTATACATTATATTTTTCTAAATTTACTTAGCGTGATTTTTTTATTTCACTTCTTTTTGATGCTAATATTTTAAGTTTTTTCTCGTTTATTAATAAAAATAAAATATAATTTATAAATATAATTTTTGAAAAGAAATATTTTTAATGGCGATTAATTTTTGTTAAGATAAAAAATATATAATTTATATACTTTTTGAAAAGATAATATCTTTGATGGCGATTAATTTTTGTAAAGAACTATTTTGGCTGGAGAAAGATATACTTAGCGCTTTTTTTACATCTGTGATGTCTTTTTTAGACGGATTTCACAAATTTTTGCAAAGTATAGTAAGACATTAAAAATATATACGTGCGTGCGTGCGTGTGTGCGTACGTGCGTGCAACTATCACCATGTCTTTCAATAATTGCGATAACATTTTCGTTCTCACTGTTTGTCTTTGTTTTTCGGTATGTTTCACATATTTGTCAATATTTATATTATATCTTATTAAAAATATAATCTCTCTCTCTCTCGCTTTCTCTCTCTCCCTCTCTCTTCCTCCCTCCCGCTTTCTCTCCCACTCACTCACTCTCTCTCACACACACTGTCTCTCTCTCTCTCTTCCCCTCTCTGTACGCACGCACACATTCACGCACAGGTACGTACGCACGCACATATGCACACACAGCAAAATGCAAATGCAAATGCGCGCGCACGCATAAGAGCGCGCGCATGTATGAGTGCGCGCGCACGTACGTGTGCATGCATGCGTATGTACGTTTGCGTTCATGTGTGCGTGCCTACGTATGTGTGCGAGCGTAAGTACGTGTGCGTGCATGTGTGCGTGCGTACAGAGAGAGAGAGAGAGAGTGAGCGGGAGAGAGAGAGAGAGAGGGGGGGAGAAAGCTGGAGAGAGAGAGAGAATAAGAGAGAGAGAAAGAAAGCGGGAAAGAAAGAAAGCGGGAGAGAGGAAGAAAGCGGGAGGGAGAGAGAGAGAAAGCGGGAGGGAGAGAGAGAGGAAGCGGAAGAGAGAGAAAAAGCGGGAGGGAGAGAGAGAAAGCGGGAGGGAGAAGAGAAAAAGCGGGAGAGAGAAGAATAGCGGGATGGAGAAATAAAGAAAGTGAGAGAAGGAGAGAAAGCGGGAGAAAGAGAGAGAAAGCGGTAGAGAAGAAGAGAAAGCGAGATGAAGAAAGAGAGAGAAAGCGGGAGAAAGAAAAAGAGAAGAAGAGGAAGAGAGGAAAAGAAAGCGGTAGAGAGTGAGAGAAAGAGCGGGCGGGGGCGAGAGAGAAAACGGGAGAGAGAGAGAGAGAAAGCGGGAGAGGGGGAAAAAAGGAAGAGGGAGAGAAAAAGCGGGAGAGAGAAAAAAAGCGGGAGGGAAAGAGAGAAGAAGTGGGAGAAGGAGAGAGGTGGGAGAAGGAGAAAAAAAGCGGGAGAGAGAAGAATAGCGGGATGGAGAAATAAAGAAAGTGAGAGAAGGAGAGAAAGCGGGAGAAAGAGAGAGAAAGCGGTAGAGAAGAAGAGAAAGCGAGATAAAGAGAGAGAGAGAAAGCGGGAGAAAGAAAAAGAGAAGAAGAGGAAGAGAGGAAAAGAAAGCGGTAGAGAGTGAGAGAAAAAGCGGGCGGGAGCGAGAGAGAAAACGGGAGAGAGAGAGAGAGAGAGAAAGCGGGAGAGGAGGAAAAAAGGCAGAGGGAGAGAAAAAGCGGGAGAGAGAAAAAAGCGGGAGGGAAAGAGAGAAGAGGTGGGAGAAGGAGAGAAAGCGGGAGAAAGAAAGAGAGAGAAAGCGGTAGAGAAGAAGAGAAAGCGGGAGAGAGTAAGAGAAAGCGGAGAAAGAGAAAAAGCGAGAGGAAAACAAAGAGAAAGCGGAAGAGTGAGAAAAAGCGGAAGGGAGAGAAAGAGAGAAAAAGCGTGAGAGAGAGAGAGAGAAAAAGAGAGAGAGAGAGCGGGAGAGAGTGAAAAAGCGAGAGAGAGAAGAAGAGAGAGAGACCGGGAGAGAAAGAGGAAGCGGAATGTGCGCACGCACACAATTTAGAAAAAAAATTATGGGTCTGTGGAGTTTATCGCGAGAAATAACTAGATTTGTTAGCCTTTTTAATATTTATATTTAGAGAACAAATTAATAGGTCTTTACAGGACTTTGTATCAAGAAGGAATGAATAAAAGAATTATGTTTATAAATTGACAAACGTTGTTAAGAGTAAATTAATAAATCAATAAAAAGTGTGAATGTATAACAAAATAGAAAGTGTGAATCTTCAAGTTGGAAAGTGTGAATCTTTAAGTTGGTAAGTAAGTAATCTTCATTATCGATGAGTTGCCACAGTACTCCCCCTCGAGCGACGTCTTATAACGTTGCGAATTGAATTCTCTTCTTAGTTCGTGAATAAGTCCTAAGAGGCGCAGAAGTTGTGGGCACAGTAGCTGAAGGCACAATATTTGCAGGTACAGTAGTTGCAGGGGTGGTAAATGTAGACGAAGAAGATGAAGATGTTTGCACAGTAGAGGAAACGGTTGAATCAGCGATAATCTCTTTAGGTAAGAATGCTGGTTTAAGACGCTCCGTTGAAATATTTACAATTTTACCTGAAATATCGACAGCAAAAAGATAATCATTAATTCTGTTAACAATAGGAAATGGACCAGAATAAGGAGGTTGAAGAGACTTCCGGACGGAATCGTCACGAATCCAGACATGTGAGCAATCATACAAATTTTTATGGAAGAAAGGTGATTTTTTGTGATGATGTGCAGTTGGTTGAGATTTAATGTTTCTCATAAAAATCCTGTGTTTTTCCAGAAAAACTTCTGGGTCTTGTGGAAGATCTTCTTCAATAAAGAATTCTCCAGGAATTCGAAGAGTTGATCCGTAGAGCATCTCAGCTGGAGAAGCGTGTAAATCCTCTTTAAGACAGGTTCGTAGACCTAATAATACGGTGGGAAGAACTTCTATCCAGTTTTCTTTAGAGTGACAGATAATAGAGTTCTTGAGTGTACGATGCCATCTTTCTAAAATTCCATTTGCAGCTGGATGATAAGCGGAAGTCCTAATTCGCTTGCAACCTACAAGGTTGGTGAGAGCTTTGAAGACTGCTGCTTCAAATTGAGGACCTTGATCCGTGGTGATTGTATGCGGAGAACCAAATCTTGCTATCCAATGAGTATAGAAGGCCGTTGCGACAGTATCAGCAGAAATTTCAATTAGAGGTATCGCTTCAGGCCATCTTGAAAACCTGTCAATCATAGTCAAGAGATATCGATATTTCTGACAAATAGGAAGAGGTCCAACTAAATCCAGATGAACGTGCTGAAAGCGTTGATCAGGTACGGCAATTTTTTGAGGAATATTCTTTGTATGTTTACTAATCTTGGATCGTTGACAAGATAAACAAGTTCGAGACCATTCTTTAATGTCCTTTTTCATGGTAGGCCATATAAATTTTTGTTGTATTAATTTACAGGTTGCTCGGCCACTAGGATGTGCTAGACCATGAACAACGTCGAAAATTTTTCTTCGTAGAAGTAGTGGTACATAAGGACGAATATTAACTGTAGAGCAATCACAGTAAATTGGGGCAGTCGAACCTGTAAGTGTCAATTTTTGTAATTTGAGAGAAGAATTTGCAAGCAATGATTCTAATTCTTCGTCATCTTTTTGAAATTTAGCCAGATCGTCTAATGAAACTATAACTGGCATAGAAATAGATTCAATTCTTGAAAACGCATCAGCGACAACATTTTCTTTTCCTGAAATAAATTCAATGTCAGTAGAAAATTGTGCAATGAAATCAAGTTGGCGAATTTGTCTAGGAGAAGCTTTATCCAACTTCTGTCTAAACGCATAAATCAATGGTTTATGATCGGTACGAATAAGTAATTGGCGTCCTTCCAAGATATATCGAAAATGTTTAATGGCTAAATAAATACCGAGTAATTCACGATCGTAAGTGCTATAATTCTTCTGAGTGTTGTCTAATTTTCTTGAGAAAAATGCTATTGGTCTGTTAACTTCATCTACAACTTGTTCCAGGGAAGCACCTACTGCAATGTCAGAAGCATCACTAGTTAAAATAAGAGGAACTGTTGAAGCAGGATGTGATAAAATAGTGGCATTCAAAAGCTCGTCTTTGCATTTTTTTAAAAGCAGTTTCAGCTTCCGGAGTCCAAATAACTAATCTTTTGTCTTTACGCTTGCTGTCTTTTAAATAATCAGTAAGAACAGCTTGATGTGATGCAGCATTCTTTAAGCTTCTGCGGTAGAAATTAATTATCCCTAAAAATCTTCTCAAATCATGTATCGTTTGTGGTTTTTTATAATTAATAATTGCTTGAACTTTGTCTGTTAAAGGTTTAATTCCTTGTTTGGAAACCAAGAATCCAAGAAAAGAAACTTCTTCAAGACCAAAAAGACATTTGGAAAGATTAATGGTTAATCCAAATTGTTTCAAGCGAGAGAAAATAATCCGAAGATGTTGTATATGTTCCTTGTCATCGGAGGAAGCAATAAGTATGTCATCGAGATAACAGAAACAAAAGTCAAGTCCAGAAAGAATGGTGTTCATCAGACGCTGAAAAGTTTGAGCTGCATTCCTTAAACCAAAGGGCATAACCAGAAATTCGAATAAGCCAAAAGGAGTAGTTACAGCCGTCTTGGAAATATCCTCTTCAGCAACAGGTACTTGATAATATGCCTTGACTAAATCAATTTTGGTAAATATATTTTTGTTGTACAGGCCCGCAGTAAAATCTTGAATGTGAGGGAGTGGATATCTATCTGGAATGGTGGCAGCATTGAGGGCTCTGTAATCTCCACAAAGTCTCCATGAATTTGAGCTACCTTTAGGAACCATATGAAGCGGAGCCGCCCAATTACTACTTGAAGGACGACAAATTCCTTGTTCAACCATGGACTTAAATTCGTCTCGAGCAAATTTCAATTTTTCTGGAGATAATCTTCGTGGAGTTGAGGCAATCGGAGGACCTTTAGTAACAATGTGATGTTCTACATGATGTATCTTGTCTGCAGAAATTGGAGAAAATCGAGTCAGCTCTGGAAACTCTGTCAAAATCCTGTGAAATGGTGAGTTGGAAGAAGTGGTGCAGATAGAGAAATGTTGTATTCTAGATAGCTTCCCTTTATTAGTTAAACCGGTTACACTATCTAAAATTCGCTTGTTCTTTATATCGACAAGTAAGCCATAATGACTTAAAAAGTCTGCACCGATGATAGGACGCTGAATATCAGCTATGCAAAATTTCCACTTGAATTCCCTGCGTAAGCCAAAATTTAAAATATATGTTTTTGATCCGTATGTATTTATGGTTGTTCCATTAGCAGCATAGAGCTTCAGCGATGTAGATTTAACACAGCGAACCAGTCTCCTAGGAATCAGAGATATATCTGCACCTGTATCTACAAGGAAATTGAGAGCGGAAGATCTATCCGTGACAATGAGACGATTGTTAGGTGAACCGTTGTCAGCCGTCTCAATACACAACGGTATATTTAGTTTTCCGATTTCTCAGTAAGAGTTTTGGACATAGAACAAGGTATGGTACATTTTTTAGCCTTATCACCAAACTTCTTATGATAAAAGCAAATTTGATCTTTGTCTTTATTTCTATTATTACCCCTCGAAGATGATCTATATCTTTTTTGAGATCTACTTCGAAATTTCGATCTATCTCGTTTATGTCTAATTTCTAAAGCCACAATTCTTCGTTCAAGATCATCAAAATTCGAAGAAGTTGACGCTACAGGAGAAGCTATTGTTGCCACTTGGAGTCCGGAATCACGATCTATTATCTTATCCGCTAATTCAGCCAATTTAACTAACGGAGATCCTTCAACAACAGCTAGAGTAGCTTGAATTCGGGTAGGTAATCGTTGCAGCCAAATCGAGTGTAAAACATTTTCCGAAATTGATCCTCCTGATAATTGTTTTAATTCTCGAAGCAATTCTGACGGCTTTTTGTCATTCAATTCAATTCCCGCTAATAACTGTCGTAATCTTTTTTCTTCGGAATCGGTGAAGCGATTAATTAATAAATTTTTTAAGTGCAAATATTTATCTCTTTCAGGTGGATTTTCTACAATCTCCGAAACAGCAACAAGAGCTTGTTCGTCTAAATGTCTAATTACGGTATTATATTTAACATCTTCTGACCGTATCCGGAAAACGAGAAACTCGCTTTCTAGTTGAACGAACCAAAGTTTCGGTTGTTTATGCCAAAAGTTAGGTAATTTCAAAAGTCTGAACTCATTTGAGTTAATCTCTCTCTCTCTTGACTCACCTTGTTGTGGAAGATCATTGGTAGGAAAATTTAATGTCCTTGTACTTGCAGGCTGTTGTTCGAAGTTTTCAAAGAGGACGTTCTCTGATGCAGGAGTAGCAGTTGGAGATCTCTCGATAGGCATGATGAAATTTTGAAGAGAAGTTGAATCGAAGTCCTGAAGTCCGAATAAATCTCAGCAATCTGAAGAATTAGCCGCTGCGAGAGAAGTCTTCTCTTGAAACGGGATCAAAACAGCACCAAGGAATTGCGATAACTCCAGCGTTCGAATTTACCGCACAAATAATTATATTTAAATCGTCAAATCACGTCGGGGTCACCAGTTGTGGAGTTTATCGCGAGAAATAACTAGATTTGTTAGCCTTTTTAATATTTATATTTAGAGAACAAATTAATAGGTCTTTACAGGACTTTGTATCAAGAAGGAATGAATAAAAGAATTATGTTTATAAATTGACAAACGTTGTTAAGAGTAAATTAATAAATCAATAAAAAGTGTGAATGTATAACAAAATAGAAAGTGTGAATCTTCAAGTTGGTAAGTGTGAATCTTTAAGTTGGTAAGTAAGTAATCTTCATTATCGATGAGTTGCCACAGGTCTTGCGACAGTGGCGCCATCTAGCGGTGTATCAGTGAACCTGGACAAATTTGGCGGCTTGCGACAGTGGCGCCATCTAGCGGTGTATCTGTGAACCTGGACAAGTCCGACGACGTATCTGAATGACACATTTTCGGCAAAAAAATGCATGATGAATATTAAGATCTGTACATCCAGTGTATCTTCCAGTGTCATTATGGTATCATTACATTCGGAAAAATCCATGTTCTCGATTGATATGTTCATTTTCTCGAAAAGATGGTCCGATGTTCGAGATATTTTAATTCATTTTTAATTATTTTCGTAAAAACGTCCTCGTTCCGGTAAATGATACGCAGTAGTGTCTGTTAGTAAAATGTTGAAAAGAAACGAAAGATATACTTAGCGAGACGCTACCGCGTCTCTTGATCACTTTTTGAATTTTGGGCTAATCTCGAACGATTTTCTGCATTGCAGTCAAGAGCTTTTCATATACTTTTGCCCTTTTCAACATCTTACCTTTGTGAAGTGGGGTTTTCTGCAGTGGCGGTTTTAAAAACAAAATATAGATCTCAGCTAAATGTAGAAAGAGAACTAAGGGTGTCAATATCCAATATGTCACCATCTTTTGAAAAACTTTGCTCTGCTAAACAGGCTCAAAGAAGCCATTAATTTTTTTATTCATGTTTTTTGTTTTACTAGTTACTCCGTAGGTATATTTTGCAATAACGATACATGTATGCTGTGTCATAGATTCTACACATTTTTACGTTTCCTTATTATATTTTATTTGATGTTAACGTAGTATCTATATTGAATATTTCAGAATGCATATTATGTTATTGTTTTAATTTTTAATAAATATATTTTTTCTTCAATCTTCATTTTTTTCGCGCCCCCCTTCGAATATCTCGCGCCCCACAGGTTGAGAAACGCTGGGGTAGGTAAAGCTGTCTTGACTTGCGTGAAGTTGAAGAGGGCAGCACCTACTGGACGCGATTACACTGGCTTGCCACGCGGCTGGGATATGAAGGCTGCTTTTCATAAGTCATGAAACATGCGATTGGTAGATGGATTTCGATGTGCGATTTTGTGCTCTTGCATGCTATGAGCATGTAAGTTGTACCTAGATTTGAAACTCGCACATATGAATATTACAAATCTTTAAATCGGATTTTCTCGAGAAATATCGAGCATAAAGTATGCGGAGGCTGGTCGGAAGACTCGGACGAGCATGCCGGCTTGCATATTCACACTTCCGGTGCAAGCTACAAACGTTCGTATCTCCTAAACCGGTACGAACTTTTGAACTTTGTTTGCACATTTAAGCTCGTGTTGACTGTCCCAAGGTTGTGCTATGGGGAAAAATTTTTCAAATTCTGAAATAATTTTTTTCACTTTCTTTTGGGAATTTTTTTCACTTTCTTTTGGGAATTTTAAAACTTAATTTTGTTTCCTTAGTAATCATAGATGTTTAGCTCTCAATTCAGAGGACTTTTACTATTATTATTATTATTTATGTTGACCTATGGCACAATTTGGGGTTTGAAGTGTCGGGTTTTAATATCTGATACTCTTGCCATACACATATTTGCGATGTCTAATTATAATTTAAGTTATATTATAAGTATTTTTAGTCTTATTCTAAAGGAATTGAGTACTGACTTAGTTTTTAAGTGAAATGCGCTTGTAAGATAGGTTGTTTGTGCATTTGCGCGTTATCGCGCTGCACCGGATGCTCGCACCACTCTCGGCTACGGCCGGGCCCGTTAGTGTTTGCACAACCGGCCAACAACGACAAGGATGAGTAAGAGAATTAGAATAGGCAACTTACCAGCTCAGAAGAGTTCGGATGCTTCAGGGCTCGGCGCGAGAAGGGTCATGGTCCCTGGCCTCCCCGTGTCGTCATCGTGCGTAGGGCCCAACAACAACAACAGCAACAATAATATTTTGACTCCAGCTGAGTCATCTCCTAATAGGGCAACGAGGGGAAATAATTTCCCTAATATAAAAAGGAAAACGACCTTGATCGAGATTGAGCTATCATCAATTCGTGAGAAGATTCTGAGGATATTGAGCAGCCTTGGAAGAAATAGTTGTGTCACCTACGACGATAGCGCACAATATATTATTAGTTTGGCCATGGGATATGTAGAAGAGTTGTTTTTGACAGCAAGTAGGATCGAGTCTGCGGGATTGTCCCGATTGCGCACTTTACGGATCAGACACAGCGATATTTCCCGATCGGACACAGTCCTAATCGGACACAATCCCGATCGGACACATTCCCAATCGGACACAGTCCCGATCGGACACATACAGTTGCATTCGGACACAGTACCGATCGGACACAGTCCCGATCGGACACAGTCCCGATCGGACACAGTCCCGATCGGACACAGTCCCGATCGGACACAGGCCCGATCGGACACAGGCCCGATCGGACACAGGCCCGGGTGCGGGAGGGGGGCCGAAGGCCCTGTCGGGCCTGTGTCCGATCGAGCCTGTGTCCGATCGGGACTGTGTCCGATCGGGAAATTCCTTTGTGTCCGATTGGTACTGTGCGCAATCGGGACTCACTCGAGTCTGCTCGGAAATATATTCTTACCAAGGTTAGGGAATTAGAAAGTTCAGATCGTGTTTATTGCTCATTGGTGACCTCCCTGAGATCTCTCCAACCGGATGACGGGTTACTCACTGGAAGATCCCCCAGCCTGTTTAGGGGTGACGATAATGAGAATGGTAGACAAGCACTAACGAGTAATTTATCCTACTTACAACCTGAGGAGAAACCAAATAACGATGCAGTCGACCAAGAGATCTTAGTTGAAATTGATAGGGTGCAAAATAATATTTATCAAATTAAGGAAGAGATCATGGCCAAAAGCGCTTCCTTATCGGTTCTAGATACTGCCGTGGAATCAGCACTTGAAAAATTGACATCCATTCAAGGCTCTAAGGATGATATTCTGTCGGATAAACGGGTAGGACGGGCTCGCAGGCGTAGTGAAGCCAACCGTCCTAGGGGATGGACACCTCGAATAATAAACCAAATCAAATAAAACTATATGGAAATAGACGATGATAATGGAAAAATATTACCGCCACAGAGGAGTCGGACCCTCAGTGGCAGGCGCGAGGGTTCTACGGTCTTTGGAACCCTTACGTCTTTATCAAGCGTAGGGCCTGCTCTCCTGTTGCCGACGGGCAGAGAGCGTGAAAGGATTACCGTTGAGAATGAAACAAAATTGGACTTCAGAGATCCTTTGGAACTTACCTTTGAGGACTGTGAGAATGAATTACAACACCCACGTCAAAACGTTCAGAATCTGGAAATGGCTATAGGATCAATGCCTATTACTACGCCTGCCGTGAAGAGGAAAGCGAGGAAAATCTCACCGGACGCTCCTAGTGAAGAGGAGACTGGGGTGGGAATCGACACAGAGAAGATTCCCCGTGTCACCCTCAGGAAACCTAGAACCAGGAAGAGAAGGTAAAAGAATGACATTGAACAAATTGAAGATATCTCTGAAGTCCCAATGACTACGGACAGTGATCGAGATTATGAGACGGGGAATAAGGAGGATGAGAAACAAGCAGTAGAAGACTCGGATGTTGCACCGGAACGCATCAATTAGATGAAGAGGTTGCTAGAAAGCTCAGACCCAAGAAAAGAACACCCCTCCAAAAGAGCAGCGGATCATCCTCCTCTTGTAGGGATCCAGTTCCTGATGTTGGAAAAGAGAAAAAAGAACCCAAAAAGAAAACTAGAAAACGAGTTTCTAGTAGGAAGATCGTAGTTGCATCGGATGATGAAGAGGACGGATACAGTTTGGGGTTTGCTCCGGAGGAGCTGAAAATTATGGGAGCTTCCGCTGTCGGAGCTCTTGGACTAAATTGTCTAAAAACCGCCAACTATCTACATGAAAATAAATGTGAGGGTATAAGTGGCAGAATTAGCGGCCAAATTACAAAGAAAATGGAGAAAGCGATGGATGTCATCAATACGCTCATATATAAGGCCGAAACAACGGGGGATCCTGCGTTGCTTAAGATTAAGAACAAGGAGCTCTCGGCCCAAGTGAAAAACTAAAGTTGAACGAAGTGTTGATGAAGAGAGAGGTTGAGGAGATGAGACACATAATGGAGGATTTCAAGATGGAAGTCAGTCATCTCAAGGATAAATTGGATGATTCTGAGGAAGACAGACGGAAGGCTAGGGACAGTCATAGGATTGTTCAGTATAAACTGAGTAAACTCAGGCGAGAAACTAAACTGAACACTGAGGTTTCCGTAGAAACGAAAGATAAGGTAGATGTACTGGAGAATAACGGATCACAATATTTACCCGCGAACTTGCCTATCAGACAGTATAAGGTAAGTCGTAAATCTGACTCTGATCCTGATTTAGTAGGTAAGGAAATTACTCCAGCGTCGATATCTGAAAACCGAGAGAGGAAAAATGAGAACGAAAATGCTGAAAATCTTAACAAACAGATTAGGAATCTAATTAAGAAGAGAGCTAAAATCAGGAAAAGAGATATGAAGAATAACAGAGATCCATGGGAGGGTAAGGAGAGGCCTCTGCCACAGCGCACTCCCAGGGTCAAACCAAGGGTTATGTCAAATGTTCAAGTGGCTCCTCCCAGGCTTAAGGGTGGTATAGTAAGGAAACTGGAAGACACAAATAACACAGGAGGATCAGGAACCGATAGATCGAACTGGACAAAGGTACAGAGCCGGAAGGGAAGGCCAACTAGTGGAAAGAGCCAAGGAGTACAGAGGGTTGACCCTTATCCCACCTCTAGAGTAAAGGTCAACAACAATACTAGAGAACCTAGGCAAACAAAGACAGTTCGGAGACCACCTAGGTCGGCGGCCGTTATGATTACGGGTCGTCAGGAGGAATTTTCATATTCGGCTGCTCTGAAGAAGGCTCGAGAATCCATTTCACTGAGGAAACTGAAGATCGAGCAGACTAAAATTAGGAAAGCAGCTAATGGAGGCCTCTTAATAGAAGTGCTGGGGCCCGACAGCGCGTTTAAAGCTGTGGCTTTAAGAGACAAACTACGCGAGATGCTTCCACCGGAACAAACTAGTGTAACACGACCCGTGGTGAAAGGTGAAATTTGATTTGTAGAGCTGGATTGCACAACCTCCTCTAAAGACGTTTTAGATGTGGTGATTGAGTACGGCGATTGTCTGAGGGAAGACGTTAAGGTAGGGGCCATTCGTCCGTTAAACAATGGCCTGGGTGCAATGTCCAATGAGGACTGCGATGAACTTGGCCAATCGAGGCAAGATTGGCGTCGGCTGGACCTTGGCACGGGTAGACCGGCTAACTCCCAGGCCCATCCAGTGTTTCAAATGCTGGAGATTCGGGCATTTGAGGAATTTCTGTAAAACGAGGGATGATTTCACAGGTATGTGTTTTAGGTGCGGAGGTGAGGGTCACTCTGCCAAAGACTGTGTTGCCCCACCGTGTAAAGTTTGTATGCTGGATGGCGTTGCATCAGATCATAGGTTGGGCTCTAACTTTTGTCCGGCAGTGCAGAATCTGGTTGGAGCGAAGTTTGCCCCTGGGACCACTAAGAACACAGCGCGGGGGGCTGAAGCCATGGAAGTAGGAGATGGAAATTAAAATTATCCAGGCTAATGTTAATAGGAGTAGGCCCTCTCTTGACTTATTAATTCATCAGGCGAGGGAACAGGATGCTGAGATATTATTAATATCCGAACCTAACATCATCCCACACTCGGATGGTTGGTTTAGGAGCGGAGACGAAAGTGTCGCTATCTTCTGTGACCTCAGTCGCCTGAAAATTAGATGCGGACTGATCAAACAAGGAGAGAGATTCGTAGCTGTCTTCTGCGGGTCATATTTAATTATTTTTATATACATACCTCCTAGCCTAAGATTAAAAGATTTTAATACGGTCTTAGATGACCTTTCCGATGCATTGCTAGGCCGTGCAGATAGGTTAATCATAGGCGGAGACTTCAATGCGAAATCTTGTCTTTGGGGAAGTAAGATTACAGACCGTAGAGCACGGCTGCTTGCGAACTGAGCGGCGGAACGAGACCTCCGAGTAGCAAATATCGGAAACATACCGACTTGCGTACGAGCTTAGGGATCCTCTGTTGTGGACATTACCTGGATGTCGTCGGATCTGCTTCCGTTCATCAGGAACTGGAAAGTCGAAGAAGATCTGGAATCTTTATCGGACCATAGGTATATCTCCTTCACTTTGAGCACTACCCGACCTTGTCCATCTTCGCGTCGTACTAAACAGCGCAGATGGAATCTGAAAAAGTTTGACACAGACTTCTTCGGGGCTGCCTTGTCTTGGATTGGACACGAACCGGAAGTTGAGGACAATAACAACGTCACACGATGATAGATTGGCTCGATAAAATTATGGTGGAGGCCTTGGATGTTGCGGCCCCGAGAATAGGTTTCAAGAAACCCAGAAGACAGGCCTATTGGTGGAAGGAATTAGTGGCTGAATTACGGCATAGCTGTATCCATGCCCGTAGATTGTGGCAAAGGGCCAAGAAGAGAAGGCGTCATCAAGAGACAGTAGACGAGCTTGGGACAGCCTATAAGCTAAAGCTTAAGGAACTTAGGACGGAAATCGGCAAACTTAAATCGTTGGCAGGATTGGCAGGACCTTCTTAATACTATCAATAAGGATCCATGGGGTATTTCGTACAAACTCGTTCTTAAAAAGCTGAGAGCGGCTGCTCCCAGTTTGACGGAAACGCTAGAACCCGAGACCGTGTCGGCCTTGTTGGACTCACTTTTCCCAAGAAGTAACGGGCCGGACCCGATCGGAGACTGGAGGGGTCTCGAATGGTCGGACGACTGGTTGGTCTTGTCTTCGGAAGTCTCCAAAGTGATCAAGAAAAGGACGACGCCCTCTACGAAAGCACCAGGACACGACGGTATCAAATCCATAGTGTGGAAACGGGTTATCGACAAGGTATTAGTCTGGATAGCGTACATATTTAATCTGTGTTTAATGGAAGGATAGTTTCCGGCTAGCTGGAAATGTGCCAATTTGGTATTGATTCCCAAAGCGAAGAAACCGAACGTCGCAAAGATAGGATTACCTAAGGTGAGACCTATTTGTCTCCTAAACGAACTAGGGAAGGCTTTCGAGCGCATTATAGCGGAAAGGATTGCACTATGGCAAAGAGAACACCCCGAATCGGAATTATCGCCAAATCAATTTGGGTTTAGGAAACTGCGCTCCACGTGCGATGCGCTTTTACTCATCAAGGACATCACGTCAAGTGCTATCAGCGAGGGCCGCTTTGCGTTTGTTATAGCTCTGGATGTTAAAAACGCGTTTAATATTATTCTGTGGCCTATTATCCGCGGAGCCTTGAGGCACAAAGAGTTTCCTGGATATATTTGCCGAATTATTGATTCATATCTCTCCAATAGAGTGATTTGGTTTACAGGAAATGACGGCAGAAAACATGAAAGGTCTATGGAGGCGGGTGTGCCTCAGGGTTCCGTTCTCGGTCCGGTACTATGGAATATTTCATACGACAGCATCTTGGATGCCACCGAGTACGACGACAATTGTAAGATCATTTGTTATGCGGATGATACGCTGATAGTTGTCACCGAAAGAGACTTATTCGATACGCGTCTCAGAGCGTGCGTTACGGTGAATAGAGTAGTAGACCGAATAGTTAGCTTAGGTCTTTCGGTGGCCAACAACAAAACAAAGGCTATGTTGTTCTACGGTAAGAATAAAGATGATCTACCGGAGTACATAGCAATCAATGATATAGAAGTGGGTTTGGCACCCAGTATTAAATATCTGGGGATATGTATAGATAAAAGTTGGTCATTCAGTGATCACTTTAAATACTTAGAGGAAAAAAATCAGCAAAATAATAAGAGCTTTAAACATGCCGAACCTCAGGGGCCCAGACGAACGGCGTCGTAGGCTCTTCGCTAATGTGATTTCGTCGATCTTGTTATACGGTGCTCCTGTGTGGGGAGATGAACTGGTTACCAGTAAACTGCAGGTAGTACTGGGAAGGCTCGAGCGCTCCGTAGCGCAACGAACCATATCTGCGTATAGAACTGTATCGAGTAATGCTGCTATGCTCCTGGCCAAGATGCCATCCTTGAGATTCATGGCTCCAATGAGGAAGAGGATGTACATGTGGTTAAAGAGGTTTAAGGAGGAGGAGAATGGTGTCCCCTCCAAACAAATCTAGGAAATGGTCAAAGAGGAAGAATATCTTAGGATGTGCGAGCAGTGGCGCGGATTCTTAGAACGGCTAAATACTCCTGGTGAGTACACTAAGATGGCAGTGGTTCCCAGACTCGAGGCATGGATGGCGCGGAGTCCCGAGAGCGGCATGTCCTATCATCTAACTCAAGTGATGACGGGACATGGTTGCTTCGGCAAATTTTTACATCGGATCGGAAAAAGAAGAAACCCTAGTTGCGACTTTTTCGGGGAGGATGTGGATGATACAACCCACACATTGAGGGAGTGTCCGGCCTGGGATCCGCAGAGGATCCGATTACAAAGGAAGCTGGGTCTTCAGCGAGACTTCACCCTAGGTGCCCGAGTAGAAATGTATCTAGCCAATCTTAGTTTACAACTAGTGGCTGGATCACGCAGGCTAGATATGTTACCTATCCATTGACTAGCTCAGTATTAGCTATAATATATGAATAATTCTTCGCTATCTAGTACTTGTCTAGCCCCTGCACTGTAAATATTAGAATATATTAGATTAGATTTGAAGTGAGGTTATGTGACATAACAAATTTTTAGCTAGTAGTGGCTAGACAACGGCTGGCTAATTTTTTCAAAGTTTCCAGCGCCATCTATTCCAATATTTACATTGCAGGGGCTAGACAAGTACTAGATAGCGAAGAATTATTCATAAATTATAGCTAATACTGAGCTAGTCAATGGCTCGGTAACATATCTAGCCTGCGTGATACAACCATTATAGCTGTAGAACAGGAAAATAAATCGTAAAATTAAAATATTGAAAAAATATATATAAAAGATACCGATTAGACACAATCACTAAACAGTCATTAGAGAAATTATTCAAGAATTACATAATATATATACAGGGTGTATCATAAGTCACGCCCCACCTGTTAATGGGAGATTCCTAAAGTTATTTGGAGACGATTTTTCCTCAGCAAAAATGTCGAAGCACCAATAATTTTTGAGTTATAAGCGATTGAAAATAAAGGATTTTTCGCAAACTAAGCCTTGAGGAAATAAAATATTAACAAAACCACATTCTTCAGTTAATTTCAAGTAAAGTTTACTTTAATAGAATTTTAATTTAAGGCTTAGTTACAAAGATACATGATGGCAAAAATTGGAAACTTGCAAAAAATGATGACCTCTCTCGACATTTTTGCTGAAAAAATCTCCAAATAATCTTAGGAATCTCCCATTAACAGGTGGGGCGTGACTTATGATACACCCTGTATAACTCACTGTTCGAATGTTAACAACTTTTTAAATAACAGTAGCTAGTCAATGGCTATAGCTGTTAACATATCATTTAATGATTCCGCTATCTTCTTCAACATTTTTTAAAGAAGTATTAATATTCTTATCTATAATCTATTATTTATATGTACTGTGCAATATTAATTAATATAAAATGATTACAGTAAAATATGAAGGACTCGGACTTGGACTCGCGACTAAATAATTTTTTCGACGCGCGACGGTCTCAACGCTCCTATTATTTGTACCGCTCGAGGACGACTGACTCTGACTTTCCCTGCGGCCGTTAAAATCTAATAAAATAAATAATGAAGGACACAAACAATAAGTATCGTTGACTCGACAATTATACATATAAACAGGCAACACACGTTTAGCCCACCTTGGTCTAAAATTAAATATCCTAAATATATAGAAGTTTTTTATTTATAATTTATTTTTTAACACAATACTTTTAAATTATGATATATTTTTAAAAATGCAAAATCGGTCGGCAATCTTTACTGAACATCTTTTATATACACAGTTTAAATTTTAATTATTTAACATATTCGTATTTAACAATATTGAGCATTTAAAGTATTAAATACTGTTTAGTAATTTGAAAAAATTTTTAAGTTCGTATTTTATATTACGTTATATCATATAAGGAGAATTTAAAACTTGCTTATTACAAATACTCGATAGCAAAACTTGAAAAATGCAGCAATTAATAAATCAAAGAAAAGAAAATTTATTTTTCCATATATTTTTTAATCTAGCCCAGGCTAGCTGATTACTAGATAGTTTACCTAAGCTCGCTATGAGACAATATATTTGTCAAGTATCTAGAACTTCTAAGCGTTACATTACTAGACAGTGGCTATCTAAAACTCGTATCGGCTAGCTCATGACTGGAGTTCGGCGAGTCTAAATTTCCACTCGGGTGATATAATCGATGCTATCGCCAGATCGGAGGAGCATTGGACGGCCTTCTCGGCATACGTACAGGAGGTGATGCGTGAAAAGGAGGATGAGGAGAGGCGTCGCGAGAGGGAGAGAGCAGGCTCATCATTTTCCGCTGGGGACGACGGATCAGACTGTTGACGGCGGCGGTGGTGAACACCCACAGCTATCGATGCTTGATCCGTTTCACGCTCTTGCATTGTTTCATATGATAAAAATGTTGCACGTGCCGCAACGTTAACTTGAGCTCTTCCTCATTCCTACATTGTATACATAGATGAATCGTACTCATATTAGTGGTTATAAAATCTAGAATATGTGTTTTAATACAATAAACTGATGTTAATTAAAAAAAAAAATTTATTTAACAAGTTGGAGAAGAAAAATTAATAAGTTGGTACTTGCTTTTCAAAAACCACACTAATCTAACGCTTAATTTGTTCTTTGAATTCGTACGGTTTTGAATTTGGCGGTTGTCCGGCGGTTGACTATAGTGCCTTTGGCGCTCTCGTCGATGCTACCCTAAGCTGACATTCAACAAGTTCCATCTTGTTACGTCCCAATACGAACACGGACGTGCTGAAATTTATTATATCATTTAATAAGAAAAAGAAGAAGAAGAAATACATAGTATGGCTGATCTTCGAGTAAGTACACATTCTTACTTTTTTATTACATTTTTTTATTGTAAGGAAGTACGAGCATGATATCGGCATTACTGTTCATCTATTTTTCAACCGAGGTTTCACGGCGTGTAACTTATAAATGAAAGTTACATAAAATAATAAATTGTATATTAAAGTTAAAAGTTTCTTTGTTGTATCGCGAACGGAAATTTCATGTGTATGTCAGATGTTATCTATTAGATACAACTCTTAGCTAATGTGTCGATGATTTTTTGGTCTATAAAGTACATATTTATATACTATTATTTTATTTTAGTAAATGACGGTTTAATGTATTTTATTAATGTTCAAAAAACATATTTTTTATAATATATAGTAATTCCAATTTCCATGTATGTACACTTGTAGACAGAACGGTTGAGAAACTTTTTTCTTCGATAAGTTTCGAAACTCATAAAAATTGCCACATCAATTTTGTAATATTAAAAAAACCTCAATATATTATAAAATATATTAGGCCGTTGCATTGAGCAGATGTATTGTGAAGAACGATCTCCTATTACTAAAGATTTCCTTGTTCTTTTTTTTTTGTTTAGCGTTTCTTACTTCTGATGTTTACCGTTTAATATTTAATATTATTTCCAATTTGTGCATTTAACATCGTATACATGATTGTGAAGAACACTTCTAGTGAATTGAATAATATATTTATTAATATATTTATGTATGAATTAATATATTTCTATTTTTTCTTGTACTTGAGACACAGAGTAAATGTTATAAACGCAGGCTGCGCAGAAAAGGAGAAACAGAAAAAAATTAGACGCAGTCAAGTAAAGAGAATAGTGACACAAGTTCAGAAATCATTCGGAGAGGAATCAAGTGAATTAGATGAAAACTTAAATGAAAACTCAGACGAGTCATTAGAACCTGAAACATTTTGTGAACAAAGTCAAAAAACTGTAAATGCTTCCAATAGATTTTTATGCGACAAAATTGATCATGCAACAGAACATGCAAGAGAATCTCGTAACTTTAAATATGAAATGAATAATGATAGCTTTGTTGCTAATAGTGAGGAAGAATTACGTGAATGGTCTAGTAGCGTTAATACAACTGATTACAATGAAAATGAGCAGTCTGGGTCTACGAGTGACAATGATGGTATTTTTCAATTTCCTAACAATGAAGTTAAAAAAGTGTATGTTAAAGAAGCAATTCGTGAATGGGCATTGGAGGGGGAAGTTCTCTCCATGAAAAAACTTAACGATTTATTGTTAAGACTGCATGTAGTGCATCCTACTTTGCCGAAAAATTATAAGTCATTATTGAGGACTCTTATTTAAATATCGTAGAAATGGAACAAGCTCAAATATGGTACAAAAGCATACGATTTAATCTTGATGCTATGTTGTTGGAAGAATATTTGAAGACTTATCATCAAATTTGCATTGATGTCAATATAGATGGATTTCCAGTCTCTAAAAGTTCATCCCTTTTTTTTAGCCAATATTAGGTTGCCTTATTGGTTCGGAAAATGAGCCATTTGTTATAAAAATTTATTTTGGAAGAACAGATTCCGTAGATGTAAGAAGCTTCTTAAATAATTTTGTTAATGAAGTTGAAGATATTTATTTCAAAATAGTTATACTTTCAATGGGATTACACATCCATTTGTTATAAGGAATTTCATTCTTGATGCACCTGCTCGTTCACTGGTGAAATGCAGAACATGGAGAATACGGATCATGTGAAAAATGCACTGTTATAGGAGAGACTGTACATTCAAGACGGGTTTATCTTGAACTCAATGAACCTTTAAGAACAGACGAATCATTTAAAAATAGGGAACAGTCTCTTCATCATTGTGGACAATCACCTCTTGAACAGATTAATATAGGGATGATTTCTCAATTCAGGTTATATCCATTTCACTTGGTTTGGCATGGAGTATTTAGACGATTGCTTGAGGTGTGGCACACATGGAATGGGCCGTGGAAACTGCATAGAGAAATAAGATGAAATATATCCTTTCTTCTTTCCTTATCAGATACTTGTCCAAGGGATTTTGTAAGAAAACCAAGACCACTAAAAGAATGGACCATGTATAAAGCTACTGAAGAACGTCGTCCGTGTCTTCATGATGGTATCGTAGTTTTTAAAGATAATCTTCAAAAAGATGTTTATCGTCATTTTTTGATGTTGCATGGCACTCTTACCATCCTTTCCAGTCCCGTGCTCGTTCAGTCAGAGATCATGTGTCATTATGCTAATGATTTGCTACGAGTATTCATTAATCACTCTATTGTAATTTATGGTAAAATGTTTGTGGTATATAATGTGCATGCACTTGCTCATTTTGCTCAGGAATGTTTTTCTTTCTCATGAATCATTGAATAAATTTAGTGCCTTTCCTTTTGTGAATTTTTTAAAATCTCTCAAGAGTTCGCTTAAATCAGGTTACAAGCCTTTACAGCAAGCTGCGCGTCGTGATCTAGAAAAAACAGTGTCAGTGTTAATGCATTTTTCAACTAATGATAAAGAAGTTACTTTGTCACATAGGCATTATTATGATGGCGAGGTCATTGAAGGTTCTCATTTCTAAAGTATTTCCATTGGTAATGTTGTTTTAAAGATTGGACGGAAAGTCTTGTTTTATGACAATTGACGGGAATGTGTTAGTATTACTAAATGTTGTGAAAAGACGAGAAGATATTTACCTAATTACGAACAAGTTTAACAAAAAAGAAGATTATTATGTACAACCTTTCCCTATATCTTATATTCGTATTCTTAAAGTTTCAAATCTAGGTGATCAAAGAATTGTAGTGGCATTGACAAATATTCAATCATAATATTGTTTAATACCCTACAAAGAATTTTTTGTTTCAGTTCCTCTTTTGCATGCTATGCCTATGTTTTGATTTTTTACTGAGCATTATGTAATATACAGGCAATTTTTAAATATTAATACTTTTCTTTGCATTTATTTTATTTCAGTTTGTTGTTTTAAAATTTGAACCTGATGATGACAGTAATAATATTTATTATGATATCGGTCTCACAAAGTGGTTGATTGGAGTGAATGAAGATATTGAAGGTGAGACGTATTGGCCACCACATAATGTTGAAGCTAAAAGCTTGGTCCATAAAGAAGTAAATGCAGACAAAACTTGGCCCAAATATCGTGTGGCCCACATATCAAGAGATATCATGGTATATATATTTCTTATTTACTAAAGTCTCTTGTTTTTGTTTTTTGGTATGTGTGGACGTGTATAGATTTGTGTGAATTTTTAAAAATTGTCCGCTTTGATAATATACTTACCGTGTGGCATGCAAAATTATAGATGAATGTGTAAAAGCAAGAAACAATGTTCAAGGAATTACTAAACATGATGATTCTAATTGTAAAACAGAAAAGGAATTGGGTAGAGGCAGGCGTAGAAAGACAAATAAGATATCTTCTTCAGACACTAAAGAAAAAAAACTTGTAAAAAATCGACCAAAGCAGTTACACCTCCTCCAAATGTGCAATCATCTCTTCGTTGTGATTTTTATGATTTTTATGATTCTGTCCCTTCATGTTCACACTTCAATGAAAGCCAGAAGAAGAAACTTAACATCAAAGTCAATTCGCATAAATCCCGGAGGATACAAAAACAGCAAACTCCTTTTTGCTCTGGTGTTAAAGAAAAACACTACTTGTGCAAAATGTCCCAGGTAGCAAGGTGTATGGTATGGATCTATTTAACGTCAATAATTCGTCATTTGAAGTCGCGGACGTCATGTTACCAAGTTAAGTAAACATAATAATGATGTCATTTTTTTGACCCATTAATGACGTTAGTTATTCACCATCTTACAACGTATTTAGAACGTCATACTTTTCACTAATTAGTAACGTCAGTTATTTGAACATTTGGCGACGTATTAGTAAGGTTTATCAGTGACCAATTACTGACGTTAATTATAATCTATTCTGTATTTGTGCAATATCAACTTTTTGATCAATTTTAACGTTAACTATATTTACTTTATTTCAAGACTACAGTTCACCATGGAGGAGGGCGTCGACAACAATCTCAACTTTTTGGACGTCACTATTATAAAAAACAACAATACGCTAAATTTCGACTGGTATCACAAGCCGACGTTCTCGGGACGTATAGTTAACGTTAAATTTCGAGTCACAGCATCCTCTCTGCCAAAAAAGAGGCACAATAATTGGCCTGACTGACAGAGCGTTTCTTCTCTCTAATCCGAGATTCCACCAGAAGAATTTAAATTTTATTATTAACCTATTACTTGACAATAATTATCCATTAACTTTCATATTTAACACTATTCATGACAGACTAAAATTTCTTATTCTTAACAATGACAAGAACACTACAAAAAACACTCAAAATAAACTCAATAAAGAAAAAGTTGCATATTTTAATATTCCATATGTGAAGGGAATCTCGGATCAGTTCAACAGAATAATTCGTGACTTAGATATGAGAATGTCGTACACGGGAATAAACAAGCTTAACAAGTATATTAAAGTACATAAAGACAAACAAAACAATGAGTTTCGGAAAAATGTTGTTTACAAAATCTCGTGCAATAATTGTGATGCCTCATATGTGGGCCAGACCCGTAGATTTTTAAAAACCAGAATGAAAGAGCACCGCAGCCATATTAATAGAAACACATCGCAACGGTCAGTGATAACGGACCACAGATTGACGAACCACGAATTCGATTGGGAAAATGTAAAAATTTTAGACGAAGAACCGATTTTAGCGAAAAGACTGCTGTCAGAGATGATATACATAAAGAGACAGAAGAACAGCATTAATTTGCAGACCGACACGGAACAATTAGAACAAATATACATTCAGATTATAGATAGCTTACGGCCTGTTTAGTTTTCTTTTTCTTTTCCTCTTATTGTTCCTTTGTTGTCCTTTTGTCATCAATAATCCAAATAACATGTTTATACGAACCACAGTTGTTGTTTGACATTTATATCTGACAGTATAGATATTGTTATGATCGATGTACGATGTGAGTTAAAACAATTTCTCAGACTTGTGCGTAAGGATCTCGTGGCTTTCTGTGCGGCTCTGCGATTGTCTTTGGTGAGTTGCCTCTTATAATATTTTATAACAGCAATTGATATATTGCTATTCGATACAGCGATGTGCATTATTTGTCAATGCACATCCCGCTTCCTACCGGCGGGTACCGATCGGGAGGCGTCTCTAGAGGGGATCACGGGGTAGCCTGGATGCCGCGTAGATACACTGCTATTCGTATCATTATTCGTAATTCAAGCGTACGTTTTAATTTCTTTTTTTTTGTATATATAATCCGATCACCGGTTCTTGGTTATAATGTTTCTCATGTCATGTAATTCATTTGTTTATACAGTTACTGAAGATGGCCCGAAGCGGGACCGAAACGTCTAATTATATAATAAAGAGTAGTTTAATCTAAACAACTGTATTTACTCGCGCCTTTACCTATGCGGGCTGGCTCTTATTAGCCGTTTATTTTATTATTAAATGTTACGTAGAGCGCGAAGGAAAGCGTGCGAGTGATCGGAGTGGAGGCGGACAAATACCAAGTAAAGAGCGCGATAATTAACAGCACAATTAAATTCACAATTTATTCAAAAGACAAAAAGAAAAAGAAATAATACATTAAATTTTGATTGAACACGATAATGTGTTGTGCGAAGCAAGCGACTTCGTCGTTCGAGCGAACAGATATACTATTAGCGCGTTCTGCAAGCGACAGAAAAATCCGCGGTAATTATTAGGCAAAGGAAAAGAAATCGAGACGTGAGCGAGCTAGCGGCGAACTGAGAACGAAATTCGACGAAAGCTAAATTTAAGACCTCGCAAAAACTTGTGTATATCGACCCAATGTCGCGCTATCAGCTGAGCGCGCGACGAGAAAAAACTATCGACGATTGCTGGCGCACGTGCCGTGTTTATACGTATCCGCGCGAACACGGCAATCACCTCGGAAATCGAACGATCAGCTGAGATTATTTGTACAAGAATTATGACTCGCAAACAACAAGGCAACAATAACAAGGACGCGACACGACTGAAATATTAGACCGTTTAACGTTTAAATTCAAGGATTGAGAATTGAGATACGCTGGACGCGGAATTAATAAATCGTATAATTAATTGATCTCGCTCAAACAATTAACTATATTTACATTCTATGTATCAATGATGTTAAATTGGCTGTCAACTTAACATTAATTATTTCTTAGGATTAATTACACAGGCCCACAAAAAATTAAAAGTACCCTATGCTGGGGATCTGACTAGGCTATTCGTATGTATTATGAGTCGCTGATTACAAATCTGACGTCAGAATTGCTCCATCACGTCAGTTTTTTCTAACCTCAAAAAGTAGCTAACAATGCCATAAAAACCCACATTCGAGAGTAGTAAGACTGCGCTTTTTGAGGAAAAAGTTACCGAATTTATATTTCCATGTATTTTCAGGCATTAAATCCAAATCCGATTTGTCACACCGATGGTGTGACAAATCACACCATCGATTCCGCTAACATTAGTCATGCAAAAGTAGCAATCTTCCGTATTCCGTATTTGGTTTTAGTTTATTCATCAATCCTTCTATATTGGAAGGATTCTCCAAGTCCGAATCTTGAGAAAAATATTTTCGAAACTTACAGCTTCTAGCTGTTGAGTTTGTATAAGATGTATAAATTCCCTCATTTAGGTCACGACCCCCTTTCCATGTCTTCGAAGCGCTAGAGTTACATAAAGAAAAAGATTGTGCTATCTTGAGGTGAGAACCTACCCTAATATCCTCGTATCTTGATAAACAGAACCTGTTTACAGTAAATTTTAGGTGCTACAGCCTGAAAGAATAAACCTGCTTCCTCGGAGGATGCTGAAAACGATGACAACTGCCCCGAAAGGGGATGTGTAGAATGATTCGTTTTCCAGTCTACCGAGGTAACGAAGCCAGCAAAGGCGCGCTGCCCTGCAGGGGGACGTTAGGGTGTGAGGATGAAGCCGTAGTGTGTCCGACGACGAGTTGACATTGTCGTCAAAGTCGGAAAGCTCTCATACTTAGGCCTGGGAGGTATGAGGGTTATCATTCCTAGGACGGTGGACTCACCTGCAATCGGAACAGGATCCCTAACGTGCGGGTTTTTCAACATTCATGGCTCCTGAAAAACAAAATCTCCAGTACCCAAAAGACAGTATGGTGGCTTCCGTTTCTTTCCACAAATGTAATGAAGACCCAGATATATTTTGTTATATTTGTGGCGAATATAAAACAAAAAAAAATCGTAAAATCTTGACGAAGAGAATAAAAAATCTTTATAAGAACTGTTTTGGTTTTGAGGTCGCTAATCAAGAAACCAATTGGGTGCCCCATATAGTATGTGGTGCTTGTCATAACATGCTGTGCCGTTGGGAAAGTAGTAAAGAAAAAACATCTGAAATTTACTGTACCCATGAAATGGAGCGAACCACAAAATACGGAAGATTGCTACTTTTGCATGACTAATGTTAGAGGATTCAATAGTGTGAATGTCTCCAAAATTTCTTATGCAAATGTTTCTAGTATTACTCGACCTTTACCTTTATTTGAAAATATTGAGAATTTAAAAGAAGTGGAATCCAATCTTATTTCATCTCAATAAAATGGAGCTCGATGAATATTCCGAAGAATACGAAAGCGATGATGGAATGAGTGGGACTGGTTCATCTTTGAATCCTGGTTCAATGAACATCATACACAAGCTATTGGTTGATCCTTCAAACATTCTTCTTCCTCCCCTTCATATTAAACTTGGTTTGATGAAACAGTTTGTCAAGGCTCTGGACAAGGATGCACAATGCACGATGCTTTGCTTATTTAGAACACAAATTCCCGAATTTGTCTGAAGCCAAGTTGTAGGAGGGAATTTCCGATGGTCCTTAAATTCGCACAATGCTGAGGGACGAAACGTTCATTACTAAAATGAATGACACTGAAAAAGCTGCATGGCTTAGTTTTCAAGTAGTAGAAAATTTCTTAGGTAATCACAAAAGTAAAGATTACAAGAAAATAGTAGCTGATATGGTTAAAAACTTCAGTAAATTAGGATGCCTCGTAAATCTGAAATTGCATTTCCTCCATTCGCACCTCGATTACTTTCCAGGAAATCTTGGGGATTACAATGAGGAGCAAGGAGAGCGATTCCATCAAGATATTAAAAAAATGGAGCGCCGATATCAAGGAAGATGGGATGAAAATATGATGGCTGACTTTTGTTGGATGTTAAAAAGAAAAAATATAGCGGAAGGGAAAAAGCGTAAGAGGAATCCACTTCACAGATCATTTGAAGATAAAAGAGTGCGTAAGCGCAGACGATCATAAATGACATTTCTTTATTCGGACATTAGATTCAGCTCGAATCGTAAATTGAATGAGCAAAACGTCCAATATTTAGGTCGGATTTTGATTTAAGGCTTGAAAATACATGGAAATATGATTTCGGTAACTTTTTCCTCAAGAAGCGCAGTCTTACTACCCTCCAATGTGGGATTTTACGGCATTTTTTGCTATTTTTTGAGGTTAAAAAGAACTGTGACGTGGTGGAGCAATTCTGACGTTAGATTTGTAATCAGCGACTCGAAATACATAAAAATAGCCTAGTCAGATCCCCAGCACAGGGTACTTTTATTTTTTTGTGGGCCTTTGTTATTTACCTATCCTATGTCAGTTGCGGTGCCAATTTTCAATAACTTTTGATTTATTAATAACATTACTTATTTTCCATTTTACAATATATCTGTGATATTTTATTATGCTTTTGCTTAATTATTTCAAGTAGCAAACATATTAAAATAATTGTTATAATTAATATGCGAAAACGCATGCGCAAATACCTGCATGAGGTTAGCACCCCATTTTTGAAATTTTAAAATTCTAAAAGTTGTTCCATGTTGTTCTAGATTTGTTCAAATTGTTCCAGAAGATCAAATTTATATAATAAAAATTTTTGCGGAAAATTAAAAGGAAAGTTTTTGACCTGGCACCCCATTTCTCGAAAATCGAACTTTTCAAAGTTGTTCCAGGTTGTTCTAGTTGTTCTAAACATTGTTCCAAAGTATTAGTTTGATTGGTCGAAAACTTTAAGAAATATTGAAAAAACTTAAATTTTGGAAAAAAAAATTTTTGGCCATTTTTTCACAAACAAAATAACTTACAAAATTGTCGATTTAAAACATATTTATAACCGCGTAGAACAACCTAGAACAAAAGTTTTAAGACTAGAATAACAATATAAGGCCCACTTTACTCCACATAGGAAAATTTTATTTTTCGATTTTCTTGGGTAAAAACCCTTGTTCCAGACTTCCCGCTTAAAAACTATCGTGTTCTCGACTAGAACAACCGGAAACAATTTTTAAGACTAGAACAACAATATAAGGCCTACTTTATTCTTCATGGAAAAATTTTATTTTTTTATTTTCTTGGGAAGAAAATTTGTTCCAGGCTTTCCGCTTTAAAACTATCGTATTCTCGACTAGAGCAACCGGAAACAAAATTTTTAAGACCAAAACAACAATATAAGGACTACTTTACTCTTCATGGAAAAATTTTATTTTTTGATTTTCTTGGGAAAGAACTTGTTCCAGGCTTTCCGCTTTAAAACTATCGTCTTCTCGACTAGGACAACCGGAAACAAAATTTTTAAGACCAAAACAACAATATAAGGCCTACTTTACTCTTCATCGGAATTATTTTTTGATTTACAAGAAAATTTTAACATTATTCAATATTCAGAAAAAAATTATGGTAGGCAATTTTTAATATACAATGTTCATTTATTAAGTCATTTAACTGATGATGTCGACGTTTTCGGTCCTTTGGATGCATTTTCTACATTTCTCTCTGAAAGTTATCTTGGTCAATTGAAAAAGTATGTAAAAAAGTACTACTAATCCATTACAGCAGATCTTTAGACGTTTAACAGAAAGTTATAGTTCTCCGTTAAATAAAATTAAATGTAACTAGCTAATAGAACTAAATTGTAGTCCCAATTTAGGCCTGCTACAAACATCTATTTTACATGTGCATTGTGAGCAATATAAAAAATTAAGTTTTCATCGTGTAGTTTTTTTTGTTAATTTAAATGCTGATTGTTATTGTTTAATTTTAAAAAATACCTTAATAAAAATTTTGAATATAATAAACAATAACATATATTTAATCGGTAACAGATTTATAGGTTGCGAATCATTATATAATCTCTCCGCCAAAAAAGAGGCACAATAATCGGCCTCACTGATAGAGCCTTTTTACTTTCACATCCTAGTTCTCACCAAAAGAATTTGGAGCTTGTCGTTAGCATCTAATTAGATAATGGTTACCCTTTACCTTATATATTTAAAGTTATCCATGAACGATTAAAATACCTCATTTCAAAGTAACTTTAAAGACGCGACAGTTACAAATAATAAAGAACCAGCTCCTTCTTCTTTTTAATATTCCATACGTGCCAAAAATCTCTGAAAGATCAACCATTCGCGATCTAGACACTAAGCTGTCATATATAGGTATAAATAAGCTCAATCGCTTTATCAAATATCACAAAGACAAATTATCGAAAGAATTACATAAGAACGTTGTGTACAAAATTTCACGCGACAACTGCGATGCATCATACGTAGGACAAACTCGTAAGTTTTTAAAGACTAGGATAAAGGAACATCGTGCTCACATAAATAGAAACACTACACAACATTCGGTAATCATGAATAATAGACATTTAAATCATGAGTTCACATGGGACGACGTGGATATTATGAATGAAGAGCCGATCCTTGGAAAAAGAATGATGTCCGAAATGATTTTTATCAACAGATACAAAAATAGCCATAAAGTGACTCAGACAATTTGGACCGCATATTTATTCCTATTTTAAACAAACTATCTAGAATATAAGACATGTTTTGATCGCCCTGCTATCACTGTTTACTTTCTTGTGTCATTGACCTGACAGCGTTCTATTATACATTATTTCACATGTATCCGATCAGTCGCAATGTTTTTTTCGACGAGTGTGTTGGTGGATCGTTCGGCCTTCCATGCCCCTCTGCGTTTCTCTCTTGGTGAGTTGCCTCTCTAGTTAATACTCCAAATGTATTTTACAATTGTCTTTTTACGTTCTGGTAGGGATGAGTGACATTTCATTAATGTCTCACATCTTTTCTCTCGATGGCGGTCACTGGCGGGGGGCATCTTGTTTGAGAATTTGCCGATGGGTTGGGGAGAGCCGTGTACACCGAAGTACACGAACCTCGTTACATTTTATTATATCCACAATTTTGAGTAGGTATTATTATTTGACACACATCTCTTTTTTGTATTTTTGTTATTTAGTTTTCCTTTTTGTTTGTTCGATATGTTTATACAGATTTACTGAAGATGGCCCGAAGAGGGACCGAAACGGGACCGAAGAGAGACCGAAATCTAATAAGTGATTTTTAGTTTTAATTGAAAAATTTATTTGCGCCCATCTTGCGTCCGGCTCTTACTAGCCTAATTATCATTGTTATTAGTTCATTATATAAATATCCTTTCAATTCTAAGAAGTTAAACATTTTTATTAGCCACGCAATTTCAGATGAAAATGAGATTTGGCCAATAAATTTAATAACAGCAAAATGTATAATATTTCCATATTATAAGAAATCTCAAAAATGTTGGGTTTCATTTCCATTAATTCATTCAATTCTTTAGTTTTTCAGTCGTTTCCACTACTCTTCATTATTTTGCTTAATGTTTATATACATATTATTTTATCTTACTTAAATCATCTTATAGTTAAATTATCTTCGTATTAGTTTGTAATAATATTATTTAATATTATTAAGTAAAAGAAAATATTTTTATTTTTATAACTTTACTGTACTTCAAATGTTTTTTATTTAACTTTGTATAATTTACATATACGTATGTGCAATAAAAAAAGAAAATTATTTTTGTTTATTGTAATAGAAAAAAGTTATATAATATAAAATATTTTATTATGTTATTATAGTTGATATGTAATAAATCAGTGATCAACTTATTTTGTATTTTTATTTTTTAATCCTGTAGTAAGTATTATATCCCTGCCAGCACTATACGTGAAAGAGACGTTCTGCATTGGTCACAAAGTCACAAAAAATATGATACGTTTTTTGCACGTTGCCGCGACGTAATGTATAAAAGAATTTAATTAGCTGTCTGTTGGATTTTTGCAATTTTGTGATTGATACTTATAAAAATAAATTGAAATAACATGTATCTTATTTTTAATATAAAATAGAGTTTAAGATAAAATTGTTACGTCGCAAAGACGTTATAAAGACGTTACAAAAAAGCAACACAGTAGCCAATAAACTTACAGCTCTTTTATTAAAAAGCGACACGTTGATTGGCTATTGTGTCCGCTTCTTGCCGCGCGGCAAGCGTTTCCGTATCCTTTGTATGCAGAAGCCATTACTGATTGTGAGTGCAAAAATCCGTGCATCGTGTCGTTCTTCTCTAAACGTGTTTTGTGCGTGTCTAGAAAATATTCAAATTCAAGTTTATGCGATACCTATATACAGTTTATGCGATACCTATATATAGTTTTGACAATTTACCTAACCAGAGCAAAAAAATCCAAAAGAAGAAGAAATAAGTGTGCAAGAACAGACCAAACATACATATAGTAAGTACTGTTTTTTACGCTTTTATAATTATACCATATTTTTATCGTGTATATTTTTCACGCATTATATTCTCTCTTTTCTTGCTTCATTACTCTTTCAATCTTAAGGCAAGGGTCTTCTCTGTATGTATCAAATTTATACATAATTTAACCTAACCTAACCCTAACCTATAATTTGTTAAAAAATTATTATATTATCTTGATTTTTACTTTTTTTATTCTGTTGGTATGAAATGCTTTTACATATGCACATTATTATATATTGATCTAAACATGCTTTTATAATATCTAAAAAAAAGCAGAATATATAATTGCATCTTATAATGAATTACACTTGTTTGCGCAAGCATGTTCATCAAAATATTTTGCAACTACAGTGCTCATATAAGAAATTTATTGAAAAAACAAATAAAATATATAATTATTTTTATTATACAATGTTTCTAGTCGCATAATGTCACAAACTGTGAGATGCAGAAAATTGGTGAGCCAACTTTCAAGAAAATATTTTCGCTACCGTATGAGGAAACTAGGAAATTGTCAGTATCCTATGGAAAGAGCTAAGAGAGCCAGATTGCAAAAAGACAATGATGAAAGTGATAGGAGCAATGAAACTTGTGAAAATTGTGAAAATAATGCACTTCATAATATAGAGATCATAGACGATAATAGTGAAAAAGATGAACTTAATAGTGATAACAGTATTATGACAAATAACGTTTGTGGGGTTATTGATGACATCAGTATTTGTAATGAAATTATAAATGAAGTGGACGATGATTTTACTCCATCGCATTTAGCTACATGGTGTAAAACTTTAAATATACCTATGACGCATGCTAATATGTTACTGAAAGACATAAGGAAACATAAGTGTTTTAGAACTGTATTTCCTTCAGATATTCGTACCATCTTAGGCACACCTAAATCTACTCAACTTAAAATTGTACCTCCTGGTAAATACTATCATAAAGGACTCGTAAATGAATTCGAGTATTATCAAAACATAATATTTGAAAACGTTAATTTAACTTTAAATATTGATGGCTTACCGTTATTCAAATCTTCAGGCCAACTTTGGCCAATTTTAATAAGTGTTGCAGGAATACAAGGTGAAATAATGGTAGGAGCTTATTGTGGCAATAAAAAACCAAATAACATTAATTTGTTCTTACTAGAATTTGTCAATGAAATTATTTATCTTATTAATATCGGTTTAGAAATAAATGGTAAACTTCTGCCTGTGAGACTACAGTGTATAAGTGCAGATGCTCCTGCAAAATCTTTTTTACTTTCAACTAAAGGCCATACTGGTTATGACAGTTGCTTAAAATGTTTTATTCATGGGAAATATGTGAAAAACAGAGTATGTTTTCCTGGCACAAATGCTAATTTGAAAACTGTTAATATTGACTTTTAAAACAGTAATAATATTTTGCAATTACCCCTCCACATCTCGATTTAGTTTCCAATGTAGTTCTGGATTATATGCATGTTGTTTGTTTAAGGGTTACTAAAAAATTACTCACTTTATGGACAACTGGAAACAATTATTATAAACTTAGTAACGAAACTAAAAGAAGAATCTCAAATAGATTAGAAAATTCGATGAATATGTCTGCAAATTTAGAATTTTCTCGTAAACCAAGATCATTAGAAGACTTAAAATATTACAAGGCAACCGAATTTAAACAATTGCTTTTATATACAGGGCCCATAGTTTTGCAAGGACTTTTAGATAATGATATATATTTAAATTTTTTAATTTTACATGTAGCTGTGAGGATTTTGTGCATGGAAAATGCCAACGAAGAAATGATTATTTATGCTGATAAATTGTTAAAAAATTTCAATGAAACATTTACTATATTATATGGTGAAGAAAATGTATCTTTTAATGTTCATGCCCTTTTACATTTAGCGAATGATGTTCACAGACATGGATCACTTGATTCTTTTTCAGTCTTTCGTTTTGAAAATTTTCTTCAAAAAATTTACAGTCTCATACGTAAACCTCAACAAATATTAGCTCAATTACACCGCCGATATGCGGAAATGCACAATATTATAAACATCACCGAAAAATATGTTTAAAAAAATGAGTTTGCCATTTTGCAAGAATCCCTTCATGAAAACGGCCCTCTTTTACCTGATTGTGGCGACCCACAATACAGCAAAATTGTAGGATTTGATTTTACCTTAATAGCTGGAGATAGAAGAGACAATTGTTTTTTGACATGACGGAACTATAGTTATACTTAGAAATATTGCCTTTAATAGGAGATCTAATTCTTTAATCATAATAGGACAATATTTTACTGTCGTTGAAGATTTGTATACGCTTCCTTGTAAATCACAACTTGTTGGGATTTATCTTGTATCTAAACTTTCTGGTCTGAGGCAATGGCCTCTTAAGGGTACCATTAAAAAGAAATGTTTCAGAGTACCGTGGAAAAAAAAACAAAAGTGTCGCTATATCTCTATTACATTCTAATGAATAAAAACTTCAAGAAACAATAAAGTATGGAAAAAAATATGTACAAAAAATATTTAAATTTTGTGGTATGTTATTTGTTTTTCTTATATATTTTTATTGATAAATATTGATTGATATATATTCATTTTTTTCAGTTTATTATAATAACGGAATTAACGGTGGACAAAGGATTATTTTATATAATCGAATTTTATGATGGAATCCAAATCATTCCAGATAAGTGGGTTATCGAAGATGAAATGCTAGCATACTGGCCAAAAAAAGTAAAATCAGATAAAGATTTTGATACTATCGTTTATAGAAGGAGTTCTATAAAAGATGATTGGGCATTAGAACCAATAAAAACAATTCTATATAAAACAGGTTTATATTAATCATTGACTTTCACTTTCGTATTTTCATATCTTTCTATTTTCTTTATTCTGTCATTTCTTTCTTTCTATTCTTTAATCTCTCATTTCTTTATTTTCACATAAATAAATATTGTTAATGAAATGTATTTCTTTCAATTTTCAGATTCATTTTCAAATGCCAAAATTAAATTAAAGAAAGCGGAATATCAAAGCGATATTGACTCGCCATATAATACAGATGAGAAAAAGAAACAGAGAAGAGATAATGCTAAAGTAAAATTTAGTGATAATAGCGATAATGAAGAACAGATTCGTGAAAAAAGAAGAAAAATGAAACCTAAAAAAACGAATTTGCCGTCACTTCCTGAAGTGCCAATTGCTGGTATAGGTTGCAGTCAAAACTGCACTATGAATGCTTTGAAATATTATTCTACATTCCTTTGTTCCATATTTCATAAGAATAAAAATATAATGATGTTTCGAGGTATTTGTAGTGCAGTAGCACATTCTTGACCGCAGCCATAATGAAGCTAAATATATCAAACAACTCTTTTTGTTTAGTTGCCCCAGCCTTTACGCATAGTAAAACTTATGTATCGGACAACTCTTCTTCAGTTGCCCCAGCCTGTACGCATAGTCAAACTTATGTATCGGATAACTCTTCTTCAGTTACCCCAGCCTGTACGCATAGTCAAACTTATGTATCGGACAACTCTTCTTCAGTTGCCCCAGCCTGTACGCATAGTCAAACTTATGTATCGGACAACTCTTCTTCAGTTGCCCCAGCCTCTATGCATAGTCAAACTTATATATCGGACAACTCTTCTTCAGTTGCTAGCTGTAGCACGCATAGTAAAACTTATATATCGAACAACTGTCCTTCAGTTATGCATAAAAAATCATTATCCTCTAAAAGTAAAAGACTAGATATTGCTGTATTGTCTTCTAATGATAAAAGTAAGAAAAAATGTTACACTTTTCTTTATATTAATATTAAATGGAAACAAAAGTTTTGACGTAATTATTACTATTTCAGAAATTAATCATGAAATTCATCAAATCTTGAGACTAGTGGAAAGTTTGAAGGTATCTATGAACGGTCTCACTTCCTTAATTCGAGAAATCATTCAGAGGCTGGATGTTTTGGAAAAAAATAATGAATCTTTACAAGTTCAGTCTGTTTTGGATGAATGCAATACACTTGGAGTTTTTCCTATAGCAACTGCAGCTAGCCTTAAAGAAGTGGAAAGCATAATTGAAAATAATTCTGCATTCAAAAAAAATTTAGTAAATTCATATTTAATATTATTTCATTTACTAAAGTACATTTTTTAATATGCACTATGTATATTTGAAATTAACTTATTTCTATTCTTTGTAGATAACAAGTCTTACGCAAGTTACCAGTGCAGATATTAAAAAAACGATCCATAATATATTACATTATCTTATAACTGATGAAATGGCTCAACAGTACAGTTGGTTAGGTCAAAGACATAAGGCTGCATTTCAAAATTTGCAGATATCGAAAATTTTGACACGTACGTTTCCTATATATATAGTGTATTATAAATGTACTTTTAATGCTATATTTTTGACTAAAAGTTTAATTTATTGGAATTAATTTGAATTTTATCTATCTATACAAAAACAATAAATAAATTTTTTTACTAATATATATTTGTACTCAATGCTGATTGTTTTAGCATTTACATTCGCTTTATAATTTTCAGTTGTTGTTAAAATGCGACATAAAGATATTACGTGTGAGCAAATTTCTTCTGTTGCTGCAGAATGGTTAAAACATGCAAAACAAAGAGCACAAAGAAAATCTGAGTAAGTTTAAAGGTCCATAAAAAGTTTCTATTGTGGAATCTTCTGCAATCTGAATTTTGTTTTTTTCAATGCGTTTCGTATTTAATATCTCTTGTTATTTACTTGTTTCAGGAAAGAAAAAAAATGTCGAAAAGAAAAAACGCCTCAATTAAGTTCAAGCTCAGATGATTCAGAAAATGATGAATTATCCAATGATGAATGTTCAAATTATGAACATCAAACCTTATTATAATCACCAAAAGATAAACTATTTTTAAAGATCTCATTAATAGTATTAGATATTACTTTGAAGTATATTATTTAATAATTTAGTATATTTATTATTTTGATCCTAGAGTAGTATTTTTATTATTTTGAATTTTAATTTAAAAATTTTATAAAGATTATTTTTATTTATTTTTTGTGTGCAATACGTGCATAAATGTGCACATTATATATATATATATATATATCGCTCATTTATTACAAAAATGACAACTCAAAAATTCTGGAAACGTTTAATTCTTAAATACGGAAACGTTTAATTCTTAAATAATATAATTAATGAATTTAATTATTAAATAAAAATTAAAAATAATTATAAATATTTATAATTATTTTTATTAAGATTTATATTTATATTAATTTTTATTTAATAATTAAATTCATTAATTAAATTATTTATTTTCCATTATTTATAATTTGTTAATATTAGCCTGTCACCATAATGTACGATATACGTGTAACACACCTTGTACATAGGAAACGACAAAATAAAATCAGCTGTGCAGTAAAAATCAATATCACCTAACTTGAAAAAATCAATAATAGATGAGATCGGTACGCGTGTATGTGTAATTACGGGCCTGAGCGCGCGAATTTTATGCGATAGCATTGGCAAATTTTCATCGCTTATAACTCGAAAACTATTGCAGCCTCAAAATTTTTGTATTAGAATTTTTGACTCTATTTTACCTCTAGAACACGCTAACAAAGTATTGTACGAAGGTTGTGAGACACCCTGTATATATATATATATATATATATATATATATATATATACATTATTTTTATTTATTACCTTATTTTTTCTCGGTCCTCTATATTATAAAATATGATCGTCCGATTTTGAGAAGTTAATAAGATTAGTTTTTACTGTGTTATATGTATATGTATATGTAAACTATATTTATATTGATAGATAAATGCATAATTATATTTTGTGACAAAAATATAAACAGACATTGTTTTATTTATAATAAAATATAAAATATATGTCTGTTTAAATTTATGTCATATAAATAAAATAATCACGCATTTTATCTATCAATATATAAAAATATATATATAGTTTTCATACATAACACAGTAAAAACTAATCTTAACTTCTCAAAACCAATCAATTACTTTCAGGTCGCGAATAGGTGCTCTACACGTCACATAAAGTCGCAAATACACGTCACTACAACGTTTCTATCACCAAGAATTTGGCTGTTAGTTACGTGATAGTAACTGGCAATTACGTTTCGAACACCAGTTGAGACGTCGTTGCAACGTACCATGTGACGAGTAGCACGTCATAGTGACGTTTTTAACACGTACCAGTGCTGGCAGGGATTAAGTATTATACACTTAAGTAGTATTCATAGTATAAGAATTATACAGCAGAAATAATACATACTTGCTTTTACGTTAGTTTAAAAGTTATATGTATATATTGAAATATAATTCTCTAGGTATTTTAAAAATAGTGAAAAGAAATTATGTTTTTGTTTTTCTGGATTAAAACAGGGCAAACATCTTCTTCCTCTTAGAGTTTTAAGAAATATATCACTTTTTAAATATTTTGCTCTTTAACAAATGAAAATAATGCTTTCTGTCTAGTCCAGAAAAAGAGAGATGTTACTTTTTGCCACTAATATATTCTACTTGTAGCTGTTAATGTTGTCATAAATGGATGGAAAAGAGCTTGTTAGATGCTAATTAATGTATCGCATAAATGCTGCAATCTATCATTGATTGACGTGACAGTGGTACATATAATATATGCGCCAAATCTCAAAATATATCTCCAAAAAAGAGAGTACAAATCTTAAAATAGATTTTATACTCAACAGTAACGATTCTTTTGCTACAAAAATTCTTGCAATTTTATTATACGTACGTACATATTCCTATAATTGTCAAATGTTTTTAAAAATAGTTAATTACAATGTTATTATTTGTGTCATCAACATATAATTTATAACTTCTTAACTTCATAATAGTATACGGCAATATATCATTATTAATATTATTATAATGTTATAATAATACTAATAATGACATAATATTGTTTATTATTAAATAAAATTAAGAAATTATAAATGACGTTGATAACACAAAAATAATGATATTCGAGAGCGAGGCGATTTAAAGCTATCCCGCGATTTTAGAGCGTTGGACGGAGAGTTCTTTTAAGAAACACGACACCACATGTAACACAAATAAATTTATTTTACAAACACGATTCAAATAAACTATATACAAAATATTTACAGAGTATGTATGTAGGTGCACCACAATGATGCGCGTTACAATAGCGGATGCAAGGCGCGAATCTCAACGAGCGCGATTTCACAAGAAATATAACTAAACTTTGAAGCGGTTTTTCTAAGCGGTTCTCACAGCGGTTTTCGAAGCGGTTCGTTAACAACGAAATCGCTATCGTTATGCGCTGTTGCGTAGCTATAACACATCAGAGAGAGAGAGAGAGAGAGAGAGAGAGAGAGAGAGAGAGAGGGGGGGGAGGGAGGGAGGGAGGGAGGGAGGGAAGGAGGGAGGGAGGGTGGGAAGGAGGGAGGGAGGGAGGGAGGGAAGAGAGAGGGGAAGAGAATAGCTGAACAATGCGTAACGATAGCAGCGACATCGTTAATATTGTAGTATACAGAATACGCATATAAGATATGCCTCCTTGCGATAATGGTACTGACGAATAACGTTACGTGTCGCAATCTTACAATATTTGTGAAACCTAATATGCTATCACCCATCGATTTTCTTCAGCCGTCCTTCGGACTAATAAACACTGGAAAACGTCTGAAAACTTTTCTTCTCGCGTAATAAATCTTTCCTTTAATGAACATCATTATTTGGTATTATTCATTGATTTCCATAATGTACGATATCCATATATTCGCACAGCGATCGTTTAATTGTATCTTTCATATCTTTTAATTCTTTATTGAAAAACCCTTATGAGCAATTATCATTTAATCTACTTGTTGATAGCCATTTTAACAATTTAATAAAAAATAAATAAAATCTTGTTGTGTGTGAGATCAAAAATTAATTGTACCTTTCTTTCAGTTTTAAGGGATTGTTAAAATGAGATACCCTTTAATACTTATTGTTATACATTTTTGTTATATTTTTGTTAATTTAATTAGTACTGTAATTATTAATTGTTTAAACTCTTAGAAAGTTATTTAACTTCTACTAAGTTTTTGGCCGACTTTTTTATTACATTGAAAAAATAACTATTAATATAATTTTTCTTTAATTTAACTTTTTATATTTTGATAGAAAATGATATAACCGTGGAAAATATAATAAATGTTACGGATAATTACCTTAAAGAACTAAAAGTGTCCATAGGACACAGAATGGTAAATATTTACATTAGCGTCATCCCCTCCGATTTGCCTCAAAATTTACACAGAGCTTCCTTTTGGTCTACAATTACGATTTATGATAGTTTTAAGCCGGGGAAACAATATGTTGTTGTTGGGAAAAATCGTGAAGTGGGCGCTTCAAGCGCTATACTTTACATATATTTTACAACGCGTAGCGAAGTCTACCCCACAATTTCTGATTTAAAACTAAAATTTGGTTTGGGTTAGGTTATATCTTCCGGAAGTGGAGCCTCCCCGTAGGGGGGGCGGAACTCACTGCGTCCACGCATATACTTTACAACGCGAGACGAGGTACACCTCACAATTCTTGTGTGGATTGCAAAGTGTATGCGAGTGAGTCCCGATTGCGCACATTACGGATCGGACACAGCGATATTTCCCGATCGGGACTGTTTCCGATCGGGACTGTGTCCGATCGGGAAATATCGCTGTGTCCTATCCGTAATGTGCGCAATCGGGACAATCCCGTGTATGCGTGGACGCAGTGGGTTCCGCCCCCCCCCTACGGGGGGGCTCCACTTACGGAAGATATAACCTAACCCAAACCTATTTCTTATTAAAAACTAAAATTTGGTTTGGGTTAGGTTATATCTTCCGAAAGTGGAGCCCCCCCGTAAGGGGGGGCAGAACCCATTGCGTCCACGCATATACTTTACAACGCAAAGCGAGGTGCACTCCACAATTCTTGTGTGGATGGGAAAGTTTTAAGGGATATTTTTAAATATCAAATAATTAAAACGAAGTCGCCAGTGATGAGTAAAAATATATAAAATTTATTAAAAAACGACCTGACTGGCCAATACAAAAATTTTAACACGACGTTTCGGCCCTTGGGTACGGGTCCTTATCAAGTGTTGCTATGGAAATTAATGAAAAATTGTATATTAACAATGAGAAATAAACCGCAATTTAGGATGTAATGTATAGAATAATTCTAAGATCGTTACCTTTCAAGCTGTCAAAGTGAAAGCCGTGGTATGACTAAAGTCGAAAACAGAAGACATGTATGTAAAAATACCATGTCTCGCGTCCAAAAAACATAAACATTACAAAGACATAAAAACGAAATTTGCAAAAAAACAAACAACAAGCAATCAAACTCTGTGTATTAACGTGTCATATATAGCATTTAAATTGTCTGTGTCTTTTTGACGATTAATATTGTTGTTGAATTTTTTAATGAAAAACATCTCAGCAATCTCTCTTTTCCTTCTATGTTTTTCACAGTGTAAAATTTTTGGTTCCTTCCAATTAAAATCATGTCCGTATGTGGACCGATGGTTTTGGATATTTTTAAGCTGGGGAACAATATGTCGTCCTTGGGGAACATCATGAAGCAGTATTTTATAATAAAAAATTGAACAAACCGTTCTCTTTTAGCACTTGAAGCGCCCACTTCATGATTTTTCCCAACAACAACATATTGTTTCCTCGGCTTAAAACTATCATAAATCTTAATTGTAGACCAAAAGGAAGCTCTGTGTAAATTTTGAGGCAAATCGGAGGGGATGATGCTAATGTAAAGATTTACCCACAGAATAATTTTTAAAAATAAAGTCAAACTATATAAAGACCAAAAAGAGACAGAAGAAAAGGATTTATAAAAGCAAAATGTTTTAAATATGGATGTGGTAGGTTAATAGATTTATTATACTATATGTGTGTGTGCATCTTTATGTTAAGATTATTCTTTTCTATCATATTATAATACCAATTTTATATCGAATATAAAATGTTTAATATCGTAGCTAGATATTAAACAATTTTCTTATTAATAAAAATAATTATTTTATAGGAAAAATTTTTTAATAATTTTGTAAAAATAATTTTAATAAATTGTGTTTTTATGAAAAGACTATATGTAAAAATATCTTACGTTTGAAAAATATATCTATTATGTTTAAAATGTCTTAAACATTTTCAATACTCTTAGTTTTGCAAATGATAAAAATATACATTTATTATTTATTTATTTTTATAAATTACATTAATTTCTCATATCTTCTTTAATATATATTATGATATAATATATTATATAATATATTTTATATCAATACTTTTTTAGATATTTGAAGATCAGACGAAACAAAATCAGACGAGACAAAATTAGACGAGACAAAATCAGGCGAAACAAAATCAAATTTAAGCGAAACTGAAACTCTGACATATACTGGTACTAGCATTGAGACTAGTAAAGATAATGAAGATTTTATTTTAATCGATACAATTGTCGCAAGCAACGTAGAATCTTCTCATTTTCTAGATTTTTATCTAAAAAATCTTTTGATTACATCACCACATGGAAGCAGTATTTTAAAATATTACGCAAAAAACAACTTGTTAAATTTTTCATGAAGAACAAAATTAATAAATATTATAGGAAGACATCTGTATACTTAATTTTGAAACAGTACGTATTCATTACAGTAACGCTTTTATGGAAAAAAATTATTTATGTCTTTCTTAAATTTATTATGTTTGTTGTGCCTTGAGGGTTCGGCACAAAGATTTAGGGATCGTTGCTGGATTAGGAGCTGGGGCCCCGGGTCGTCATAGACTCAAACCACTTTTGTTTCACAAACTTGTGTCACTTTTATTTTAATAAATATTTACAGTTTTGACCTTAGATCGTGTTTTATCTTACGGTACCTGTCGGTTAGGCGTAACTCGATCTAGCTCGGATTCACTTCGCGTTAGGTAGACGTTCACTCGCGACTTTGACCGTGATAACGACCCGTATTCTGATAATTGACTGACTGACCCCGTGCTCTGTCGCGGCGGGTCTTTTATTCTAAGTTTTCTGGGTCAATTTTGGGTACGCGGTCAAAGTCCAAATGCAAGCGAAGCAAGTTTAATGTCGAAACTCCTCGATTGCACTTTCGCGAATGTTCTATATTTCGCGGGTGCCTTGCTGAGTAGGCATTTCGTAAGTATGTCGGTGTTCTCGTTTTTTAACCTAAATTATTATTTATCGTTTGGTTTACTAGCTTTTAGTTTATAGCCTTTCGGCCTATAACATCCCTCCCCCGTTGATGAAGAAAAACGGAGGTTCGAAGTTTTTCTTAAGCTAATTTTTTACAATTTTTTGGTTTCCCGAATTTCTTGTATAATCGTTTCTTAAAATCTAGTGCTATCGCTTCTTTTTAAGGCTGACCTGGGTATTTTGTGTTCGTCTTCTATTATTTTAATTATAGGTCGTCTTATTTTGTATCTGTTTTTCCGTTGTATTATTATCCAAATTATGATTCCTATTATCGTTAGTGTTATTATTCCGCTTGTCGCCATCGGATAGACGAATTGTTTTGTCATAAAAAAGTTTTGTTCGCTATTTTGTAAGTTTTTGTCCATGGTTTCTAAATTGATTTTGAGTCTTGCTAACTCTGTGCGATGTTGTGAGATATTTTCTACTGTCTCATTGTCGTACGTTATTGTGGTATTTTGGAGTGTGATATTAATTCCGGGTAGGAATGTTTCCGTGTCTACCCTGTAGATTGTCATTTTGGTCTGTACCGTCATGTCAGCTGTTGTTAATTTACATTCTCCTTTTAACGTTATCTTTCCCGTGTTTTTTATTATCTCTTCCTTTTCTGCTTGTTCGTCGCATTGTATGGTTATTTTTTGCTCGGCGTTGGTCGAGTATAGCCATGTGTGTGGTTGTCGTAATGCGATCCATTTCATTTGAGTCGAAACATAGTCTCTTATGTTACAGTTGTTATGATTGTGCTGTCGTTTCGTGTATAATTGTACTTCACATGGCGCGTTCGAATTTACGTAGTATATTGGTATGTCTTGTTCGCATACATAATGTGAATTAATGTTATTACATTTTTGGAGTTCGGTTTCTGTGAGTACTAGGTACGTTAGTTTTTCTTTATCGACAGCTATTATATTTTTTTCGACTTCTGTGTATGTGAATATATGGTTAGAGGAAGGTGTAGGGAATTCGATTATATTTATAATATCGTACGTCGGTTGCGATATTAGGGGGAAACGCAATACGGTATAAATAGTTGCTTTGTCGCAGTATGCGCTTATTGCGGTGTGTTTTTCTATTTCTAACCAGTCCTCGATATGGATTTTAAATGGAAAATATGCACCTTGCGGCAATTGCGGTGCCGCCTCTTTTAGGTGCGCTATAATATTTTTAATTGGCATTAATCTAGGGTGCATCTCGCCTTTGCGAATGTACGTAAGGTATTCTACAATATTTTCGGCGTCTCTTATTAATTCTGTCATTATGGAGATAATGATCGTAAAATGTTCGTTTATCTCTTCTTGGTTATGGTTTTCTGTTATGCGTTTTTGTAGGAGTTTTTCGTTATGTTCGATCACGTTCTCTATTTTATCGAGATGCGTTATCGTCGTGTTTAGTACGTTTATCTGGTTCCGTACCGCGTGTTGTATCGTTTGCTGTTTGTTCTCTATTAAGTGTATTTGTTCGTTTATGTGTTTTTCGTCGTTTACGTCCATCGTCCCGAATAGTGTTTTTGCTATTGTGTCTATTCCGTCTATTAGTCCTCTACGTGCGTTAGTTGGTGCTTTGTAGAGTGTATTTATTTGTGTCATTAAGTTTTCTAAATATTCGGCTTCTCTCTTTGCGACGTTGTTTAAATTGATGCAGGTGTTTCTTCGATAATGGTTTTGGAAGTTTATCGTGCTGCATGTGATTTCGGTTTGTTTTCTGTTCTTTTTTACCTGTTCGTAACGTTGATTTATTTGGGTCAGGTCTAATCTTATAACTAGCTTCCACATTTTCCTGGAGTGGTGTAGTTGTCCGATTTTTTCATAGTGTATGCCTGGGTGGTTGTCGAATTCTTCGATATCGTAGTGGCGATTCGTCTTTTGCCATTTCGCAAGTGCTGCGTGGGCGTGTAATATGAGTATCCTGTAATAATATATTTTATTCTTTTTTATTATTTTCGATGGATATAAATTCTTTAGATATTTGTTTTTTTGTTGGATAGGCAAAAAAGTTTTTTATTTGAGGTGTTAATGCCTCTTTATTTTTTAGTCTGTGATTGACTCTCTTTCGTATTTATTGAAATTTTTTCTTTGACAAAAAAAAATTTTTTACGATGGTGTGTGCGGGGAGACCGATTCGCTCTCGGTATTTTGTTTCTCCGCTGGTTTTCGAGGAGGAGGAGGCTCCCTACGGGGGGCTTTTCTCCCACGAGGAGATGTTTGCCGTTTTGACCCGGATTGCTGAGACCTATGATTGGGGTTCGGCTAGGGGTTGGTTGGTCGAGGGTACAGGGTGGTTTTACCCCCTTACTCTATTCGACCGTTTTTCTCCGGGGTTTACGTGGGAAGTTCCCTCAATTTCGGAGATTTTCCGTCGTGTCCCCCTCAATTTTTCTTTTGATATGTTGTGGCGGTTTTTCCTCGAGCGTCGCTTGGAATAGGGTAAGTGTCCTTTTATTTATGCTTTATTAATGCCTTTTTCTTTTCTGCTTTACATGTATGTGTGTTCGCGGATATTCTATTTCACGAACGTTGCACGGATATTATTTCGTTTTTTATTTCGATTTTGTTTTCTCGGATTTCTTTGCGTTGCTACTGCGGTTTTCTTTTTTAGTCTGCTTTTGACTGTGCTGCAAGAATGTATTTCGTTTGTGTTGATTGTGGTGAGGTTTTTCCGAGGGGGCAAACGTTTCCCTTATGTACCTGGTGCTTGCGCGGGCCCGTTGTGGGGCTGGAGTCGTCTCACGATCCTGTGGTTCGGGCTCTCGCGGCAGTGTACAGGGGTGGTTCTACCCCTTTTTCGTTGCGCGTATCGTTGGACGTGTCCAGTGGTCGGCGCACGGTTTTTGAGCTGGTGCCGTGGAGCCGGGGCTTTGTGTTTGATGCCCCGCACTTAGCCCGCTATCGGATCCTTGCTCCGGGTTGCTTCCCATGGATGCGGCTCACCGAGTGAGTACTTTTCTTCTTTAGTTATCTATGAATGTTTTCATTCTGTTCGCGTGCATGCGTACCGTTTTCCTACCCTTTTTTACCGTGTAGTTAACATCGGAATTTTTCTCGATTATTGTATAAGGTCCGGTCCATAGCGCATCTAGTTTTTTCGATCGTCCGCGTCGTAGCGTTTCATCGTATACGAGCACTTTGTCGCCTACTTTGAATTTAGTTTGTTTCGCGGTTTTGTCGTATTGCTTTTTCGCTTTTATTTTTTCTTCCCTTATACTTTCTTTTGCGTGCTGATTTGTGGCCCTTAACCTTTCCCGTAATTCTTGCGCGTAATCTTCGTAGCTATACGTCGCTCGCGGGGGTTTTGATAGTGCCGTAGGTATTTCTGCTTGGTGCCCGTAAACTAGTTCGAAGGGCGTGTATCCCGTAGCCGTGTGTGGGGTTGTATTGTACGTGAACATCGCGAAGGGTATCCACTCGTCCCAGTCGGTCTGATCAGCGTTTATATAGTGTCTCAAATACTCTGCTAACGTGCGATGCGATCGCTCTAATGCTCCATTGCTTTCTGGATGATAGGCGGTCGTTTGTATTTTTTCTATTTTTAATATTTTACAAGTGTTTTTGAAAATTTCGCTAAGGAAATTTGTACCTTGGTCCGTTAGAATTTTTTCTGGGATCCCGTGTTCAAGAACTATTTTTGTCACGAATTCTTTGCTAATCGTGTTTGCTTCTTGGTTTGGGATCGGTATAGCCTTGCTGAATTTTGTTAGGCTGTCTTGGAATGTGAGCAGGTATTTGTTTCCTTTTGTTGTTATAGTTAGCGGTCCGACTATATCTAATGCGCATTTCTCGAAGGGTTTATTAGGCGTGTCTGTAATAATTAACGGCATTTTTATTCGTCTTGACAATTTATTTTTCTGACAAGATTCGCATTTTGAAATGTATCGCTCGACATCTTTAGTTATTCCCGGCCAATTATAATTTAGCCGGATTTTTTTTAATGTTCTCTCGATCCCTTGGTGTCCTCCTGTGAGCACATCGTGGTATTCGTAGAGTATTTGTTGTTTCTCTTCCTCTGTATATATTTTCTGTGGATCGTCGGCGATTTCGTTATCTTCTTCTATCTTGAAGATTTCTTCCTCCCTTTTTATATCGTTTGCGTCTTGAATTACGTGTCGGCTCAACGCGTCGGCGTTCGCATTCGCTCGTCCTGCTTTGTGAATAATTTCATAATCATATTCCTCTAGCTTTAGTCTCCAACGTATTAATCTCGATCCGGGATCGGTTACGTTGAATAACCAGATCAATGGTTTGTGATCTGTTATTATTTTAAATTTTGTTCCGTAGATATACGGTCTGAAATGCTTTACGGCCCATATTATAGCTAATAATTCCTTTTCAGTTGTATTATAATTTTGCTCCGCGCGAGAAAGTATTCTGCTGGCGTAAGCAACAGGCCGGTCATTGCCCACCGGTCCCTGTGACAGCACGGCTCCGATTGCATAGTCGGAGGCATCGGTAGTCACGTTGAATTCTTCGCTGAAATCTGGATATTTTAGCACTGGCGCCGTCATTAATTTTTCTTTCAATGCGTCAAATGCATTTTGCTGTTCTGCTGACCATATGAATTTTTCGCTCTTCTTCGTTAATTTTGTTAACGGTTTGGCAATTCGCGAAAAATCTTCTATGAATTTTCGGTAGTAGCCTGCAAGTCCTATGAAGGATTGAATATCCTTTACCCTTTTTGGTGTCGGAAAATTTTTTATTGCGGCTAATTTTGATCTAAGCTATTCAGACCCTTTCGGTCCTATATTTTTCCTGCTTCAGCGACTATTCGGACCTATATTTTTCTCGCCTATTTATTCACGGGATTGTTGGAGAATAATCAAGGGATTCTTGTAATCTCAAACCAAGAGATACGTCTCCCTGAAAAATATTCTTCAAACTTCGCCCGTTTAATTTATTTGCTACTATTGGTCGAGTGATAGGAGGGTTGTTTCTATGTTAATTAATTAGATTCATAATCATTTCTTGACCCCTTGTACCCTCATCTCCTCATCCTGAGATCGCACAAGGTCCCGTCCCGCGTAAAAGAGATTAGATTCTCTTACCGAAAAGGGACCACCGAGTGAATGCCCTACGAACAGAGTAATAGCGACCTTCCCAGTCGTTTACCTGTTCGGGCCCGTTAAATTCGCTCGACTCGTGGCGCGTGCCGGAAA